>JAHXMU010000213.1:5702-45240 GCA_019455685.1 Philornis downsi
AGCAGCAACAACTTTTCCAAACGTGCAATTATTGCCGGTAGTGTACTCATCGTCAATGCCATCATTGCGCTCCCTGGCAGTACAAAAAAGTACTTGATGTTGTAATAAGCAGACGATCTTAATACCCCAGACGATACTCATAGTCACCGATGTGCACTGTGAGTAAGTAGCCTCCTGCCATAGTCCGACTATGGCAACTTGAATCGAAGCCAAGGGGATTTCAATTGCTTGCCAGGCGACTGGATAAATGCATTTACAATCAATGCATCCGCAGCTACATATGCTATGGTTGTATGATGCTTTCATCCTTCTCTAAGCAGGGAAAAATGCATTTTACCAAAGCTCCAATTTACCCGTGCACGGCGTTGATTGATGCAAGAAGATGGCGAAGGGGTACATCGGAGAACTTGTTTCTTTTGCGTTGCATAAAATACATCTCAAATTGTGCCATCCTCTGATGCATGCTACAACAAATTAGGATGTGTAAGGAGTAGTGTTGGTTTATGACCCCATATAGAGTGAATTATCTAAATACTATTCGCTTAGCCGATTTATAGTTGACAAATAATTGTGAGAATAAATCGAATTGCTACATTTTCGATTAATGACAAAACCGAATAGTTTGTATGCAACCATGCAATTAATCGTGTCTGCTTTGTGCAATATTTCGATTTCTACCGATTTATTATTGTTTCTCTTAATGATTTAAACGCCAGTACATAACTTATTATGGATCACAAGTACACTCAACAAGGGTTTAATCGCCTACATCAACCACTGTACGCGAGATAACTGTACCTAGATACTACAGCGTAGAAGTAGGCAGTAGAATCCAGGTGTTTGTTTCCTGTTGCATTTGGCTCGGTGAGGAGCCTGCCAGTAAGTCAAGCCAAATTTAAACTTAAATATATTAATAACAATATAGATAAGAGGGCTGTTGAACGGATTACATACCATCCAATAATTCATTTTTTTTTCTTATTAATTGAACTACATTATTTGCTAATATAAATTTCCATGCCTTTTTTTTAAATTACAAATCATACCAAATACATTATCCAGATGTACGAACTGCGTTGTACTTTCATACTTAATCATACTAACATGAATTGTATTCTTATTTTCTAGCCATATGACAATTATTGCTCTTTATCTTTAACATAACCTCATCGAAAATAAGACCGAGGTTTCGTGGTGGTGATTCGGTCTCTTTTTCTCGAAATCCTCATCAAAGACAAAGCAACTCACAAATGGGTATAATAAATGTAAGTTTTTCTACAAACAAATTATAAGTAAATTCTCCATTTACCCGAAAAAACAATCAATTCAAGTACCCTCCACTTACCGGTGTACTCGTATAAATACAAATCAAATTCACTTGACTTTCCTTCTCGTAATCACAATCCTCATGTTGTGGTGAAAAGTATTTTCTGAATACCAAAGATATTTCTATCATCCCAAGATGACAGGATTTTAAACAAGTGCAGTCCCAAAACTAACCGATCTGACATATAGATGGTGCCAGTAGTTTGAAAAGAAAATTATTTTGGTGAAACGTGGCAACCTTATGAAACATATGTTTTAAGTCTCAAGGCGCCATGTTGTTTGGTATTTTTATCTAAGTCATCAAAAGTAAACGATTTCAGTGACTTTGTAAACATGGAAAAACTTGGTCACCGTTATGTAATTCCATAACTATTTGCGTTTGAAAGGTCTCAGTACAACCAATATTAAAGCCGAGCTAGACTCTACTCTGGGGGAGTTTGCCCCTTCATTTAAGACTGTAATACATTGTGTAGCAAAGTTTAAAGGAGGCCGTACGAGCTGCAAAGAGGAACATCGTAGTGGCCAACGATTTAAGGTATCCACGCCAGACATGGTTAAGAAAATTCACAAAATGGTATTGGACGATCGTCGGCCGAAGGTGCATGAGCTAGCTGAAATGAGTGGACACTTCAAAAAGTGTTATACATCGTATATGGACCGAAGATTTGAAGACGAGAAAGCTGTGCGCAAGATGGGTGCCGTGTTTGCTTTCAATAGAGCAAAAACAGAGTCGTGAAGATGTTTCAGTTGAGTATTTGGCGATGTTTCATCGTAATGAAGTCGAATTTTTGCGTTGATTTACAACCATGGATGAGACATGGGTCCACCAAATCACACCTGAGACAGAAAAGCGGTCAAAGTAGTGGACTGGAATGGGAGAATCATGTAAAAAAAAGCCCGCCATCTGCAGGCCCTTGCCTTCATGACCTTCATGGAATGTGTTTTTTTTTGAGATGATTATTTTTTATTGATTATCTTTAGAAAGGAAAAACCATCAACGGCTAACATTTAGCATAATTTATTGTAGCTTTTAAGTGATGAAATTCTGGGAAAAACACCGCATTTGGCGAAAAAGAAAGTGTTGTTTCATCAAGACAATGTTCTAGTTCACACATTCACTATTGCAATGGTCGAAAATTGATGAATTAAAGTTCGAATTGCTTCATCATGCACCTTATTCGCCAGATTTAGCTCCCTCGGATCATTTTCCATTTCCAAACTTGAAAAAATGGCTCGGTGGTAAAAGATTTGCCAACAATGATGAGGTGGAGGGAGTCTGAGATTGAGGGGCATTTTAAGGAGTTGGACAGTTCTTACTACAAACAGGGTGTAGAAGCTATTAAACATCGCTGGAAAAAGTGTATCGAGCTGAAAGGAGATTGTGTTGTCCTGAAATCCTTGATAATTTCTTTCAATTTTTATTAAATCTGGGTGAGCATGCCCGCTTTGTTCGTCGCTCACCGCACCCAAGTTTTGTGGAAAAATATATAAACGCGAATGAAGAAAATGCATTTTTAGTGACAGTCATGCACCTAATTCGTGATAATTTTTCAATATTTCAGCAACAATTTGTCTGTAATTTTCACTCTTTTTGTTTTCAAGAAAACTGCTCGCGATGCTCTTGAAAGATTTCCAGGCGGCATATTCTTTTTTCAATAAATATTGTGAAAAATTGTCATCATTTAAAGCTTCCTGATCTGAGGGCCAACAAATAAGCCTTCTTTGATTTTAGCATATGAAATTTTAAGAAAATTCCCTAACAAATATTTAAATGCTGCACCATCTTTGCCCGGAGCCTTGACAAAGTTCTTAAAAAGGCCCAATTTTATGTGCAGCGGCGGAAGAAGAACATCATTTGGCTCAATTAATGGTTTATTTGAAATGTTTTGTTTTCCTGGTGAAAACTCAGTTCTTTTTGGCCACTCTGTTCTGACGTAATGATGACATGTAGTGCAATTATCCCATAGACAAAGGAAACAACAATATTTTGTGAAACCTCCTTGCATAACAGTCAACAAACTAATGGCCAGAAACAGATTAATTTACAAGTTCATTTACAAATTTAAATCACCAGGTCACCACAGATCTTCTATTTATTATCGTTGTATTTGAGTAATGTCAAAATTTCAGTCATTGATTCATAATCTTACTTTGTATTAACAGCATGAGCATTTGGTATGGATGGTTTTTCATCTCCATTATGCAAAAGAAGAGCCTTTAAACTGTACTTAGAGCCATCAATAAATAATCTCCATTCAGTTTTGTCATACGACTGGTTCATTTTTTGAAATAAACCATCAACATCAGTACAGTATACCTATAGAATAGAGTGTTTCTTTTCAAAATATGCAGCCAATTCCGAGCTTCTGTCTCTATAAATTGTTACTTTTGTCCCAACTGCAAGATGTTTCCACTGCTGCATGTAAAGCTAGCAATTCTGCGTCTTGCTTTGTTAAATGTAAATTCCGAATTAGATCATTCAGCTTAGCTTGAGTCACTAAATGGCGTTAATCATCAACCTGATACAAACTACCACTGCTGGTGAAAGATGCTTCGGACTCATTGCTCATAGCACTGGGAATGGTAATGGATGGCAATGGTAATGGATCGTTAAACTAGTTTGGAAACCGATGGGACATTTGCTTAAGTAATATTTTTTCGATTTTTCATATTGAATCCAGCAACTTTTGTTAAACAAAAATAACAATCGGTTTGGCGGTTACTTGACTCTCTCCAAAGTAATGGAATTGAAAAATCGAAATAGATTTCCTTGCCATTTGATCACTTGTATAAAATAGTTCTGCAACTATTGCAAAATATTGTCGGTGTCCAGGGTTTGTTCAAGTTTTTTACAGCAAACCCAAAATAATGTAAATACGAGTATGCATATTTTAATGATTCTGATATTGCATATCCTTTCCTTCCAACCAAATATTCAGCACACACAAAACAAAAATGCCTTGAATCAGCAACAAAGGATCTCCCTGACATGCTTAAACGCTACTATTATGAAGATTTAATATGAATGTGAACTCCTGTCAAATTAATAATTGTGAAATTGTAGTGTCAGTATTGACTGTTTTACAGTATTGCCAGCATGCGATAAAAAATTAACAAGACGTGATAGTCCAATTTTCCCAGATTAGTTAAAAAACATGTTTCGTTTCTGCAGTCAATTTTTTTCCAAATTTCTAGACCAGTGTAATCGTCTAACGGTTTGGTAATCTTGTTCGTCGCACATTAGATTTTGTGGAGAATTTTTGCTTAGAATATTGAGTAATCTTCTCGAGATCAGAAGACATTTTCATTTGGTTGTTTGTCTTATATAGGCTTGCGCTGGTGCGTACATTTTGTGGAAACCAGTACCAATTTATATGATGATTTTTTAATCGTAGTTTTTGTAGAAATCAAATAAAACACTCAAATTTGCATCTTATATCAAAATTTTTTTATTGGAATCGATAAATTGGTCTTTGCCATTTAATTTTTAAAGATAATTTCATGTAAATGTTGTCCGCGGCTGCGTCTCAAAATGTCCATTCGGAAGGTTCAATTTTTCGTCACTTTTTCGTGCATTTCGGCCTGTATTCCACGAATAACGTGTCTTATGTTATCCTGTAAGGCTTCAATAGTGTTCGGCTTGTCCACATAAACTAACGACTTGACACAACCGCACAAGAAATAATCAAGAGGCGTTAAATCGCAAGATCTTGGGGGCCAACTCACAGGGCCTATCTCTCGATTTGGCTGCTGCTCACCAAATTCATCCCTCAACATATCCATTGTTTCACGAGCAGTTTGGCATGTTGCACCCTCCTGAAGAAACCACATGTCAATCAAGTTCAACTCACCCAATCGGGGCAAACAAAATCGCGTATCATGGCTCGATATCGTTCGCCGTTGACGGTAACGTTTTTTTCACGGTCGTTTTTGAAGAAAAATGGACCGATGATGCGACCAACCCATAAACCGCACCAGACTGTCGTCTTATCGTGATGCATCGATAATTCATGTATGACATGTGGCTGTTCATCACTCCAGATGCGACAGTTTTGCTTTTGTACGTATCCGTTCAGCAAGAAATGAGCCTCATCGCTGAACACAATTTTTCGATAAAGCAGCGGATTTTCGTTGAGCTTTTGTAAGGCCTGATCACCAAAAATTAGACGCTGTGGTAAGTCTTTCGGCTTCAAATCTTACGTGAGTTGAATTTTATAGGCTTTCAAACCCAAATCGACGTATAAAATTTTCCTTGCGGTTGAGTAACACACGTCCAATCGCTGAGAACGGCAACGAATTGACATTTCACGATTGTCATTAACACTGGTCGCTACGGCTGCAATATTTTCTTCGGTACGCACTCTACGCATGCGAGTCGATGGTTTTATATCCAATAAAGTAAATTTGGTACGAAATTTGGATATAACAGCAAGAATTGTTGATTCAGCAGGTCGATTATGACGACCATAAATAGGTCGTATCAAACAATGCACATTTGTCATAGAATTTTGATAATAAATTTTAACGATTTGCAATCGTTGCTCGTTTGTTAGTATTTCCACGATGAAATAGCAGAGTATACTGTACACTTTTCACTTTGACAGATCACATTTGGATGCCATCACCAACCAGTGCTGTCAACATGAAAAACGTAAATCTTAAAAAATCGCCCTATATTAATGTGCAAAACATCGTTCATATACTCGTATTGCTCAATTCATCGAGGTTAGCTCGCTATTTATCAGTCTTAATGTCACATTCTTTTCGGTTAGTCGACGTATTGTGGGAATGTTGTCAACATTCGAAATATTTTGTATTATCATTAAATGGAGACGAAATATTTTGCTTATTTCGGTAACAAAAGTGTTGACTTTAGCCAAAATTTTGGTTTTGATTTAGTCTTAAGACAGCGAAGTATGATGTGTGTGAAAACATTGTCAATTATAAGGATTTGATGCTGTTGATTTCCCCCTCTAATACTTTTGTCATTTACCTATACATACATACATAAGTAAGCTTAACAAATGACAACCAGCTTTTCCATTAATTCGCTGAATGTTCATTACATTTTAATATGCAATTTTCATAAAGTCTATTGCTTACTCATAGTATATCTTGCAGTCGCCTTAATGGTTCGTAAATTGCTCTTGGCCTCTTGTGCCAGTTGTAAGGATGCCCATAAGCGTATTTTGCGCCAGATTTCAACTTTCAAGTCCCTGCAACCGCAAAATAAGGAAACTTTTTGAGAGCAACCGCTGCATCTTTTATTTTCTTGCAGCCAAACTGCATCTCTAGATGCAGTTTGATTTTCTTTCCTGCAATATTGTTGATGCCAAAGTTGTTGTTGCCATAGTCGTGGTTGCATCCACCGCAACGACAACAACATCATGATCTTTTTCTTACATGTAAGATAATCTGCTTTATTTTATGTTTCACTCGTGTATTTCTTCCCTTGATGATATTTTTTGCTCTTATCGAATTATAAGCAAAAAAAAAAAAAAAATTATTGCTGTTGTTGTTGCTGAGTTCAAACCTGTTCATCTGCTGCAGCTAAAGTCGCCAGGTTCCAAGTCCAACTCAACGTCATCGTCATCACCATCACCAGCATCAGCATCAGCATCATCATCGTCATCATCCTCCTCACATCGGTTGTAATAAAAATCAACGAAAGACAAGTCAACTGAACTGAACTCAACTTTTATTACAACGTTCGTCGAGTCTTTTATAAGGTAAAAACAGCATAAGATCTGGATTTAGTTAGGTTGCATACAAATTGTTGTTGCTATTGCCTGTTGGCTGCTGCTGCGCCTGCCTCGTTTAGATTTGTTTCATTTGTTTTTCTGGTCTCGTTTTGGGGTTTAAACCTCAAGTTGTTCATTCTCTTAAATTTAGGACAGCTATCATTCATTTTTGTTACAACTTTGAAATGTTATTAAAATTAAACTTTTTGTCTTAAGTTTTCATGAGATGAAAAAAGAACTTAATTTTATTGTCTGCTGTCTGCAATTAAACACGAGAATGAGCAGCAGTCGCACAAAATCGATTAAAATAATTTTGTAGACTTTTTCATAACGTGTTGTTCGAAATAACCGTTAATTTTGAATTTTCAAAATATTTTTCTCATAGCATTAGGAAATTGTGCAAGCACTTACCAAGCGATTCCAGTTAATACAGTTGCATCATACCGTTAGTGTTGTACAAAACTTGGCGTATATATTTTTCAGATGATACCGGTTTTTAAGAGATAACAATACATATCAGCCACCAAGTTGGGGGTTTCTGAGGACATGGACTTATAGCTGTAATTATAGTAAAACGAAGTCCATTAGTTTTCCAATAGATGGTTTTAGTAAGCTGTAACTCGCGTTGCATAAGTACAATCGTATTACGCTAGATGGCATTACGAAGATACGATTTTGTGCTCAGAAAAATACTATGACAGTTTTGTGATCGCTTGAAGCAATATTACTTTAGTGCGCGTCGAAGATAGACGCCAGAAAGAGAAAATACGCCATATTTTACAGTATTTCTTCGAAAAAGCCCAGCCCAGTTTTCTGTTGCAAATAATCGATGAAAGAAGTAGTCATTTAGACTTTATAATGGGTACAAACATAACTTGCTGTGATAAACGTAATTCTGGAAAAGTCCCACCCACAGATGAAGAGCGAAAGAGGTTACATATATCATACTTGAATGTTCTGGGAGCGGTTTTGATGATCTTTCTAGAATATACACTTAGAGAAATTACACTCACATACTACATCATATTGTTCAAGAACATGTTATAGTTTTGGTCCCATCATAGATGATGTGTATTTGAGATTGTTCCAAAATCAACAAAAACATTAAGCTATTTTTTCGAACTACATAGTTCTGCAATATATTTTTTGAAGATAGTGTTTTAGAATTAGATGTAGAATTTTAAAATATAGAGCCGATTTTTTATATAAATCATTTTTACACATAATGAGAAATATATATAGAAAAAATATGAGGTGTGTTAAAAAAATAAGGTGAATTTTCAAAATTCGCGGACTTTCGATTGTTATTTTTTTATGTTGGTATGTCGAAGATATGTTGTTCTGTTCTGATATGTAGTTTGTTTGTGAAAGGCATAAATAACACAAGTGTTTTGCGTGTTCGGCGATTTTCTGCTATCGAAAAAATGGATCAAAGAAGTTGCTTCAAATTTTGTGTAAAAAATGGAATTAAGTGCCCAAAAACACTTGAAATGCTAACAGTGGCATACAGTGAGAGTGCGACGCTCGCTCTGGACGAAAATGAAAATGCTGAGAAAGTGAAGAAAATTGTTATGGGAAATCGTCGAATCACAATTAGAGAAGTTGCTAAGGCTGTCGGCATATCGGTTGGCTCATGCCATGCAATCTTTTCGGAAATTTTGAGCATGAAGCCTGTGGCAGCGAAGTTCGTTCCAAAATTGCTGAATTTTGACCAAAAACAACGTGGCACGAGCATCGCTCAGGAATTGTTGAATGACGTCGACGATGATCCATATTTGCTTAAAAAGGTCATAACTGGTGACGAATCATGAGTACGAGGTGTGTTAAAAAAAAATGTTTTTTTTTCAAATTTCGTGAGTTACGTATGTTCGATTTTCGCATTTTACACGCTTTATGTTGGTGCACATGTCTGTTATATATGTTGACAATGTTAGCCATTTTGGATTGTTAGTTTGTTTTTGACAGATAAAAAGGTTAGTCGATTTTTTACTATTCGAAAAAATGGATCAAAGAACCTGTATTAAATTTTGGGTAAAAATTGAAATTAAATGTGCAAGGACATTTGAAATGTTGACTGTAGCGTTTGGCGAGTCTACTATGAGCAGAACACAAGTTCAATTGTGGTATAACCAGTTTAAGGAAGGCCGAGAAGATGTCAATGACGATGATCGTCCTGGTCGCCCGAGCACGCCAACAACCAATGAAAACATTGAAGCAGTGAAGAAAATGATTTTGGATAATCCTCGAATCACTATTAGAGAGGTTGCTGATGATGTTGGTATATCGTTCGGCTCATGCCAAGCAATTTTTACGGATGTTTTTGGCATGAAACGTGCGGCAGCGAAGATTGTTCCAAAGTTGCTAAATTTTGTGGAGCTGTCCAGATTTCCTCAAAAAGGTCATAACAGGTGACGAATCATGGGTGTATGGCTATGACATAGAAACCAAAGCCCAATCATCCCAATGGAAGGGTGCAAGACCGAAAAAAGTACGTCAAGTTCATTTAAATGTGAAGGTTTTGCTCACTGTTTCCTTCGATTGCAATGGTGTGGGGCAACATGAATTCTTGCCATAAGATCGTACGGTCAATAAGGAATACTACCTCACACATCGATGCTTGTGTGTGAGTTTTTGGCCAAAAACAAAACCGCAGCCATGCCTCAACCGCCGTATTCACCGGACTTGGCCCCCGCTGACTTTTTCCTCTTCTCAAAACTGAGGAGATAAAAGAAAAATCGAAACAGGAGCTGTTGGCGATACCAAAAAGCGCGTATTAGAAGTGTTTCGAGGATTAGAAGAAACACTGGCACAAGTGTATTATGTCTGAGGGGGACTACTTTAAAAGAAATAAAATAGAAATTGATGAATAAATAAATACTTTTTGAAAAAAATTGAAAATAACGGTTATTTTTTGATCACACCTCGTTTGTGGTTATGAAATCGAAACCAAAGCCTAACCGTCCCAATGGAAGAGTCCCAGAGAGCCAATAACAAATAAAGCACGCCAAGTTCGATCAAATGTTAGGGTTTTGTTCACTGTTTTCTTCGATTACCATGGTGTATTGCATCAGGAGTTCTTACCACAAGGTCGTACGGTAAACAAGGAGTATTACCTTGAAATTATGCGCCGCACTGTGCCGCGAGGGTGGCCAAAAATGGTTAACGTCAATGTTAGAATTTGTAACACTCTGGTTAGATCATACCTAAAATATCTTTTAAAACTTTTCCTAAATTTTAAAGTTACAGTGGTTCAAAGTTAAGGTTTGTGTACAGCATACGAAATTTATGGAAAAGCTCCAAATTTAAGGTTCATTTATAATACTAAAAATTTAATTATTTGAATGTAACGGTTACCAAAATGTATAACAGGGTGTAAGTGGTGCCTTTAGTTATAATTACAACACTGTTTTTGTGTACAAATATTAATCATATGTCAGATCCCGTTAGAAAAAGATAGTAGTGAGACATTGTCAACATTTTTCAGCAACAGCGAACTTTCGTAGAGAATTTAAAAGAAAGTAGAGATAACACTTTTCCAATTTTTTGGTATTTTGTAGCTACAAGTATGTATTTTAATATATTTAAAATTCTGCTGCTCGATTTTGCACGAATTTCTTTTATGATTGTTTTTCAGTGTCAACCTCATTGCGGATTCGCACTATTTTTCAATTGTGGCTAGAGATAAAGCAAAACAGACCATGCGATGTTATGCATCATGTTAAAGATTTTGTCGAAAAGCATTTTAAACGAGTATTATTAGAAAGTGAACAACAGAAAATAAAGCTTACTCTATTAAAATTCTCTAACAATTGGTCTAAATATCATCGCATTAGAGACAGATTTGAAACTGAGCTGAGTGACTGGCTAGATAGCGAACTATTTTGTGAAATCATTTGTAATGTAAGTATCCGTGTAAAGTTTTGGTATTGCAAGAAAACTTAATTATTTTATACTATATTAGGAAGCAAGTACAAGTCGTAAAGGCCGACCGATTGTTTCTTATGAGGAGGGTTCAATGCGAACAAAAAGGAGGCGAGTGGAGGAACTTGGCTCTTCTTTTCCAATGTCGAACTTTCAGGTCAGATTACTAATGTAGATGTAAGGTTAATAAAATATTTTTCAATTATTTTAAGAACACTTTCAAGTGGTCATTATATACATACATCAAATTTTGAAAAGCTTTTAAAAGATACAGCACTTTTATATTTCAAATTATATCCTTGGTATTTTATGCCTTCAACTGTGCATAAAATTCTAGTTCATGGTATAGATTTTATTAAATATTCCACTATTCCCATTGGAATGTTATCAGAAGAAGCAATAGAGACAAGTCATAAAATTATAAGAAATGCAAGATTGAAACATACGAGAAAAATAAGTAGGATTGCCTCCATGGGAGACCTAATAAATTATCTTATTCTGCAGTCACAGCCATCAATTTCGATGCATAGTCAGAAAATACTTTTAAGGAAAAGTGATATAAATGATCTGAAAGAGTATTTAGTTACAAAAGAAAGATTTCAGAGCATAAAGCGAATAAACAGCGAATCTGGTAGAATCTGAAAGTGATGACAGTGATAGTTGTTAATATATTTTGATTGGCTGTAATACCTACTATATATATTTTATGTATGTATGTATGTATATTGAATATGTTATGTTAAATAAATAAAATTCATGTTTTTAAATTTCTTTTCACTGAATTAATAATTTTTGTAAAATTTTGCTCTTATATGATCACAATTTACAAATTAAAATAATTTTTTAATTTATGTTATTTGTATGGGAGGAGGGCTTTTACGATTTTTTTTTACTGGCAATATGCTACAATATAACTAAATATATTTACATGCAAAATTTCAATCTTATCGGATCGGAACAGATAAAAATAGGAAACTTATTGAAAAAGTTAAAAAAATGTGAAAGAGGTATTGACAATTTTCGTGGACAAATTGCATCTTTTTCGTATCAAGGATATAAGGGTGGTGGGCGTGTCCTTTGAGACAATTTCATAAAATTTATCAAAGTTATCCGGAATATATCAGAGACCAATCGAGCCAAGTTTAGTTCAATTCCAGAAACAACTTTGGAAAAAATAAGGTTTTTTCATCACAGGATATATGGGAGGTGACACGCCCACCCACCACTTGGACCGATTTTCTCTAAACTTGGTTTTTTTCTTTCCTACTTATAAAAGCAATGTGTACTAATTTTCATTCTTTTCTGAAAACTCCTTCTATTTTTGGCCACCGTTCATATGAAAACACGACACTGTGCGCCGTTTGCGTGAAGTAATACGAAAAAAACGCCCGGAATTGCGGAAGAAAAATTCATGGCTTTTGCATCATGATAATGTACCTGCTCACTCATCTTTGCTTGTGAGAGATTATTTGGCCAAAAACAACACCGTTATCATGCCTCAGCCACCGTATTCACCAGATTTGACGCCCTGCGAATTTGTCCTGTTTCCAAGATTGAAGAGAACCATGATAGAACGTCGTTTTGTGACGATTGAGGAGATAAAAACCGAATCACTGAGAGAGAACTCAAGGATATACCAAAAAGTGCAGTTGGATTTGTCGATTATAATTTTTATGTCAAAGATGCGCTACGCCCCGGATGGTCTACTATCAAAAATGTTGATAAAATAATGGAAATCTTCAAGTTCGACGCCATGTAAGCAATGATTTGATTACCTAGAAGCTAAACGTTGCACAAAAACTTGTTTGGAATCGCTTGAATAAAGCAGTATACAAAAAGGAACTCGATGTGTGGGTGCCATATGAGTTAACGCAAAAAAAAAAAATTCATGAACCGAATTTCCATATGCGAATTGCTGAATCTCAACAAAATCGAACAATTTTTGAAGCGGCTGGTGACTGGTAATGAAGTGTGGGCAACGACAACGTCAAGCGAAAATGGTTCTCGTCAGATTGCGGTGAGACGGCGCTAGTGGTGGCGAAGCCAGGATTGAAGGTCAATAAGGGGTTTCTGTATGTTTGTTGGAATTGACAGGAGATGATCTACAATTGGAACGTCTGACGGAAGCAACCACACAGAAGCTTTGACCATCAGAAAAGGAATTGCGTTCCACCCGGGCAACGTCAGGCTACACGCAGAAATCGCCAGAATCTCAAGGCGCTTGCTTTGGAGGTGCTAATAAACCAACATTATAGTCCTGACCTTGCACCAAGTGATTACCATTTGTTCCTATCTCTTGCGGATGATTTCGCTTCAAGACAAGCTTGTAAAAAAACAATAAAGACAAGGAATAATATGATAAAGGCTTAATGGAATTACGTTCAAAATGGCAACAAGATATCATGCAAAACGATGCATACTTAATCTAAATTTAATTATTCTAACTATGCTATAGGGTGTTTTTTAAGATTTAAGTTTTTCAGGTTAGCAGCACTATACAGTGTACAGCACTGTAAAGTGTACACTGTACAGTATACTTTGAAATATCATCATGGAATGACGAATGACCTACCACAACGTTTAATTTTTGGTGAATGGGCCTTACAAAAGCTCAATGAAAATCCGCTGTTTCATCGAAAAATTGTGTTGAGCGATGAGGCTCATTTCTTGCTGAATGGATACGTACACAAGCAAAGCTGCGGCATCTGGAGTGATGAACAGCCACATGCAAAACAATGGATATTTTGAGGGATGAATTTGGTGAGCAGCTTATCTCTCGATTTGGCCCTGTGAGTTGGTCTTCAAGATCTTTGCGATTTAACGCCTCTTGATTATTTCTTGTGGGGTTATGTCAAGTCGTTAGTCTATGTGGACAAGCCGAACACTATTCACCAAATTCATCTTCCAATATATCCATTGTTTCACGAGTAGTGTGGCATATTGCACCCTCCTGATGAAACCACATGTCAACCAAGTTCAACTCAGCCAATTGGAGCAAAAAAAGTCCTTGTGGTTGAGTAACACATGCCCAATCGCTGAGAACGGTGACGAAATGACATTTCACGATCGTCATTAATACTGGTCGCTACGGCTGCAATATTTTCTTAGGTACTCACTCTACGCATGCGAGTCGATAGTTTTATGTCCAACAAAGTAAATTTGGTGCGAAATTTGGAGATAACAGCACGAATTCTTGATTCAGCAGGTCGATTAAAAAATCACCCTATATATTGTATCGGCCAAAAGGCTTTTTTTAATGTCTAGCAATCGTTTGTCTCTAGATAGGTTTCTTACTCAAATCCTTGTAAATTTATGGATCACTTTAATGATGAGTTTATTATAACTACGATCTTACGATTCTTATGCCGTTTTCTCAGTTTTGATATTATGAAATTTGTCTATTACATTCCGGTAGCAACCAATGCGGACCACAACGGATGCCTTTCAGGCTCATCCACATAACTAAACATCGATATGAGTATTTACGTGTAGACGAATAAGTCATACATCTGAATGAGATGAAATTTTGGTAGGTGGTTCATTAACCGTCTGGGATAGTTTGGGAGAGTCCGGGATAGATTAGTGCGGTCCCAAAGCTAGCTGACGTAACAAAGAAGACACAAAAATTGGGACAAAACATAATTTCCTTTTAGTTTGATACACTTTTTCCAGCGATATTCAATTCCTTCTATACCCTGTTTATAGTAAGAACTGTCAAATTCCTTAAAATAGTCATTAACCGCAGACTTTATCTTTTCATTGTTATCAAATCCTTGGCTCGGTGGTCATTTTTTTAAGTTTGCAAATAGAAAATAGTCCGAGAGAGCTAAATTTGGCAAATAAAGTGTGTGATGAAGCAATTCAAACTTTAGTTTATTCATTTTGGCCATAGCAATAGTGGATGTGTGAACTGGAGCACATTGTCTTGATGAAACAACACTTTCTTCCATAATTTCATAGCCTAAACGGTGCAATAAATTAGCATAATATTCGACGTTAATGCTTTTTCCTTTCTGAAGATAATCAATGAAAATAATCCAAAAAAGCTGACGCCTTCTTTGGTTACGATTCTCCCATTCCAATCCATTGCTTCCACTGATCCTTGTCTCAAGTGTAAAGTGGTGAACTCATTTCTCATCCATGATTATAAATCGACGCAAAAATTCGGATTTATTGCGGTAAAATATCCCCAACCACTCTACTGAAATATCTTCACGACGCTGTTTTTGCTATATTGAAAGCAAGAGCGGCACTCATCTTTCTCATCTTCAAATCTGTGGTCATTATACGATGTGTAACAGTTTTTGAAATGATTATCATTTCAGCTAGTTCACGCACCTTCAACCGACGATCAGCCGATATCATTTTGTGGAGTTTTTTAACCGCGTCTGGCACGGACACCTCAATTGGTCGACCACTACGTTGTTTGTTTTGGTAGCACGTACGGCCTCGTTTAAACTCTGCTTTACAATATTTAATGGTCGCAAACGAAGGAGAAGACTCTCCCAGAGTAGGCTGTGGCTCGGTTTTAATACTGGTTAGACTTAGACCTTTCAAATAGAAATATTGAATTACATAACGGTAACCAATTTTTTCCATGTTTAAAAATTCACTGAGCACGTTTACTTCTGATGGCTCATATACAAATGCTAAACAAAGTGCGTCTTGAAATCTGCCACACTTTTCACAAAATTGTTTGTTTCAAACTACCCGTTTTGAGGTCGTCTTTGTAGATTTGGTTACTGTATGATATTTCAGATAGCCATTTCAATGAATGCGATATATGGGTACACCGGCGAGATACTGCCAACAGGGATTACAAAATGTGATATCTAATTTTGTTTCATAATAGGTTGAATGTTCCCAAGAAATGTGTGTACTTTCCCTTCTAACTTTTCCCCTGCACAGGAAACTCGAATAAACCGGTTTACTCGATTTTTTGTTTATCGAAATCCCGAACCGGAATGGCTTTTTCGAATAACTCATTAACCGATTTTCTGAATAAGTCGGTTATGTGAACACTACAGCGTTCACGTTTCATATGGCATCTTTGTTCGTTTCGGTTTCTTCGCATTTCAAAGAATTGTTCCAGTATTGATTGTCTCCTTGGCATCACATGAGTCATTACCAACTTTTTCACTAATAATGCCAAGCAAAAAAAGAAAAAAAGAATCCAACAAAATTCTTTCCCAGTGATCTCTTGAAAAACTCACCCTTTTTGCTGTTTGATGGCAACATTGTAAGAAATAACCGATAATCGTTCTTAAATGTTTCATTTCTCAATGTAAAACTTAAATGAGTCATAAAATGAGGCAATGACGCAGTGACGTTCGTAGGGCGATGGATGGCTGTTGCATCGAACCAAAAAAAAAAAAAAAAAGAAAAAAGAAGCGGCATAAACGGTGGACGATAAATGACCGGATGGACGGATGATATTCGCAACCATCGCAAGTATCATAGAACGGTTGATGGTGCGATGTTGTTGGTAGTACGATATATGAGAACCAAAATGGACCGGAAGCATGCATGGATTCCTGAAATGTTACGTTTTTATTTAGCTTTGTGATAAATGTGGTAGTGTAATAGCCTTTAGACAGAAAATAGCCGAAAGGGGGCAAGAAGCCAAAGCACAACTTTGATTTGGTACGAGTAGAAAACTTGCCAATTGCGGCATTAAGCGGTACTCCATTCCCCCATGAACCCGCAAGGACCCAGTGTAATACGTATGCATATAAGTTCTGGTCTACAGGAAATTTATGGAAATCTGTTGCCTTATGGAAATAACTAAATAAACATTAGAGAGATACAGTATCCGCCAGTACAACTGTTGCGGATTCATTCATTCAAACGTTGGCTCAACACAAATTTATTGCATATGCATTCCTTAGATTGCCGATAGTTACAAAGTAATTACCGCGACTGCTTATGACTCCACTGCCAAAGTTGTGGATGGCGAAGATGATGATTGTTCGACTGATGTGTACTCGTATGACTCTTTAGAGTTTTCGCTGTCGGACAACCATAACATACTGTGTCCGCACAACCATGATATTATCATAGCGGATCACAGGTCACAGCTAAGTGAGTTCTTTTTTTTACAATTCTCCTTCATTTGCAAATGTACTCACTCTCGTACTTACGCCCGTACACGGCTACGGCAATGACTTTACCATCCGGTTAATGGGTGTAGTTATGTCAAGATTCTGTCTGTTGCGCTTCGTTGACCTCTATAATCATCGCTGGAGTTTTTCGATTCATCATTGTTATGTGAAGTCTCTCCTCTCCCTTTCTTGTCAGCCGTAGGTAGTTGTCGCCATCACTGTCGTCTTCCATGACCAAGTGCTGGCTGGTACCGCGATTGCGGGAAGTTGCCAAGATTTTCAAAACAAATTGTTCGACAATAACATTTTTGGGGGTCTTTGTTGGGCGTTGTTTTACCCGATGTTGGCTATAATTACGTGTGAAATAAAGAACAAAGGAGCAAGCGAGGGTGGTTTTGACAATGAACTTTGATTCTAACCTATAATTACCAAGCAGTATAGTTATGTCAAGAAGAAATTTGTACTTTAGACTCGCATTAAGTTTTGTGAATATGCAAAATTGAGTTCCATTTCCAAAAGTCAAGCAAGTGCGAAGTTGAACGGAATTGAATGGTTAGATGGCCTCCAAAATGCATGACTAATGCGAGCGCAATTTCGCAAAAAAACATAAAGACACAGACAACTTAAACATGCTTTATGAAGGCTTTTGTTATTTTCCAAAACATTCAGGCTGTGGATTAGGGAACTTGTTTGCCTTTTGATAAGACTTACAATGACTAACTAATAGATACAAATCATACATGGGAGTGTTTCAAAAAAGTATGTTAGACAATGGTTTCATTTTCTAAATAGCTTTACAAATTGCAGTTCAATCATCGCCTCCAGACCCAGCAGAAGCCCTTTCTTAGAAACGAGAGCGAAAGATGGATAGGAAAGTTTGTGGGAAGGAGAGAGAGTGCTGGATGTGAAAAATACAAGATTAGAGATGATGTCCCGAAATTCTACCAAAACGTAGTTAATAATGTTGTGGAAAGAAACTCCTTCCTTTAAGAACGGCAAAAGAAATCTGGTCACAAACCAGCTCCGAGTCAAAACAAGATCAGAATAATAGCGTAACGACTTAATAACAACAAAGCTAGGGAGTGAGTGCTAATTAAAGTCGGTAACGATGACCTTATAATGAACAGGCGTCTGCTCATACACATGATCCGGCTCACTGAATGTATGTACAATCATTGTAATTGACAGCATTAAGCCATATGCTTATAAAAGGATATCCCGGTGTTCCTGCTATCTAGGCATCAGTCTTTTACCCAACAAATAAAATATTGCCAAGTGTGATTTGTGAAAGACTAAAACTTATTCCTCCTTCCATCTGTTGTGAATGGGCTTTATCTGCATGGTTTTGAACCTGGTAATTCTACAACTGACCATATACGAGTATGTACGTTAGGACAAACCCTGGAGAAAACTAAAAAAACAGATAGGTAGGTGGTTGCCGTCAAGACTTGGTCTAGTTTCTTTATTCCTACAACACTTCTTCTTCAACAAACAGGAAATCTTTAGCAAATGTCGTAGTGATATATGTTTCACAGCAAAAGAGACTATAGACAGGGTGACAGCTTAACATGCTATCTCTTCAAGATGTTCTTGGAGATGATTGTAAGGAAATTAACAGTAAAAACGACAGACATCATTTTCAATAAAAGTCATATAGCCCTTGCGTACCCTGATGATGCACACTTTATTGACCGAAAATTGTGAGATGTTACTGAAACATTTTCAAGCAATGGGAAGTAATCAACAAAAATGTGTCTCACAGTAAAAATTTGGCTGGAATATAGCCAAACACTCTACTGAAACACCTTCACGGCGCTGTTTTTGTTCTATAGAAAGCAAACGCGGCATTCATCTTGCGCACAGCTTTCTCATCTTCAAATCTTTGGTCAACATACGATGTATAGCACATTTTGAAGTGCCTATCATTTCAGCTACCTTTCACGCCCTAAATGAAGGAGCAGACTCTCCCACAGTAGAATCTAGTTCAGCTTTAATATTGATTGGACTGAGATCTTTTAAATGGAAACATAAAATTACATAACGGTGGCCATATGGCTCTTGCGTACCCTGATGATTGTAAAATAAAAAATGTTTTTTACGAATGTCGTTAAACAGCTAAATTTTTGCAACTATCGCGGTCTATATTTCGATTTACAATTTCCCATAGATTTTCTATGGGGTTGAGATCAGGCGATTGCGCCGGCCATTGTAAAACTTCAACTTTATTTTGTACGAACCACCCTTTCACACACCTAGATGTGTGTTTGGGGTCGTTGTCATGTTGGTACCTCCACTTAATTGGCATCTCCTCATCTGCATGTGGAAGCATTACATTTTGGAAAATGTCTCTATAAACGAATTGATCCATTATTCCACCTATTCTATGAATTGGACCAATGCCATGGCCTGAGAAACAGCCCCAGACCAAAATTGTATATTGTGGCTTAAGACGCTGTCCTCTGGGTCGCCGAACTAGCCTAAACCCATCGGAATCGTTCACATTAAATTTGGATTCGTCGGAGAATAGTAAGGTTGTCCATTGTGTAGTGAGTGGTCCAATTAATATGTTTCTTAGCAAACTCAATCCTGGTCAGTCTATTTTTCCGTGCACTTTTATAAGATTTTAGGCCCCCTTCTACAGCGCGTCTTTGGATGGTTCTGGGAGTAACGTTTAACGATACCAAGAAACATCGTTCAACTCAAGGAGAATATCCGTGGTGAAATGGCAGCCACTACACCAGTATTACTGAAGAAAGTTTTCAATAATTTTCGTTTGCGGTTAGAGGAGTGCCGTCGTAGAGAGGGTCACCATTTAGATGATGTTATTTTTAAAAAATAAACTCCATTTATTACTCTACAATGCCTTAGATTTATTTTAGCCATACCTTTTGTATTTATTTGTTAATCTATTTTTTAAATATGCACGTTCTATTGCGCCACCCTGTAGTATATATTTAGAATGGAAATTACTTATCAATTCATTTTCTAAATCAGAAGTTCTTCTGCGTTGTGTAACAAATACGTTTTAAGCAAAGTTTTAATGGAATAAATTCTCGTTTAAGCCTTTAAATAAGGAGGTAAATGATTAAATTCTTGACTTCCTGAAAATTTTATTCGTTGTTTCGTGGTTTCAAACAAATACCTTGTTACACTTAGATTACTACTATTTCTTGTATTGAAAATGTTTTGATTTCTGGTGAATTTTAATTCTCCACTTTTCCTATATCCGTATACAACAGCCAAGTAATTGATATTGCTTCGGATCAACACCTTATACACCAATAATCTAGTATTTCGGTCAAATATGTTCTTGAATTTATATAACAATCCGAGAGCTTGCGCTAACTTAATTTTCAAGTGTTGAATGTGACGATCACAAGAAAGGATAATTTGAAGGTACGAGTACAAGTATTTTATAGTATTGACTTCTCCGATTTCTTTGCCATCGACATGGACAACTAAGTTCCTGCTGTGAACATTATACCTATAGTTAGCAATATGCTCTCTACACAGGCTGGTTTGGCTAAAGCAACGGTGTTTGCTTCCAGAGCGTTTGCTCGGCAGAGGGCTACTGTGACGTAGTTGAGGGAAGTGGGTCTGCTGTCCTTTTCACGGCAGTCTGACCTGGGGGTTGAGCGGCTGTGGGGCTGTTCGGATCATGCTGATCCCACAATCCCGTTCAGCTTGATTGTTGGCAGCTGTGTGCTCGTTTGTGGGGCACCAGTCGCTGGGCCGCAAGGGGTTGAAACTGGAAGTAGATTATCTACGAAGTTTGACCAGAGGCTTTGTCTGGTACCGGGGGTGATAGGGATACACACGGGCAGGTCTCGGGTTCGTGCCCTGTCATCTGTATCTTTTTGATCTCTCGGGGGGTACGGACAGGCTTGGGGTTTTCCCCATGTCTATATTTCATGGTTGCCGTACACCGTCGCCGAACGGAAGGGGTTTGGAGTTTTCCCCGCCTCCCACTGGTGAGGATACTGCATCCTTGCAATGTAGTATCGACCGTTCCACCGACCGTTCTGCCTAGGGTCTCCGTGCCTGCAGGTATGTAAAAATGTCCAGTCGGTACTCTTTTGCCACAGGGCGACCAATCCCGTGAAGTATGGTGTATAAATCACGACTTGGTAGTAGCTTAGCTATGTGCTTTGCTGCGCAGCTCCAACCGGTGAGTTTGGCCGGTAGCGTGGGGATCAGGAGGCCCCGGGACCGCGTTCCCGCCTGATCATTCGGTGTTGGATCCCTAGTGGGAGCATCACGCGGGTTGTGGTTGATACCAAAATCGCTGGTAGATTTTTCGCTTGTGCTCGAATGTGGAGTTGCATTGCAACCGGGTGCTACAGACCCATAGAGTAGCAGAGGTGGTAAGATAGGCCTCACCTCCGCCAATGGGGATTATGTTCCATACTAGCATAATCAATTTGGTCTCCTAGCTGCGAAGAAGGGCTGACAATATGTGTTAATAGCACAATTGTCAGCCCCTTTTCCTAGATAGCCCAAGTTTAACTTGGCTATCCCAGGGGGCGTTGGCAATCGCATTGTAATATGCCCAGTGTGTCGCACACCGTGGGTAAGGCTTTCACGGCGAGACTCACGTTAAACCCTCGTGGACTTCTGAACATTATATGGCCTAAAACGTATAAGATTTGTTTTATCAGGGTTTAAAAATAATTTATTTATTCGTGCAAATTCTGATATGAGAGAAAAATTACGTTCTATATATGTAAGCTTCAACTACAGTTTCAAAGCGGTAGGGATAAATCAGACATATATCGTCAGCATATATGAATAGTTTACCTGTTAACCCAAGGTCGCATAAAAGAGGTCCAAGAACACTACCTTGTGGCACACCATGTTCAGCATGAGCCAAGTAATTTTTATGATCACCTATGCTGACATACTTCCATCGGTTATGCAAATAATTTGCGATAAGAAACATCGCTCTCCCACAAACTCCATAATATTTAAATTTTTAATTAAAATTTCGTGATCAATAAGACCAAAAGCTTTAGAAAAATCATAAAAAAATTCCAACTGCACCTTTAAAGCCATCATCCAAAGATTTACAAATGCAATTGACTACGATTATGACAGCTTTCTCAGTACCGCACCCTTTTCTGAATCCATATTGAAAGCCACTTAATAAATTGTTTTCTTCAAAAAATCCTGATATTTGATTATAAAGGGTGTTCCAACAAGAACGCAAGATTTAAATGACTGATGCAGCAATTGAATTGTGTCTCTGGCTGTATGACATGTGGCGCCGTCTTGTTGAAACCACATGCCCTCCACATTCATGCCTTCAATTCTAGGCACGAAAAACTGATTATCATTTCACGATACCGAACACCATTGACTGTTTGCGCTTGACATGTCTCGTTTTCATAAAAAAAAGTCCAATGATTCCTCCAGCCTAAAATCCACATCACACAGTGACACGTTGAGGATGCATTTGCTTCTCGTGAATCACTCGAGAGTTTTCCTCACCCCAAATGCGACAATTCTGCCTATTGACGAAGCCATCAAGATGGAAATGGGTCTCGTCACTGAAGATGATTTTATCGGCAAAATCAACATTTTCATGTTGTCTCTCCAATACCCAATTAACGAACTCCCTTCGCTGTCGAAGGTCAGCTGGCTTCAATTCCTGAGTCAATTGAACTTTGTATGAATGAAGATGCAAATCTTTCGTCAAAATTCGCTGCATAGTGGATTTGGAGACACCAATTTGCTGAGCTCGGTATCGGATTGAGGTGGATGGAGTTTGAGCGACATCATCAAGTACAGCTGCGACATTTTCGGTCGATCGACCTGGTCGAAGACGCGTTGTTGTCTTTACATCACTAACAGACCCAGTTTTGGCAAATTTATCCATTAATCTCTTTACAGTTGACTCTTTTGGAGCACTATTGTGACCCCAAATTGATCGCAATTTGCGAACTGTAGCCGCAAAACTTTCACCATTTTGGTAAAACAATTTCACAATGAGAATGCGTTGTTCATTCGTGTAGCACTCCATTTTTACTAACCTCGTAACTTCTACTAGCAAACAATAACAATTGTTCAAATGTCAAACAATGGCACTTCGAATGGCGCCAAATTTAAATCTTGCGTTCTTGTTGGGACACCCTTTATAATATCCGTTCAAATGTGTTGTTAATTACTGACGAAACAGCAATTGGCCTGTAGTTGTCAACAGTAGAAACGTTGCGTTTTTTTTGGGATATTGAATCACGTGTATGCAAAAAGTGTATTCACTACTCCTGTTTGGCATTTAGGATGCGTCAAAAGCAAAGTTCACAGTATTTTTATCAAATATTTTTGAATTAATTATTTTTCTCTTATTTCCATATTATTGTTAATAAAATCCTTCCATTATCAGGATCACTTCAATATTATTTGTTGTGTTTCGTTTAAGCATTAAATTATAATCGATTATTTGCGATGGGGCGCACTCAATATTAGTCGTGTTTATCGCCAAAACCTCCACTCATGCCAAATTGTATGATGAAGAATAAGTACGTGATTATCGCCGATAACATCAACAATATGAATTCGTTATTTAGGGCAAAGAAACCAAATACTTTAATCTCAAGATTTTCCACTTTACGCTGACTAAGGAAAGTTTCAACCTGAAATAGAAAAAGAGCAGCTAACGCTTTAAAACTTCCTTGGCAGTATCTTCAGCTAAGTGCAATAACCTACACTTGTGTCCCATCGTATATCAATGTCCGAACAGACCACATCCAAATTCAGTTGATTGGGCATTTCCGACATCTCCACGACACCGTTGGCACACATTATCATCACGACCAGATTGGCGATTTTGACAAAGACAAAAAAGATTTGCATGAAATCGAGAAAGTCATAGCCGATAAACTGCCAAATGCAATAGTTGAGCAGCAGAACAATCACCATGAAATTGTAGTACAGGTAGTATAAAATGTTCCACTGGAAGATGGCCACAAACTCCTTGGTCATGCGATATAAACGACTGTACAATAAAGCAATTTTATCCAATTGCTCAGAGTAGTCACATAGCAGCTTCATGCGATTGTAGGGCGTCAAGGAGGCGCCCAACAAACTGCCCGCCTCAATGTTTTGCATGCTGCTCAACATGGTTCGCAGGTGTTTGCCCAAATTTCCATACATCACACCCAGCATTAGGAAGCCCATGTAGCAGGCATCCAACACGAACATGGAACCCAACCAGAGATAGACTCCGGCTACAGTACTAAACCGGCTGTTTAACACGAACGCATTCACAACCCACAGATTGGGCATTTCATTGATGTAGCCCAGAAGAGTCAAGGTTCCCTTTAGGCAGCACATCAGGACGAACCTCCTGCACAAGGTTGAATTTTGCATCGTTACGTCAGCGATTTCTTTATTGAGAGCCAGAAAATGATTTATAATCTGAATAGTTTTGAACTCGTTGCGCAACTTCATCCAAAACATTCCCATACTGAACACGGACACCGAGAGTACTTGCAATACCAAAAACAGTTGTATGAAACTACGCGGCTGGTGCATAAAGTCATAGAACAGCATTGGTATCACATCACAGTAGGCCATGATGATGATTACCCGGACAATGGACATCACCGTTTTGTAGTATTTGTTGGCCGGAAGCATTTTCTTACGCCGACGGTCCCATTGGCAACTGACAACATCCAGGAAACGTGCATAGCGGAACAAGCCGTAAAGAATCCAATGTGAGTAAAGTTCCATGCGTTGCATCCGTTTGGGAGCGTGCGCAGTTGCCAGCGCCTCGACGTTTTTCATTTCAGCTTAAATAAACTATGGCCGTCCGTCCGTCCGTCTCTTGTGTGATAACTCTTGGGTGCTTCTCAGGATGTTACGCGGAAGTGTTTACGAGTTAATTATTTTCTATGCGTGTCTGATGATGTCTGCCTGTCTGTTAGGTTTTTCCTCCTGCAAATTACCGTTGCCGTCTATGGGCTTGTCTTTCTATTGGCGCTGTTTTGACTTGCCGACCAGAATGTTTGTGTTACACTCTTTGTGCTTTGCGTTGTGACATTTGTAAGGTCCGTGTCTTGGCTTTTGTCTCCCGGGGAGGTTGAGGCTGGTACCCTACATTATGGAGTCATTTGACACACGTAGTGATCTGTCATAATTCTGGATTATATAGAATGTGGTGGGGGGGAACACTGTTAATTGATCATGATAGGATAACTGGATAACTTATGTTTGAAGCAATCAAGATCTGTCGAGAAAACCAATATAATCGTTTATATCCGAGTTTTGTCTAAGAAACAAAATTAAAGGAAAACCATAAGTTTTACGAAAAAACGTAATTTTAATTAATTTGTGCTCTTTGTTGAGAACATTTTCATATCGGTGGGCAAAACTTCTCAATTGTTTTGTAAGGTGACGATGATGTTTGAGAAAGGACAAACAGCTAAAGGCTCCGAAGATAATATTTTGGGAAATGCCTAAATAACTGTGCATTCAGCCAGCTGCGCCAATATAATCGATTATGCAAGTTTTGTAACTATGTTGTAGTAGCAATATTAAATAATTGTTAAAAGAAAAAGATCTTGAAACGAATTAAGTACCGAAACCACATTACTTTGAAGACCGACAGTATATTGAAAACCAAAAATTGGGTAAAATCAAAATTTTTTTTGTTTAGCTAAGGAGTGGATATCAAAATTTATAAATTTTAAATATTTAGTTTGTGAAAATGTATTTTCATTCGCGTTTTATCATACTTTAAAGGTGCAGTATTTTTTACAAATTTGTGTAAGAGAGCGCTAAATATTAAATCCGTGTAAGAGTAGCACATTTTGAAACCTTGAAGAAAATGAAATTAAAAAAATATTTTTTTCTTTCTTTTATAAATTTAAAAACAAATCTCTAACTCTAGTCTTTTGTTTCTAACATGAGTAACATTTTCAACCTATAACTAAATTAAATAAAAAAAAATTAAAATGTCACGTCGTATTCAATTAACTGTGTTTCCTCCACTCTATTCGACCCATAATTATAAGAGATCATTGCGTGTCGCAAATGCCTCCATAATGTAAAATATGGAAAATATTAAAAAAACCGCTAAACATAAAATACGGCCACAAATTTTCACAACGAATTTGTCGCATTTTTTATCTCACCAATTTTTCAGAGTTTTTTTCTTTTGTTCTGTCGCCATTTGTTGTGAAACTTTGTCAGATATTATGACATATAACATACTCGTATTTGGATTTATTAGAGATTTTAGGAATTTTTGCATCATGCAACTTTGTACTAAACCCTTAGAAATTCCCAAAAATTAAGTAGTTTTCGTGCTTGGACACTTCATTTTTGAGACACAGAAGTTTTTTTAATTTTTCCATATTTTCGGACTTTAACTGCTTATAATTTTTTTTTATAGATAAACATGTTGAACGGAAGAGTACCACAAAATTAAGAGATTTTCGTATTTGGATACTTCTTTTCCGAGAAACTAAAGCTTTTTTTTAATTTTGCATATTTTCGGATTTTAACCGTTTACCATTTTTTTATAGATATACTTGTTGAACGAAAAAGTTCCACGATATCATATATGTATATTATATTTGGGCTTTAAATATGGTTTATTTTAGGAATTTTTACACTTAGAAATTCCCAGAAACTAAGTGATTTTCATATTTGGATACTTCTTTTCCGAGATACAAAAGTTTTTTTTTTAATTTTTCCGTATTTTCGGACTTTAAATGTTTACCGTTTTTTTTAGATAAACTTGTTGGACGAAAAAGTTCAACGATATGATATATAGCATATCTGGGTTTTAAATATTAGGGATTTTAGGAGTTTTCACATCATGTGGAATACGCACCTTTATCCTAAACCCTTAGAAATTCCCAAAAACTAAGTGATTTTCGTATTTGGATACTTTGTTTCCGAGATAGGGGAGTCTTTTTTTCCAAGTTGCCCATATTTTTCTATTTTAAACAGAAATGTACCCGATATGATATATATAATAACATATTTGGTTTTTAAAGTTTAGGGATTTCAGGAATTTTGACATCATGTGGAATACGCAACTTTGTCCTGAACCCTTAAAAATTCCCACAAACTAAATGATTTTTATATTTGGATACTTCTTTTCCGAGATACGAAAGTTTTTTTAGAATATTTTTTTTTATTTACCATTTCTTTTATAGATAAACCTGTTGAACGAAAAACTATCACAATATAATATACATATAATATATTTGGTTTTTAAATACGGTTTATTTTTAAGAATTTTATCATCATGGGGAATACACAACTTTGTCCTGAACCCTTAAAAATTCCCAAAAACTAATTGATTTCCATATTTGGGTGCTTCGTTTCCGAGATAGGTAAATTTTTCTAATTTTTCCATTTTTTTGTGATTTTAAGCTTTTAGTATATTTTTATAGCCATGAACCACGAACCGTTAAGATTATTAAATTGTATTCATTGCGAAATTTTTCTTGGAGAAATTCGATATCGACTTTAATTTCAACAGTGCAACGGCAGTGAAGTTTTTATTTTTATTTGAATTAAATTTCGACGCAAACACTAAAATAAAACAAAATGTCCTTTACATCTGAATATTGGGAACAATGGACTTCGATTATTTTTTTTTTCTTAACATATTGCGGACAGACAATATGTAATCATATTCACAACGCGTGACAGTTTTTGTCTGTATTAGTATTATGTCGCCGCTGGCGATATGTTAAGTTCGGAATGGTTCTTAACTCTCATCAGCCACTAGGCTGATATAGAGCCTTCAGCGTTAATAACAGATGCTAGCTAATCAGCTAAGACCTATCGGTGGTTGCTAGAATGCCATTTAAATTACTTAATTATTGAGTTGGCAGCAAAATAACTTCGGTGTTTTTTTCACAGATAGTGGTGCTTTTGTTACTTTTGACATTTTAGCTCAACTGATGAAATTGTATGTATGTCATACAGCTGAGATTTCCAGTTATAATTTGTAATGAGTTATAACATTTTCAATGGCAAGTTTATTTTTAATTTGCGTTGTGAATATGAAGGCACAAAAGGTGAATTTTCGTCTTATTATGCTCTTTTATTTCAAAAAAGTCAAAAAAGCCACGGCAGCGCACCGCGATAATTGCGACATGTGTGGCTAGGTAGTCCGGAAATGTCGTGTACGCATGCATCTTGACCATAAGTAGGAAATTCTTGACGTTATCGAGCCGGACCAACAGATTTCTGCGTTTCGATAGGCGCAGTGAAGCTAAAAATATCGCACACGACCGTTGCGAAACCATTTTGAACGGCTTAGACTCATTAAAAAGCTTATATTTGGGCTTAGCACGAGGTAAAGGAAATCTAATTAAAAAAACGGGTAAGAACTTGCGATTTATTGCTTAAAAGCAACCCAAATGACTCTTTCTTGAAACGCATTGCCGCTGGGAATGACAAATGGATTCTTTACAATAATGTCAACCGAAAGGAATCTTATCCAAGTGCCCGAAAATTGTTGTAAATGGCCAAAAACACACTCTCAGATACAGATTCATAGCTGCAGGCAGACGGCCATAACTATTGCCCTGCCATGAAGTGTGCTTTGGCATTCTAGTAGACCAAATAAATTCATGGTATTTTATAATAATTGATAGCTGTCATCATGTAGACATAGAATATACCCAGACTGCACACATAAGCATTGCATGCCTGTATATATATGGGTAAATATATTTATGTATTAGTAGTTACTCCGCTGCTACCTTAGTAATTTAGTTAATTTTTCCTGCTTAGAAAAAGCCATTGAATGCTTTGGTCGTGATCGAAAGATAATAAACGTATTTAGTTAATTGATTTGACAGCGGTGTTGATGTCAATGAACATTCATAAATTGACATCAATAAAGTGACAGCTGTGAAGAGAGACGACTTGTCACAACAAGGGTGTTGGATGTTTTCTGGGAACTGCGATGGACATTCGTTTTCCACATGAATAAATAAACGCTTTGAGTTCTAGTTGAATTTCGAAGTTTTGCATATAAGAAAATTAAATACGCAAAATATCTGAGCATTTATTATTGCCTGAACGTAATATTAAGGAAATAGGAAATGAAACTCTAATTTAAATATAAGTAAAAATAATTATAAAAATTGTAATCATACAACGCCGGGCCCAAAACTAGCCGGGCTAACAAAGAAGACACAAAAAAGTTAAAATAAAAATTCTTTATTTTTCAATATAATCGACCTCTAGCTCCGTATACTTTTTCTAGCAATATTCAAAAGCCTCTACACACTGTTTATAATAAGAACTGTCAAACTCCTTAAAATAGCCATCAACCCCTGACTCCATCTTTTCATTGTTGGCAAATCTTTTACCACCGATCCATTTAATCAAATTCGAAAGTAGAAAGTAATCCGAGGGAGCTAAATCTGGCGAATAAACTGCATGATGAAGCAATTCAAACTTTAATTCATTAATTTTGACCATCGCAATAGTGGATGTGTGAACTGGAGTATTGTCTTGATGAAACAACACTTTCGTTTTTGCCAAAAGCGGCATTTTCTCCATGATTTCATCGCCCAAAAGCCGCAGTAAACTAGCATAACATTCGCCGTTGTTGGTTTTTCCTGTCTAAAGATAATCAACAAAAATATTCCCATGTGCATCCCAAAAAACAGACGCCATGACTTTGCCTACAGATGAAACCGTCTTCGCCTGCTTTGGACACAATTCTCTCCTTCCAGTCCACTGCTTTGACTGTTCCTTTGTCTCAAGTGTGAAGTGTTGGAGCCATGTCTCATAAGTGGTTATAAATCGATGCAAAAATTGGGGTTTACTGCGGTGAATCACCGCCAAACACTGTCCTTAAACATCTTCACGATGCTGTTGTTGCTCTGTTGAAAGGAAGCGCGGCATCCATCTTTCTCTTCTTTAAATCTTCGGCCAATATACGATATATAGCACTTTCTGAAATGTCTATCATTTCAGTTAGCTCACCCACCTTCAGCTGACGATCATTCAATATTATTTTGTGGATTTTCTTAACCGTGTTTGGCGTGGAAACCTCGCCACTTAGACGGTGTTCGTCTTGGCAGCTAGTACGGCCTCGTTTAAACTCTGCTACCCAATATTTTACAGTAGTAAATGAAGGAGCAGACTCCCCAGAGTAAAACCTAGCTTGACTTTAATATTGGTTAAACTGAGATATTTCAAATTAAATTATTGAACTATATAACTGTGAGCTATTTTTCCATGTTTATAAATTCACTGTAATCGTTTACTTGTGATGGCTTAAATAAAAATACTAAACAACGTGGCGCCTTAAAACGTAAAACATATGTTTTACAAAGTTGCCACTTTCCACCAAAATAATTTTTTTCAAACTACTGACACCATCTGTACGTCACACAGTGCGATTGCTTCATACATTTTTGTACAATAAACATAAGGAGTTGTCGTAGAGTTTTGAAATTCGGCATAGAGCGTTTTATGACGTAGAGTAGCAAAAATATAAAGTTTCATCCACCACGACCACGCCCATCGGCCACCGCCCATACAACTAAAAATTAAATTTTCGTATAAATTTTTTTCTGTTAGGTAGAAATTCTTGTAACTTGGCATGGATCATCTGTACTACGGAAACAAAAAATTTGGAAAGTTCCATCCAAATCGACCACGCCCACCGCCCACCGCCCATACAACTAAAAATGAAATTTTCGTATACATTTTTTTCTGTTAGGTAGAAATTCTTGTAACTTGGCATGGATTATCTGTACTACGGAAACAAAAATTTTGGAAAGTTTCTTCCAAATCGGCCACGCCCATCGCCTATATTACTCAGAAAAAATAACCATATACGTGTTTTGTCTTTATTTCTTTGCTTAATTTGTAGCGTAATTTCTTGTGACTTTTTTCATAAAATTTATAACTTTGTTCAGCAGTATAAAATATTGTAAGGATTTTTTTCTATAAATCGCAATAATATACTCCGTTCCTTCATTTTATTGCAGCCAGAGCATGGAGGTCGCCGGAGCTAACCTTTTTTTCATCCAAGGAAAACTTAGAACACTGAAATTTCTAGGGCTTTTTTGTAAATTTAAATAGTTTCGAAATTATTTATGCTATCCATTTGTCTTTTCTTCTTAAAGAATCACAAAATACCATATTTTTAGAACATCATGACATAAAATAGTTAAACGAACAACAAATATGCATATACAGGCCCTCAAGTTGCATTAAAATCTTAGCCGTTTTGCGCTTTACTTCTCCCAAGCATTTTTAAGTAATTATTTTGCGATAAAAAAATTATTTTTTTCAAAAAAGCAATGATGAATTTCTCTTAACTAAACAATTCCGTACAAAATTGCATCATTACATTTTTAATATTTTACAGTCGAAAAATAGACTTTTTGCACTTAGAATCTCACTGTGCGTCAGGTCGGTTAGCGTTGGGACCGCCTCCGTATTTTATCATATTGAACCTTATTAATTAATTATTGTTTTCAACTAAGTTAAGTTTTTAAATTTTCAGCTTCTTACAAATTGTATACCATTGAGAAGCGTCAATGATGGGAGATTTAAATTGGCCCAGAAATCATTGGCCACTTTCACACAGATGAATAACCTTTAATCACACTAACACAGATTATTTGGTGATTAGCAGTTGATATCCATCACTGACCTTTCAATGCCCTCGAAGTGTTTTCTTTTTGATGGCCATATCGAAGAGGTCATTAATTCATTCGTTCATGTTCGCTGGTTCGTTCCATTACCACCTGGAGCGGCATCCGCTATGATATCTTGGCAATCTTCCTCTCTTTCCGTCGTCTTAAAATTCGCTCATGATTAATATCATTTTTATGATTGTGTTTTTGGAAACTGTTGCAAGATTGTAATAAAACGGAGAAAATCTGAACAATAACCAAGTAATGAAGATCAAAATGAGTTCATTTCGAAATTGAAATAAAGTAAATAACCGAAATGTGAATGGTAATACAAAAAAAAAAACGCCACAACATACATAATATAAATCTACGATATTCGAGGTGGTGCCACGAATATGCCCGAATATGAGGCTGCAAATGTTTAATTCAACTTGGTAACATTTGTATCATTCACTCACTGCTACCGGTCGCAATAGCAGATTATCATAATTATATTCCTTTTAGCGTTACGTTAAATCCAAAGAGATTTTGCTGGCCCCGGGGCTCTCTCTCCCTCCCTTTGCGGAGATTTGAAACAGCCACAATAAATGACGATAAACCTGGGTGTAACTGTTGTTCAACAACTGAAGGTAACGCGATTTTTCAACTACCATCACTGACATCTACGCACTCCAACTGGGCGGACGTGTAGATGAGAGCGGTATGCTCAGTGGGTTGGTTGAAATTGATAGGCCGAGGAAAAGTAAAGGCTGCGAATAGCTTTGCTGATACTGGGGTAGGGCAAATGGAAATGGAAAAGCCCGCATGATTCCTAAACACATTCTCTGTGTCTATTAAAAATCTATGACTTTACCTGAAAAACGCTTACAATGAAATCATGCACTCGTACTTCCTGTCTTTTGTATGAGGGATACTTTTAAATTGAAAAAATTGCTTTAAAGGTGGGTGAAATTAATTCTAGCCAAACCCATCCGATTTTGCTAATTTTGTTTTTGGCTTTTGTGTTAAGGAGGTGTAAAAATTAAAGCCAAAGTCGGTATAGTTACGGTTTATGATGCGTCATGATTTGTATGTCCCTTTTCAGTAGAACCTTTTGTGTTTGAGTCATCAACTACCAACCAGTCGAAATGAATGAATGAAAAAGATGGTGTAGTTTCATCAAGACATCAAGAATGCTCCAGTTCACACAACCACTATTACGATGGCCAAAATGAATGAATTAAAGTTCGAATTACTTTATCGCGCACCTTATTTGACAGATTTGGCTCCTTCGGACTATTTTCTATTTCCAAATCTCAAAAAATGGCTCGGTGGTAAAAGATTTGCCAACAATGAATAGGTGGAATTTGCGGTTGATGGCTATTTTAAGGAGTTTGACAATTCTGTGTATCAAGCTAAAAAGAGATTATGTTAAAAAAATAAAGAAAATTGTTTCCAACTTTTTTGTGTCTTCTTTCTTAGGTCGGCTAATTTGGGGACCGCCCTCGTACAAATGTCTACACAAATTAGGCTTTAATCAGTTTTTTTATAATTTTAACTTTACTAGCACGCCACAAAAATATATATTAAGTGCGCAACTAAGTTTCCGCAGTTTGGAAATAGATGGCGCCAGCCGAAAGTGCTAGCCGATTCGTCACGAGTCAAGGTCGGGCATATGATACATATCGCCTCGACACAATAGTGATTTTCTTTTGACGTCATATTCTTTTGGTTGTGTGAATATGTAAAAGGTGTACCAACAAGAACGCAAGATTTAAATTTTAAATAAAACACAGATATTTAAAAAAAAAAAAATCGTGAAACTTTATGTATGGAATAATACATCGGGCAGATGGTCGCCGCGGCTTTGCTGGCACACACGCGATCTTTTAATGAAATTCTTAATGACCGTTTTGCACAAATGATGCGGTATTTCATTAATGCAGGGTCCAATTTCCTCTTTGAAGACTTGAGTCGTCGTCGGCTTATTCGCGTAAACCATTGACTTCAAAGAACCCCAAATAAAAAAGTCTAATGGTGTTAAATCGCACGATCTAGGCGGTTAATTCTGGTCTCCAAAACGCGAAATAACACTGATGACTGATGCAGCAATTGAATTGTTTCTCTGGCTGTATGACATGTTGCGGCTTCTTGTTGAAACCACATGTCCTCCACATTCATTTCTTCAATTCTAGGCACGAAAAAACTGGTTGTCATTACACGATACCGAACACCATTGACTGTTTGCGCTTGACATGCCTAATTTTCATAAAAAAAGGTCCAATGATTCCTCCAGCCCAAAATCCACACCACACAATGACACGTTCAGGATGCATTTGCTTCTCGTGAATCACTCGAGGATTTTCCTCACCCCAAATGCAAAATTCTGCCTATTGACGAAGCCATCAAGATGGAAATGGGCCTCGTCACTGAAGATGATTTTATCGGCAAAATCAGCATTTCCAATACCCAATTAACGAACTCCCTTCGCTGTCCATTGTCAGCTGGCTTCAGTTCCCGAGTTAATTGAACTTTGTATGCATGAAGAATCAAATCTTTCGTCAAAATTCGCTGCATAGTGGATTTGGAGACACCAATTTGTTGAGCTCGGTGTCGAATTGAGGTGGATGGAGTTTGAGCGACATCATCACGTACAGCTGCGACATTTTCGGTCGATCGACCTGGTCGAAGGCGCGTTGTTGTCTTTACATCACTAACGGACCCAGTTTTGGCAAATTTATCCATCAATGCCTTTACAGTTGACTCTTTTGGAACTGTAGCCGCAAAACTTTCACCATTTTGGTAAAACAATTTCACAATGAGAATGCGTTGTTCATTCGTGTAGCGCTCCATTTTTACTAACCTCGTACCTTCTACTAGCAAACAATAACAATTGTAGAAATGTCAAACGATGACACATCGAATGGCGCCAAATTTAAATCTTTCGTTCTTGTTGGGAACGTGTTGATATTGGTTCTGTCGCTTTAAAGGCGTCGATGTTGATGTTGACGACCGTTCGAGTGAAGGAAGATCAAAAAGCTTTCGAAGACACTGAATTGACGGCATTGCATGATGGAGATCCGTATTAGGAGTTACCCGCCAAGCCATTTCAAAGCGATGGCATGCGTTGGGAATGATTCAAAAGCAAGGAACTTGGGTTCCGTCTGAGTTAAGGCCAAGTTGAAGTTTCAGCGGCAAAAAAAAATGAAGGCTTGTCTTCATCGTATTATAACGGGTGATGAAAAATGGATTTATTGCAGGAATCCAAAGAAAAAAAGTCATGGCGGCTGCCCGGTCATGTTTCGAGCTGTTGAAACCAAGCAAAACCACCGTTGGCGAACAGTATCGACTTCAATTAATGCGATTGAGCCAAGCTCTACGCGAGGAACGGCTACAATACGCGGGAAGGCACGAAAAAGTGATTCTCCAGCATGACAACGCTCGGCCTCACGTGACCAAGCCCATTAAAACCTACCTGGAAGTGCTGAAATGGGAAGTCCTATCCCCATATTCTGCAGATAGCACACGGTTTGGCAGCAGTTTCACTCACATGACTGGCTAGATTCGTGGATAGCTTAAGTAGATGAATAGTAGCTAGCGATGGGCAATACTTTCAATGAATCATTCGTAAACATGTTTTCATAATAAAGTTTCAATTTTATAAAAACAAAACAGCGAGAACTTAGTTGCGCATATAAAGTATATATATAACTTTAGAAATAAATGAAATTTTCAAATTGTTCTTAGAAAACATAAACAATAATATTAAAAAATGTGTTCTTATTAACATGAATAATAGGAGATATTATGTAATTTAGCAATAATCTCTATTTTGAAAAATTTCTTATAACTTATGAACTACATCGAGTTTTGTAGTGGGAATTAAACGTAAATACACATCACAATTAGTATAGTAATAACAACGAATAAAATCGATTTTGTCCTAAATATCCGTTTTGAGATATTAAGCATTTTTCGAAAAATCGCTGTTTCCAAAATTTATTACAACTTTCGATATATATGGAATTTTGAAATCGCTCTTAGATATTGTTTTCTATTGTGTCTATTGTGTCTGAAGGACAGAAACAATAATAACAAAAAATATGTTTTTACTAACATCATTAATAAGAGATATTACGCAGTTGATCAATAATCGCTGTTTTGAACAATTTGTTATAATTTCTGAACTACATCGAGTTTTGTGGTAGGAATTGAACGTAAAGGAGTTGAACGTTAGTATAGTAATAACAACGAATAAAATCGATTCCGTTTTGAGAATACGTGAATATGCATCAAAATCAGTATAATAATAATAACGTATAACCTCGACTTTGTCTTAACTCCAATTAAGTCGTTTAAGTCTTATTCCACGAATGACGCGTGTTATGTTATCCTGTAAAGCTTCAATAGTGTTCGGCTTGTCCACATAAACTAACCACTTGACACAACCACATAAGAAACAATCAAGAGGCGTTAAATCGCAAGATCTTGGGGGCTAACTCACAGGTCTAAACCGAGAGATAAGGTGCTCCCCAAATTCAATGTTGCACCGCCCTGATGAAACCACATGTGAACCAAGTTCAACTCAGTCAATCGAGGCAAAAAAAAAAATCGCGTATCATGGCTCGATATCGTTCGCCGTTGACGGTAACGTTTCTTCCACGGTCGTCTTTGAAGAAAAATGGACCGATGATGCCACCAGCCCATAAACCACACTAGACTGTCGTTTTTTCGGGATGCATCGGTAATTCATGTATGGCATGTGGCTGTTCATCACTCCAGATGCAACAGTTTTGCTTTTGTACGTATCCGTTCAGCAAGAAATGAGTCTCATCGCTGAACACAATTTTTCAATAAAACAGCGGATTTTCATTGAGCTTTTGTAAGGCCCATTCACCAAAAATTAGACGTTGTGGTAGATCATTCGTCATTCCATAATGAAGTGGCAGAGTTACTGTACACTTTTCACGTTGACAAATGACGTTTGGACGCCAACCAGTGCTGCCAACCTGAAAACCATAAAAAAATCACCCTATATATGGTGTCAAATAAAATTCCAAACGTAAGTTGCAAAAAATAATTAGTTTATTTAATGATTTGTTTTACAGTGGTTCGCAAAACATTTTCACTCTAGATGTCTGTATTTATGAAGTGCACCAATAAAGCAATGCTATGGAAAAATGAAATCAATTTTTAATTTGAAATTTCAGAGGAAAATTTCGATAAATCGGTGAATAAAGAGAAGTTTCGGAAGGGTGCGGCAAGGGAGGTCTATTTTCATTCTTAAACTTAACTTTATAGAAAGAGTGGTATTTGCCAAATCTACAATGCTGATACTATGCTGACTTTTCGCGATGAAACTCCATATGAAAGAAAATGGTCATGGAGTTTGAAGCTAAATTTTTCCACCTATGTTTTTCTCGAGGAAAATTTTCGCAAGCCAGCTTTGTTGATTTCCAACACTGAAGTCAGAACAGTGTACGTTTTTACGTCGCAAAGTACAATAATACATTTGTAAATGTAGCATAACTTAAATGTAACTTGAAAATGAAATATCGTAGTAATAAATAAAAGACGTAACTAAACAATTTTGAAAATACAGGGTGCCCGTCGGGAAGGTATACTACTTTGTTTTGTCTTGACAGTTCATATTTGGCAGTCGTGAAGTAGAGACGTGGCAAATTTATTATGGAAAAATATTCGATAAACCAGCGAGTTTTATTCGTTAAACCATTTTATTAAAATTAATCATCGATTACTGTGGCGATGAGAAAGTTACGTGAAATTTTTGGGAGAAACAACGTGCTAAAAAGACGCACTATTTATAGTGTAATGAATGATTTCGAAGAAAGAGGGTCCGTAGCTGATAGGACCAGGCATGGATCACAATGTACTGCAAGATCGGCTGGAAACATTACTGCTGCTCAAGAAAGTGTTCAAAACAATCCATCAACCTCAATTCGACGCCGTGCTCAGGAGCTTGTTCTTCAAAGAGCAACGTACTTCTTTGAAACTGAAAACGGCGTAACGGTAACTGTCAATGTGGAGGGATATTGTGACATGATTGAAAACTTTTTAACGCCATATATAACGTCCTCACCACGGTGGGGATTAACATATTCTCTGACAGTCAAACTGCCATTAAATCCCTGGATTCTGTCTTCCTGAACTCGACATCAGCCCTGAATTGCCGACATCAGCCCTCTTAACGAGATGGCTCAGCATCCCTTATGTGGGTGCTGGGCCACAGGGACATACCAGGGAACTGCAGAGCAGACGAGTTGGCGCAACTAGGGAACAACCTTACAGACTCCAGCTGAGTTGGAGCCCGTGGGCATGCCTCTAGCCACTTGCAAGCTCCTACTGCGAGATAGAGCATATTTAGCAGCAAATGGTAGGTGGGCGTCTGTCCGAGGCTGTAGCCAATCCAGATACACACATTGCTGTCGCTATCAAGACCTGATGTCTTATTGCTTGTATCCGCCATGACAGGACACTGTCTGATTGGAAGACATGCAGTGAGATTGAGGGTTGCGACTATTGACTTCTGCAGAAGCTGTAGGGATGAAGAGGCGGGGGAGTCCATATTTCTTTAGGGACCTAGGATATCTAGATGATATAGATATTGTTCGACTTAAGAGCTTCTTGAGGCGCTCAGGATGGTTCAACGGAGGAAACTAGGGACATCCACATCTTTGGTTTCTGTGGTATCACAATGGATTATACAGGTTGAGTGAGTCTGTCTATTCAGACTGCCACACTGACTTAACCTAATCTAATAACAAAATGTATTTCTTGCAAATAGAGGACTTTGAATTTGGCACTTACTTTTCATACCGTAATTTAAAAGTGTTAGATTTCTGTCTGAGAAATTTTCTTTGCATTAATACTTTTTTTCTCTTCTTCATTACTCGCTTCAGAATTATAGCCGGTAAGAGCAAATATTTTATTTGTCGGATTATTCGGAAAGTACGTTCGCTTTTTAAAAGAGATTTATTTACAAATTTACGTACAAGAATAATTATTTTAATCTATTTTATATAGTCTCCCCCTTTTTTAGTAACTTCTTTCCACCTCTCTGCGAGCTTTTTAATTCCTCTCTTATAAAACTCGCGTGGTTTTTCTGAAAAAAGCGTTCAATTCGATTTTTCACTTCCACGTCGTTATGGAAATTCAAATCCTTCAAGTGGTTGCTCAGACTGCGAAATAGGTGATAGTGGGTGAGCTTCCTATCCAAGCTCTGACAGTTTCTGACAGTCCCACTATGGGTTAAGTCGGTTATTTGTATGAGAAGTACCGGAAAGGGTGTAGTTGAACGGCCCCCATTTAAACGGTTTCAAATTTTATCACGATTTATAAAGTTGTTCTTTAAATGTAATTACAATTTTGCATTTATCGAGAGGTTGAAAAATTGATTTTTCATGTATTTGACAAAGTCGGAAAATCGATTTTTTTTTTGTTAACTGTAGATCCCTACTAGAGCAAAAATATTCGATTGTGTTGGTGACAGTGGTCCAAATTCCAGGTAGTTCTAATTCGAGATGAAGAGAGGGACTAAATAACCATTTTGAAGCATAGGATTTTGAGACTCTATCGAAACTTTAAATATGCGGAGCACAATAGATTTCTATTCTATGTTCACAGTGCTCCATATTCAAGGTATATCCAGTTCGAGGCGAAGAGAGGGACCATGATTTTGAAGGATAGAATTTCGCGAGTCTATCGAACCTTAGAAAAGGAACGCAGAAGAAGGAATGGCTTTATTTGTGTGGAGCGCAATAGATTTCTATTCTAGTCCCCTTTTAAGTAATTAGAAAGCAGCCTTTGTTTGTTCGGA
>JAHXMU010000213.1:60240-76064 GCA_019455685.1 Philornis downsi
AAAACATGGGTCCGTCGAATATGGGCAACCCTGTATGTTTCATCTTTTTCCATATAAGATGCAATTGGTTCACGAGTTAAAACCAAATGATGCACAAGAATACATTCAATATAGTCGCCGTTAACGTTACTTATGCTCCACCCTTTATATCGCTTATCTTTACCTCTTAATTTGTGTGGGCGACCACTTACAGACTTGTTTTCAACTCTGTTCTCGTTTATTTTACGTCAGGTAACTCTTCTCATTGTAAAGCGACTATAAGAAACTACTTTAACCATTTCCCTATAAGATTTGTGTCCTTTTTCATGCAAATGGTTTAGAATTCGTCTCTCATCAAGAGATAGCAGTTTACGTGGCATTTTTATAAACATACTCGTATTTTAGTTATTACCAAAAGCATTTAAATACTTTGAATTTGTTGTGCAAGCAAATTACGCCTCTATTTGCGAAAAGTGTTGGCTTTGGGTTTTCTACAATTTCAAGTATTTATTACCGTTACTCCATGTAAACAACAAGTGTGCCCTTAATTTTGCGTTGCCATATTAATAGGTAATATGAATGTTACCCAATGTTTTTAGAAGTGGTATTAAAATTAATCATGTTTTTAAATAAAAATAAATGGAAAGCCTTAAATTAAAAATAAATATATGTATGTATGTAGGCATTAAGACCAAACTTATATTTATTTTGAATTTTTGCTAAGATAAATAAAAATTCTTGCAAAACCTTTAAAATACATTGCTGTATTCTCAGTTTTGCGGGCTACTTCATATATTTTTCCATTCAAAATATCAGTGGCTGTGATTTATTACTACAGCTATTAAGATTTCTAATCCGAATGTTGTTTTTTTTTTAGTTGTCAAAATAAACTTTGACCTAAATAAATGCGCCACCTCTCAGAGTTATCCGGTTTTCTTTTAACTTTCTGGCATAGTGGTAGGCAGCAAAATATCAAATTCTTTCAAATTTCAAGAGTTTCTCTCCATAAATTTAATCACCATTCACGCAAACTTGCAATTAGGTTCCACAATGCTAATAATTAATTAACGAAACGAAAATCTCCCAATGACACAGAATACAACTTATTTTCTCAGGGGCAACCAATGCATGACCTTCATATGTTACCAGGTGTTGGCCGCGCGTCCTGCCGTGTCTTTTGCCATTCCATTTTTCATACCACCCCCATGTTTGGCCAGGCAACCAACCAACCGTCCATGCATTTAATGTTTGGCGCAATTTTAGCAAACCAAAACATAACAAATCAAAACAAATCACAAGCCAACACGTCTCAAATACACGATTGTGCAGGTAAAACGCTTAAAACAACTCAAAAAGCCTCGTTGCAAAAACGCAATGAAACTGAATTTCTGCTGCTCCACAAGGCAATAATGATCATCATGATGACCATAATAATCATCGTTGTCGTCGTCATGCGACGAACGAGCTAAACAGAGTGACTGACTTGGTTTCACTTCAGTCACTCACAAGAAATCACGCAGGAGGGGCGGGGCAGAGACTGTATCGTGGAACCGCAACAGCAGCAACAACTGAAGTTAAAAGTACCAACAAAAAGTACAGTCAGCGCGCGACTGAAAGCGTATGCCAAGATTCTCATCTGCCCGTCCGTGCGTCCGCCTGCCACCACTGCCGGAGCGACTTCTTTGGTGATATTTATCGCTGCAGTCGTCTAAGTTCATAAGCTTACGCACCGACCAACAAAGCTTAGAGAGCGAGAGCATCGGCTGGTCGGTACCGCGTCATTTTCAGTTTAATGTTGAACAAGAACAAGATTTCCAATATTTGATGCCAGAAACAGTTTCGTGCAAGAATAAACACGTTAAACAAAAGAAAACTGATACAGCAACCAACGGCATAGTGACAACAATTGGGGCTCAGAGTGGCCAAAGTACTCGTAGTATCACGTCACAAAAAAATGCTAAGTTAACAACTAATTTAATTTTTAGCGCAATAAATTGTTAAAGTTACGGGCATCATAACAAAAATTTGCGCACGAAAATATTTGAAATACATATTAGAAAAATTTTAGAAATTATGAATTCGTATTAAAAATGAGCTATATAACAACAAAAACAACAACAACATCCACTCTGTCAGCTTCCGTCAAACAGTCAAAATTGAAATTAATTTGATTATGTTGAAAAATAAAGAAAATTTTCGCCAATTTTTTTGTGTCTTCTTTGTTAGGTCGGCTAGCTCCGTGACCGCCCAAGTAAATTACTAATCTTCATTAATTTGATTAATTTAATCTGAAGTTCACCATTTCCAAACAGTATTAAATAATAATACTGGTGATGTGTCAATTTTTCAGATGACTTCTTCAGATAATACATCTTCTGAATGAGATAAACTCACTCACAATCGCAAACGTTAGGTTGAGAAGTTTTTAGTCTCATGAAACACTCGACTACTCGAAGAGTTTGTGAACACATCGAAGTGGTCACTGCTTAATAATGTAACGCATCGGGAGTCGAATCTACCATCGCATAAGCGATGGTGGAGAGTTACCATCAAGCCACGATCGGTCATAATAACTAGAGTTACAGTAATATAATATAGGTATATAAATTATATACGATATAACAGTCAAATGCTGGTTTAAACTGCAAACAGTTTTTTCGTGTTACCACTAATTTTCGGGATATTTTGTCGTAAGGATTGACATTAAAGCTTTAGAGTGAGATTAAATACATTGAGGTCAATTTAGTTTGGTGTATGGAGATATCGTAATCATCTGTTTGGTAGTTGTATTGAATTTAGTTCTCCGGTGATACTCCATCGAAATTTCAGAAACGACAATATGGGATATTTTTGAATCAAATCAAATTTTGAAATTTAAATGTTTCTCAAGTGCACGTATTATAATTAACACAAATAGTCCGAACATACTTTATAAGCTCACAGATCGATATCAATGCAGATTTGTTCTCTAAACAAAGTATTGGTTTTAGGTTTAATTAATCAACTACTTGTTTAATCGTAAGCTTCCATTAATAGTATTTATAATCGTAATTTTTGATAATTCAAAAATCAAATTAATTGATTATTTAATCAATTAATCGAGCAATTGATTAGCCAGAAATTTAATAATAAAACATTTCATATTTAATATGGTGGCTCACAAAATGCCTCAATACATATTTTTCTTTTTGTTGAAAACATATATTGCTGTCATATTTCCTTCATATTGCCTTCTTGCACAAATTATTTGAATTTTTAGTAAATGTTTCAACTTTTAATTAACTAAAATGCAGACAAATTGATTAATTATAGTTGTGGATAATTGGAATTTTCGATTATTTTATCACCATATAGATTAATCTTTCAGTTTGAATAACCGATTAATCGTAAAGCCCTCATTTTTACAGAAAATTCTGTTCCGATTTGAAATTAAATTTCTATAGAAAATTTTGATCTATAATAAAGTGAAATTTGTGTACGAAAAATATTCTGAGTTGGAACCATATTCTTTCTGAAATAACAAAATTCTGTTAGAATTTGTTATAGTTTAGAAAAAAGCTTATTTCCCACAAAACATTAACCTTAATACTAGGCTTTAGAACTACATTTTCGCAACAATTTCCTTGGGAAAAATCTGACTAATTTAGAAAAGTTTTTTTTTCTACTGAAATTTGTGCAAGCATTTCAAAAACTGTCGTAATTTATTCTGATTTAAGAAAAAAATTGTTGTATGCTAAAATTCTGAATACGTACACATTTTTGTAGAAAAATATAGGGTTATTCATTTTCAGGTTTCAAAAGTAAAGTTAAATAAAATACACAGAAAGCTATGATTTTAATGAAAGTTTTATTTCATTATAACGCTTGGACTTTGTCCCTTCTTGTTGTAGGGATGGATCCTTTTGAGATTCCTGCAGCGTCATTCATTTTAATTTTAATTTTTTCCACCTCATTCTTTCATTTTTTTCCGATTATTTTTCATTTCCAGTCAATTCTTCCGGATGCGATGGGTTTTCCACTATCACTTCTATGTTCTCCGAGCCCCATATGTGACAATTTTGTCTCTCATCGAATGAGAAATGAGCTTCATCGCTGAATACAACTTTATTCAATTGAAAACCCACGTTTGAATCATGGCTTTGTAGTAAGTTTTAACTATTTGTACACATTCTTAGGTTGACAAACGACCCATATTCGTAAATGGCAATCCTTTCGCTAAATAAATGACACTTCAGATGACAGATATTTAACAGCTGACAGCCTTGCCGGACTAAATGGATAACCCTATATATTTATTACTGAAACATTATCCTATTTTATTTACAGGAAAAAACCTTTGGATTCTACTAAAAAATTTAATTGCGTATACATAACATGAAACAGCAACTTTTAGAATAGTTTTTATAAATTGAGAAATTTTTAAGTGTTAAATGAAAATTGTAGGTGTACTCGTATACATTTTTGTAAAGAGTTTGTTAAAGTTACCAACAACTATAGTACGAAAATTTATTTTATATATAAAAATGGGAAAAATTGTTCTAGACTGAAATGAAACATCTTGTGAAAATGCGTTAGAGAAATAACTAAAACTACTCTGACGTATTTCCAGGAGAGAGGTGCGATTGTTGAACGACACTCCCGTCAATATTAAACAAAGAAAAAACTTTGTATTCCAACATTGACTTCTCATAAAGTTCGCTTTGTAAAAGGTATTCTGAGAACATTTTTTACATGAAATTTGTGCCTGTTCCACAGTTTTATTATTTTAAATAAAAATCCTTCAGTTCCTTGAATGTCACCTAGTTGATTTTCATGAAACTCTACTCATTTGTTTAGAGTAGCATTTTTTTTGTCAGGGTGTAAAAGTATTAACGCAAAAAATGACTTTGAAACTGTAGTTTGGCAACTCTCACAACCGATTAATAATCGACGTCAACATCGTCATCATGATCATGTTGATAATGATATTCGTAAAAGCTTCGGCAAACAGGTTTTTGTTGTTTTTCTGGCACAGCAACAAGAACAACAACCTCAAGTCAACAATGCCATCGTATGCTCTACTCAGCATGATTGCCTCGTCTGTCTACTCGTATGTAGCAATGAAATAGCCGTGATTCAATCTCTGCTCGCTCACTTGCATTCGGCAGATACTACAGCAACTACAAATACAACAGCAGATCCAAGAGATACCCTGGTGCAGATACAGTAGCTGCATACAAATTACGCTAAAATTAATATTAACTTGGTAAACTCAAACCGTCTCTCCGATCGTACGCCTGTACTAAGTACGTATGCATGTACATATGTACGTACGTTCGCTCGCTGTGTATTGGGGCCAGCGGTTTAATAATTATTTGTCGTCCGAGACCATTAGTCAAGGCTTTTTTCGAAACTCCCAGTGCTACGCAATGCCATAATTATTTACTTTGTTTCCATGCAGATTGATGTTGTCGTTGTTGTTGTCGTTGTTTTTGTATCTGACTAAAAAATTGTAATTAAATTAAACCAATAAATGAGTAGTAGTGAACTGATGCAAAAGTGCGCCGAGGGCAAAGTTTTGTATTCATCCCACAGTGGGCGATTCATATAGTTTCTGTACAGGCGCAACAATATATACATACATTTGGATATATGTATGTATGTATGTATGTACATATATGTATTCTAGAGTCATTTACTCGCTTATAGCCATACGAGTAACTCTTAAAGACTACGAGCCCGTAGGTTACATAAATTGCTGTATTTCTCGCGCCCTTTACTTGGTATTTTTCATATCGCTGCAATAATTTAACTTAATAACTGCGCTACTTAATTTTGAAGAACATTTTCCTAACTTTTTCTTAAAACGGAAAATGTCCAAAGAATTGACTGAATTGTCTTTATGATTAAGTGAATTGAAATCACATTCAATATGAGTGAAAGTAAGTCCCAGAGAGGACAGGCGATATAGGGGCAATCCGGCAACTTTTTGAAGACACTGCTGTGTCAATTTAAATTACCCCAGTACACATCTCAAAATTTCTATATTGGTAGCACTGAGACAGGCTTTAATGTCAAACTTCACTTGATAAATATCTTCAGTAAAAAGTAGTAAAAAGGTGATTTCGTCGATTTTTACAATTTATGATTATGTTGAGTAAAGAAATGGCATTTAATTTCATTTACCATTTGAGCTGTAGAAACATTTAGTATTCCGCGCAAAGGTCATCGGTAGACAGACTTTGTCGGAAAGAACTGTTTACAAGTGGCGTAAGCAGTTCAAAGAAGGCTTAGAGAAAGATTATGCCGGAGAGCGGTTCAGACGTGTATCAACGTCTAATTATGAACAATTCATAGTCTGACAAATTCAAGATTTAATGGCCGAAGTCACAGTCAACTAGCAGTTAGAGACCTTGCTAATAATGCTGTCATTCCAAATCGTCCTGTTGATTCCATTTTAAAATATGCCAGCCGATCTGGTGTGCGCTACAATTCTTAATATTTCATTATTATTTCTATGCCAATAGCCTGTATAACAAATCTAGCATATTTATATTTAATATTTTATCAGATATAACAGTTTAAATCCAAATCTAGCATATTTATATTTAATATTTTATCAGATATAACAGTTTAAATCCTTGTCTCGCATAGGCGGAGCTACGCCTTTTTTCCAATCATTACTTAACATAGCGCATGATAATTTTGCAGTTGATAGTAACTTGCTCTTAAATTTTGATGACGATCGGACTGTCCGCTGTGTCCTCTTTTCCGGTTTTGTATGCGTTTGCATTGCGGGTAGGCATGTAGCTGCAAATTGTTGCAGGTGCATGGCTGCACTTTGTGCAGACGGCTACGATGGACGACCAGTTCCATGCGAGGTATGATGTAGCGAAACTGGAGCAGCTTTTGTCTGCGAAACCCTGACCAGAGGGTTTTCATTTTCTGGTAGCACGGAAGACCAGGGGCCCCAGGAACATTTTGTTCTTGCCTGGTCGTGGCGTAGGACCCCTTGTGGGAGCATCGTGCTGGCTGTGGTTGCCCCAACATGTGTTTCTACGGATCTTGCATTGCTTCAGGATCTCCTGAAGGTAATGCGAGAACTTGGGAAACACTGCTCTTCGTCTATCCGAGGTGTCTAGATAGGCCTCACTCCTACCCGGGAGGAAGTTCACTTCATACCAGTGACTTCAAAGGTACTTTGACAGAGAGAGGAAATATGTTCTGAGGAAATTTTTCCAAGGGGACCTGTTTCCTATTTCTAAGGTGCTTCGACTAATCTTTCCGGGATTAGTTTGAGTTCCCCAAAGGGGCGCTGACTGTCGCAAACACGTTCAAGAACAGTCCCATGTGTGGTGGCACACCGTGAGTAAGGCTATCAAAGCGAGACCCACGTTAAACCCGACAATTGTTGTTGTCCGCTGTGTCACATTGTGGGTAGGCTGGTGTTTCCTAGGATGCTTTGTACCGCTTACCCCTAAAACGCAGGCCTTTCTACCCGATCCTGTAATTAAGCAGGCAAAGGGTATGATGCTTGCGTACAAAAACAAAGAAGTGTAGCCTTGTGCCAGGCGCCCTAGGAAAAGGTGGATTATGTCTTGGGATTCACCTATAATATGATATCAAACTGATATTGGAACTCGTTCTTCGAAAACCAAGTAAAGGGGAGAGTCATAGTTAAACAAGACACAGCCTGACAACAGGTGCGGTTATAGAGAAGGCGTCGGGAGATATCAGAAGATTTATCTTTTCCGTTTTAAAAGTTGTACGACCAGAAGGATCTGGTTAATAGACTATGATTGGAGCATGGTGTGCTTTGCTGTGTTGATATTCTCTCCTCGGACATTGAAAATCTATGCCGTAGATTATGGATCACCAGTTCCATGCGAGGTATGATAAAGCAAAACTGGAGTAGCTTGTCTGCGAAACCCAGACCAGAGGGTTCTTCTCTTCTGGTAGCACGGGTGACCAGGAGCCCAAGGAACATTGATCCTTGCTGGTCAGTGGTGTTGGACCTCTAGTGGGAGCATCGTGCTGGTTGTGGTTGCCCGAACAAGTGTTTTCAGTGTTTTTGCGTTGCTTCAGCTTGCGTTGCTGAAGGAAGACATTATCTTAGAAAACACTGTTCATGTCTATCCGAGGTCTTCCTAGATTACCTCAACTCCTACCCTGGAGGTAGCTCACTTCATACCAAGTGACTACAACGGTACTTTGGTCGAGAGAGGGAGCGGGACCTGAGGAAGTTTTTCCAAGGGACCTACTTCTAATCTCTGGTAGTTCAACTAATCCTTTCGGGATTAGTGGGTTACCCCAAAGGGGCGCTTGCTGTCGCAAGAAGAAAAGAAATATAACCAAGAAAAGAATAATAGAAAACAGCACCTGTGTGATGGCATACCATGGGTAAGGCTATCAAAGCGAGACTCATGTAAAACCTACACAATTGATTTGTCCGCTGTGTCGATTTTTTAATAGCAAATATGATATCACCCACTTTTTGCTATAACATATTAATTTCTATATATCGATAAACTACCGTATTCATGCCTCTAATAGTTTATGAGATATGATCTTATAAAACATTATATTTTGCGATCGCTGTCACTCCCATTTTCCCAATCTTAACCCAGCATAGCTTGTGATAATTTTGTGATTGCTTAATTTTTTCAATGATCGGTCAATAACATTGAACATTTTAGCAGATTATTAAAAATGGTTTAGCAACGCTCAATTTTTCCTTATACATATTTCACTCTATGCAGCGTATATAGAAAATGTTATCTGGACATCCCCATCCCCAAAACCAGCCGACCTGACGTATAGATGGTGCCAGTTGTTTGCATAACAATTATTTTGTTGAGAGCTAGCATCTTTATAAAACATATGTTGTTTGGCATTTTTATTTGAGCCATCAAAAGTAAACGATCTCAGTGGATTTGTAAACATGGAAAAATTGGTCGCCATTATGTAATTCAATATTTCCATTTGAAAGGTCTCAGTCCAACTAATATTAAAGCCGAGCTAGATTCTACTCTGGAGGAGTCTGCTCCTTTGTTACCACTGTAAAATATTGGGTAGTAGAGTTGAAACGAGGCCGTACGAGCTGCCAAGACGAACACTGTAGTTGTCGACCAATTGAGGTGTCTACGACGGACACGGTTAAGAAAAGTAGTATTGTAAGATTGTCGCCTGAAGGTGCTTAAGCTAGCTGAAATGATAAGTATTTCAAAAAGTGCTACATATCGTGTATTGACCTAAAATTTGAAGATTTGAAGATGAGAAAGCTTTGCGCAAAATGGCTGCTGTGCTTGCTTTCAATAGAACAAAAACAGGGTCATAAAGATGGTTCAGTAGAATGTTTGGCGATGTTTCACCGCAATAAAGCCGAATTTTTGAGTCGGTTGATAACTATGGATGAGATATAGAACATCCGCTTCACACCTGAGGCAAAACAATCAAAGAATGGGAGAATCGTGTCCAAAAAGGAAACGAAGACGGTTCCGTCAGCAGGCAAGTTCATGGCGTCTGTTTTTTTGGATGCACATGGGATTATTTTTATTGATTATTTTCGGGAAGGAAATACCATTAAAGGCAAATATTATGTTAATTTATTACAGCGTTTAAGTGATAAAATTATGGGAAAAAGGTCGAATTTTGCGAAAAAGAAAGTGAACAATGCCCTAGTTCACACATACTCTATTGCGACGGCTTCGGACTGAGTTCCTGCCTGATCATTTGGTGTTGGACCCCTAGTGGGAGCATCACGCGGGTTGTGATTGATACCAAAATCGCTGGTAGAGACTTTGTGCTCGAATGTGGAGTTGCATTGCAACCGGGTGCTACAGACCCATAGAGTAGCAGAGGTGGTAAGATAGGAATGGGGATTATGTTCCATACTAGCATAATCAATTTAGTATCTCCTGGCCGCAAAGAAAGGGTTGACAATATGTGTTAATACCACAATTGTCAGCCCCTTTTTCTAGATAGCCCAAATTTTACTTGACTATCCCAGGGGGCCTTGGCAATCGCATTGTAATATGCCCAGTGTGTCGCACACCGTGGGTAAGGCCTTCACGGCGAGACTCACTCAGTCCTCGAGGACTTCTGGCCAAAATTATTGAATTCGAATTGATTCCTCACAAACCTTATTCGACAGATTTAGCTTCCTCGGTCTACATATTTCCGAATTTGAAAATATGGCTCGCTGGTAAAATATTTGCCAACAATGAAGAGATGGAGTCTGCGGTTGATGGCTATTTTAAGAAGTGTGACTATTCTTACTGTAAACAAGGTATAGAAGCTATTTAATATTGCTGGAAACAGTGTATTGAACTAAAAGGAGAATGTGTTGAAAAATAAAGAAAAGTTTTCCCAACTTTCTTGTTTCTTCTTTGTTAGTTCGGCTAGCTTTGGCACCGCCCTCGTACTGTTAAATTTTTACCAGTATCGATCAGTTATTTTGGCTCCTAAAACTATTTTAAAAGATGTGTGGCGCCAGCCACTTTCTTTTCAGATTTAATACCTTCTATAAAAGTAGCATATGTGTCAACTTGCAGCTTTGTACCTCCAATAGTTCATGAGTTAAAGCCATTCAAATTGCTAAATTGTATACATGGCGCTACGCCCCCTCCTCTTTCCAATTGTAACCTTATATAGTAGTACATATATGGCAATTTTGTGATTGATATTATTTATTTTAAGAGAGTTTTAACACTTTAAGAAATTATACAGGGTGGCGCAATATGCATATTGCATAATCTTTTTTGCGGGGTAGAAAAGGCGCGGGCGGGGTGACGCCTACATTGTTGGGTTGGCGGGCTCATGGAGTTTTAGTCGCTATGAATCACTTCGACGGAAAGCGTCGCACATTTTGCGTGCGCACATTTTACGAGAACTCTCGTTCATATATTGCTACTAGGCGACTATATTGTGCTGAATATGGACTACGGCGAATTAGTGAAGCTCCGAGTGCTAATTTAATCAAAATATGGGTAAAGCGTTTTTAAGAGACCGGTTCAACATTTAAACCACAAGCAAATGGTCGCCCAAGAAGAGATAGAGTTATGGAGTCAGTACGAGGAAATCCACAAATGTCGACTCGCAAGAGATCGTCTGCCTTACAATTATCGCGACGAAGTTTGCAACGAATTTTAGCATTGGATCTTAAACTGCATCCATATAAGCTGCAATTAACACAAGAATTGAAAGAGCCTGACTTCACAGCAAGGCTCGCATTTGCTAATGAAATGCTTAATCGATTTTCCAATTTCGACAATATCCTTTTCTCTGACGAGGCTCATTTCCTTATGAATGGGTTCGTAAACCGTCAAAATTGTCGTTACTGAAACAGTAAAAATCCCAAAATCAAACACCAGAAACCATTGCATAGTCCTAAAGTGACAGTATGGGCAGCAATCTCTGGCAGAGGAATAATTGATAATTTTTTCTTCGAAAATGCGCGGGGCCAAAACGTCACGGTTAATACAGAACGCTATGTTGAGATGTTGGACGGATTTTTGGCTCCAGAAATTGAAAGTTCAAGAATAGTGAAATCCAGAACTTGGTTCCAACAAGAAGGAGCTACCTGTCCCACATCAAATGACTCCATGGCGGTGGTGAAGCAGATGTTCCCTGGCAGACTGATTTCGAAAAGAGGTGATATCCCATGGCCCCCACGTAGTCCAGACTTGACGCCTCATGACGTTTTTTTGTGGGGATACCTCAAACACAAAGTCTACAGTAATAATTCAAGAAACATCGTTCAGCTCAAGGAGAATATCCGTGGTGAAATGGCAGCCATTATACCAGTATTACTGAAGAATGTTTTCAATAATATTCGTTTGCGGTTAGAGGAGTGCCGTCGTAGAGAGGGTCACTATTTAGATGATGTTATTTTTAAAAAAATAAACTCCATTTATTACTCTACAAGCCTTAGATTTATTTTAACCATACCATTTGTATTTATTTTTTAATCTATTTTTTAAATATGCACGTTCTATTGCGCCACCCTGTATATATAAACATTATAAAGGATATCTATTTAGCCGATTGAAAACCACTGGTCTGGCAAGGCAGTGAGTTGTTAAATACTTGTCATCTAAAGTGTTATTTATGTAGTGAAAGGTTTGCCATTTACGAATATGGGTCGTTTTTGAAAGCTCAAACGCGTTTATACGCGTAAACAGGTCTTTGATGTAGCCCACAAAAAAGTGTGATGACGTCAAATCGCATGATCTTGTGGGCCAGTTGACGTCGCCAAAACGTAAATTTGCGCTTTCTGAAAACTTCTCATGCAACGCTTCAAATTTCTTTATAATCCTGCAAATTCCTTGCACGTTAGGTCAATTAGGAAAACCGTAATCACCCCGTAATGCACGAAAAGTGCCCACGTTTGAATCAACATTTTTGTAGTAAGTTTTAACTATTTTTACGCGTTCTTCCGTTGTTAAAAGATCCATATTCGTAAATGGACAATCTTTCACTAAAAAAATAATACAGGTGTTTAACAGCTGACAGCCCTGCCAGACTGGCAGTTTTGAGATCACTGAATGGATAACTCTGTATAATATTTGGATTCATGAGGTTATTTTCTTGAGCTGATTTCGTCTGCAATTTATTATCGAATGCAATTATCGAATATAATTAACAATTGTTAATATCATTAAGTTATTATAAGAGGATCATAAAACGTTTTTGAAAATATTCGGGCATTTATTGAAGCCAATAATTACGATCATTTATTATTAAGATGATTTAATGGACTTAAATTTTGACCACATATGAGATATTATTTGTTCACATTGTACTACAATTTAAAGGAAGATATTTCGTTACTGGTCATCTGCCTTCTGTTGCAGAGTCTACATTCGACAATTTGTATTTGCGAATGATCCGAAAAGTGGGCGAATAGCTTTTTCCCCTTGCATTGATGGACATTTTGTGCAACCAATTGTAGAACACTTGTAATTCGTAGATATTGGCATGCATTCCAAAGTAGACACAATTGAATTCACCCATTTGAGAATTAGATGGAATTCAATTCAATTCTCTTTAATTTACGCGTCCATGAAAAACATTCATTTTTATTTCAACAAATAAACAAACAAGTGAAAACTTGAATCGCTTAAATTTGTGTTCGTACATAGAGCGTCAGAGACGGACAAAAATATACTTGAAATATTTTACGGTAGCGCTCAATGCAGCAGCTGTAGATGAACACAGTGAACGCAAAATGTCTGAGTAGCTCGAAAAGCAAATATGAGTTATAATAATTTATAACTGGGCGATGGGTTGAGAAGTTTTTGTAAAACTTTTCCTCAAATTATTCAATTATTCAAATTTCAAATTAGTCCTTTTTTGTTGGAAACCAATTTATTTCATGTTGATGGTCCTCAAATAGCTGTTAATGTTTAGTTATCAACTTTGCATTTAACAGAACAGGTGTGATTATTTACTCTACTTCAACGTTTACATGTTAAGGAGGGTTACTTTTACAAGTGCGTTTGTTAAAATGACTCGTGCAACACTATTGAACTCGTGGGATGATAATACTGGGAGTGATTTGGATCGTATACGTTACGTTATACTAATCTCCGCTCCCCGTACATATGTAATATTTATTTAAAGGACTTGACTCTAAAGATATGAAAAATATTTTCGAACAGTATAGAGCTGTCTATTTTTCGGTTTCAAAAGTAAGGTTAAATAAAACACACATAAAGCTATGATTTCGATGAAACTTTTATTTCATTACAATGCTTGGATCTTGCCATTATATACGGAATATAATGTTCACTTAAATGACCGCCTCTGGATTGATTGCGACGGTGGATCCTTTTCAGGTTCCTCCAGCGTCATTTTTGAAAAAATACGGCCCAATGTCACTATAACGTGCACCAAGCAGTCACATTTATCGGATGCAATCACCTTTCCACTATCACTTCTGGGTTGTCCAAGTTTCATATGCAACAATTGTGCATGTTGACGTAACCGCCGAGAGAGAAATGAGCTTCATCGCTGAAGGAAATTTTGTTCGATTGAAAGCCCACTCTTGAATCACCACTTTTGTAGTAAGTTTTAACTATTTTTACGCGTTATTCGGTTGTTAGATGATCCATATTCGTAAATGGCAAACCTTTCACTAAATAAATAACACTTTAGATGACAGGTGTTCAACAGCTGACAGCCTTACTAGGCCGGCGGTTTCGAAATAACTAAAAATTCGGATGCACAATTTTTAACATTTACGGCCTGTTTTCACAAAACATGTAAAGCGTTACATTAACGAATCCTTTGTGTGCAAAAGCATTCATTTTACAAAATTACTGAAAGTTTTATAAAATTAACAAAGCTTTCTAAAAAACAATGTCAGCATTATATATTTTGTATAGTAATAAAATAAAATCTCATCAAATCGAAAATCTATTCAGAAAGACGAACAAAAGCGAACACAAATCGTTGTTCGAACACAGCGAACACAATCGTTTGACGAACGAATTGAGTGATTCGTTTTATATATTTGATGTTTTTTAAATGGACTAGACTACAAAAATATATTTAAATAGTATTTTTCGGACACAAAATTTTTAATATTTACGGTCTATTTTCATTAAACATGCTAAACGATACGTTAACGGATCGTTTGCGAACAAAAGTATTGGGAACCAGGATTTTATAAAATTCGTGAAAGTTTACGTCGCTATCAAAGCATTCAAAAAAAAAAAAAAAAAAGGATTACCATTATATGTTTTGTATAATAATAAAAAGAAGCTTTACAAATCGAAAATCTGCTCGAGTTATAAGAACATATGCAAATCGTTGTTAACCTGTGTGACGAACGAATTGAGTGATTCGTTTCATGAAAACAGGCTATTATATTTTTACAATATTTAATATTTATTTAAAGGATGCAAAATTGTTAATATTTACGGCCTATTTCCACAAAACATGCTGACCGGTACATTAACGAATTGTTGGTGAATGAAAACATTAAAAACAAGGACTTTACAAAATTAGTGAAAGTTTTTGTCGCTATCAAAATTAAAAAAAAAAGAAAAAAAAAACAACAAAACCATTATATATGTTCTATAATAATAAAATAAAAGCTGTTCAAATCAAAAAATCTATTCGAGTTACAAAGACGATCACAAAACGTTGTTCGTCTGTTTGACGAACATATTGAGTGATTCATTTTATAAAAATAGGCTATTATAATTTTACAATATTTAGTTCCCCACAGATGAAATATAGAACTATGCTTTGGCAGAATTATAATAAATTTTTATAATATACAGGGTGGGCCATATGAGTGTTGGCGATTTAATTTTTCAATTTCTCGGTAACGCGCGGCGGGGGGTGGCGGGGGAATATGTTGTTCGCTGCGCCGCTTCCTGGAAATTTAGTCGCCATGGAGCCACGGGAGTGCAGCGTGCATTTTGTGTCCGAGCGTATTACGAAAACAATAAATCAACAACGTGATTTTTAGTGATGAGACCAATTTTCACCTTAATGGCCATGTGAACAAGCAAAATTGTCGGTTCTGGTTCGAGACTAATCCCCGACGCTTGCATGAACGTCCACTTCACAGCCCTAAGCTTGTCGTGTGGGCTGGGATAACGTCAACCGGTATTATTGGACCATACTTTTTTAAAGACGAAAGAGGGCATGCGATAACGGTTAGAGCGAACAATTATTGCAACATGCTAGCAGACTTTTTGGTGCCAGCTTTGCAAGAACTTCAAGGCAATATCTCGAGGATGTGGTTTCAACAGGATGGGCCACATGTCATACGGCTAAGGTATCCATAGAGCTGCTGAAAAATGGTTTTCCTGGAAAACTCATTTCGAAAAGGGGGGATATTGAATGGCCCC
>JAHXMU010000213.1:81399-91947 GCA_019455685.1 Philornis downsi
TGTTAGGTAGAAATTTTTGTAACTTGGCATGGATCATCTGTACTACGGAAACAAAAATTTTGGAAAGTTTCATCCAAATCAGGCCACGCCCATCGCCTATATTACACAGAAAAAATAACCATTTCACCCACTACCCGCCTGACTTATTTTCTGTAAAAATATTTAGTAGCGTAATTTTTTGTGACTTTTTTCATAAAATTTATAACTTTGTTCAGCAGTATAAAATATTATAAGGATTTTTTTCTATAAATCGCAATAATACACTCCCTTCCTTCATTTTATTGCAGTCAGAGCATGGAGGTCGCCGGAGCTAACCTTTTTTTCATCCAAGAAAAACTTAGAACACTGAAATTTCTAGGGCTTTTTTTTAAATTTAAATAGTTTCGAAACTATTTATGCTATCCAGTTGTCTTTTTCTCTTAAAGAATCACAAAATACCATGTTTTTAGAACATCATGACATAAAATAGTTACACGAACAACAAATATGCATATACAGGCCCTCAAGTTGCATTAAAATCTTAGTCGTTTTGCGCTTTACTTCTCCCAAGCATTTTTAAGTAATTATTTTGCGATAAAAAATTATTTTTTTTCAAAAAAGCAATGATGAATTTCTCTTAACTAAACAATTCCGTACAAAATTGCATCATTACATTTTTAATATTTTACAGTCGAAAAATAGACTTTTTGCACTTAGAATCTCACTGTGCGGTGCCACAAGCTACACGACACTACCAATTTTTGCTTTATTGCATGAGAAGTTTCCAGATAGCGTAATGTCATATTTTGGCGACGTCACTTGGTCACCAAGTTCAGGCGATTTGACGCCGTCAAACTTTGTTTGGGGGCTACGTCAAAGACATTGTGTTTACACGTATAATTCCCAAACGTTGGAGCATTTGAAACGCAATATTCGTCACCCGAAATGTGCAAAGGAGTGGTCGAAAACTATCTCAAAAGGATAGACTGCTGCAGCCAATCCAGAGGCGGCCATTTAAATGACATTGTATTTCGTGTATAACGTTAAGGTCCAATCATTATAATGAAATAAAAATTTCATCGAAATCATAGCTTTATATGAGTTTTATTTAACCTTACTTTTGACACCGATAAGTTGATAACCGGCATAAAAACAAAATTCGTTTATAGTCTGTATGAAGACACTGATATATTAATTTTCCTAAAAAATTTTAACGTTTCAAATTTTCTTTTGAATAACTTATACTTTCTAATTAGTAAAAAGTTCCCTGAGCTATTTCATAGTAAAATAAAAAGCGTTTTGGATTACGTCCGAAAACTGGGGTTACTAATCTGAGATTTTTTAATTTATTCGCAGAGCCATTTTTTCAACGTCGCAGGATTTTTTTACAGTCACTTCATTTTTCTTTAAGATGAATGCTGCTGTAACAAGTTTTAGTACAATTATTTTGAAATTATAACAGTTAATGAAATTAATTTCAAAATGTATGAAAAAAGCCAGAAAAAAACTTAAAGCTAAGTCCAATTTTAGCCCGCTAAATGTGTCAAAAAAGTTAAATTTAGCAGAAAAAAGATAAATTGGCATCACTGCTCAGGAGGCTTATCAATATACGCAAACACACATAAGTAATTCCAAGCAAATACCTACTTTTTTATATCTCTGTAGCTACTTATGTACGTTCACACATACATATATTATGCGAGTAGTGCAGTGATTGTGAGCTCATCATTAAGTGGGTCATTTAAAACTATAAAGCAGTACAGATATTTGGGACTGATTTACACATATTTTCTCATAATATCGTTTTGCATTGATGCAAAGTATTGAGATGTGCCAGAATGGATGTATTGAATTGCTCGATTGTTATAAAATACTGCTCTAAATGAATGCATAATAAAAGATTTTGAATTTTAACTTATTAAATAAAGCCTTCTCCTTAGAAAATATACAGAGAGACCATTGGTTTTTGCTAAATCCACCGAATTATATGGAAGATATCTATTTTTATTCTCAGATTTTAGTTTATTAAACGCTTGATGGGTGATCAGTGTTGCCAGAACTTGGTAATGTAAAACAGGCAGAACTATAGTGAAAAAAATTTAAAACAACCTAACAAAATTTAAAAAAAATGTCTTTTTAAGAAATTTGGTGCAATTTGAATAGAAGTAAAGGGTGATTTTTTAATCGTATTTTTTTTAAATCGAATAAAACACTCAAATTTGCATCATATATTAAAATTTTTATTGGAATCGATTAATTGGTCTTTGCCATTTAATTTTTAAAGATAATCTCATGTAAATGTTGTCCGCGGCTATGTCTCAAAATGTTCATTCGGAAGGTACAATTTTTCGTCACTTTTTCGAGCATTTTGGCCTGTATTTCACGAATAACACGTGTTATGTTATCCTGTTAAGCTTCAATAGTGTTCGGCGTGTCCACATAGACTAACAACTTGACATAACCGCCCCACAAGAAACAATCAAGAGGCGTTAAATCGCAAAATCTTGGGGGCCAACTCACAGGGCCAAATCAAAAGATAAGCTTCTCACCAAAATGCATCCCTCAACGTATCCATTGTTTCACGAGCAGTGTGGCATGTTGCACCGTCCTGATAGGACCACATGTCAACCAAGTTCAACTCAGCCAATTGGGGCAAAACAAAATTCCTTGAGGTTGAATAACACATGCACAATCGCTGAAAATAGCGACGAATTGATATTTCACGATCGTCATTAACACTGGTCGCTACGGCTGCAATATTTTCTTCGGTACGCACTCTACACATGCGAGTCGATGGTTATATGTCCAACAAAGTAAAGGACGAATTGTTGATTCAGCAGGTCGATTATGACGACCATAAAATGGTCGTATCAAACGATGCATTTCTGTCACAGAGCACGAATTTTGATAATAAATTTTAAAGATTTGCAATCGTTGCTCGTTTGTTAGTCTTTTCATGATGAAATGGCAGAGTATACTGTACACTTTTCACTTTAACAGATGACGTTTGGACGCCATTACCAACCAGCACTGCCAACCTGAAAAACTTAAATCTTGAAAAATCACCCTATATATTAAGTTTTTATTGTGTTCTATAAGTTAAAACTTATCAAATGAGATCTTTATTTATGCTGAATATTCTTGCGGGGTAAGACATATATTTAAAATTCAATTTGATTCACGAATTCACAAAAAAGTGTGACCTTTTTTTCTGCCATCAGATTCAATTAGCGTAAAATAGAATTTTAAACGTTATTATTTACTATTAAAGTGTCCAATCTTATAAAACAATTATTATGGCCAGAGACCGAATGATCTCTTTTCAGTAGCGTAAATTTTGATTGACTGATAATTTACTTCAGTTAATGTATTTAAAGATACGAATAATATTTTAATATTTGCGTAAGATTTTTTTTTTAACCTTAAAATTAACAAGAATTATATCGGATATTTTCTGCACATCAGAACGAAGGGTAACATTGTGTTGCATGAAAAGTGCTTCATTGAATAAATAACTGAACTGAAAATGTCTAAATTATTATAATAATTTCTAGATTTGGAAGTACAATAAATCTATATACATATATAAAAATCAACTGCTGTGCGTTAGTCTCGCTAAAGCTCGAGAACGGTTGGACTGATTTGGCTCATTTTGGTCTTAAATTATTGGTAGAGTATTCTGGAAGGTTTAAAGGGTTTTATTTGAAGTGATAGATGGCGTTGGAGATGAGATTTTTGCAATTAATTTTTTTTACCACATTAACATTTTGAAGGCAAAACAACGTTTGCCGGGTCAGCTAGTTTTAAATATATTTTCAATAGAGTAGTAGAGTACGTTTGAGTCGACAAGTTGACATTTTTTGGTTGTTTTTTACACATTAGTATGAACTTTTTACTAACGGGAATAAATGAAAGATAAAATTATAAAATAAATAAAATTTGTTAAAAATCTTTTACGATTGTATCAGAAACGTTCTCGTTGGGTGCAGTAAAATGGGCTGTTTTATTTGATTCGTATGATTCGATTATTTATGGATTTCAAATTGTCTCCAGTGGTGAAATCTATTAAGATGCTAACGTAACCTGAACTCAAAATCCGATTAAGCCTCCAAATATTGATCTAATAGGCGAAGATATTGTGGGAAATTGATTTTCTTACTAATGTTAATATTTTACTACTGATTGTAACTAACTTTAGTCATCATCACAAAATATTTGAATTAAAATAGATTTTAGATTAGATTTTCTGTAGCTATGTAGTAGGTTTTAGTGCCACAGTTAAGGTACCGGTGTATTCATTTTTCGGTTTCAAAAGTAATGTTAAATAAATGACACATAAAGCTATGATTTCGATGAAACTTTTATTTCATTATAAAGCCTGGACCTTGCCATTATGCACGAAATACAATGTCATTCAAATGACCGCCTCTGGATTGGCTGCAGCAGTAGATACTTTTGAGTTAGTTTTTGACCCGCATATTTCGGGTGGCATCTCGGCTATAACTTGATGAATGTTGATTCTCAAATTCTCCAAAGTTCAGGTCATAAGCATGATATTCGACGTAGTCCCTCAAAGAAAAAATCAAATCGCTTGATCTTAGTGGTCAATTGGCGTCACCAAAATCTGAAATTACGCTTTTTGAAAACTTTTCATGCAATAAAGCAAAAATCGGTCGTGTTGTGTGGCTCGTGGCATCATCTTGTTGAAACCACATATCGTCCAGTTCATAGTCTTCAATTGCTTGCCAAAAAAGTCAGTTATTATACGGCCATAGCGCTCTGAATTGAAATTCGGATTAAATCCCACACTTTCACAAACAGAAGCGATATTTTCGGCAGTGCCGTATATTGCGATGACGCACAGGCCTGTCCACATCTGTAACGCTTCCAGTCTCTTCAAATTTCTTTATAATCTTGTCAATTCCTTGTAGAGTAGGTCGATTATGACGACCACAATCACACCGCAATGGACGAAGAGTAGTCACGTTTGAATCAGCACTTTTGCAGTACGTTTTATTTATTTTTACGCGTTCTTTGGTCGTTAAATGATCCATATTCAGTAAATGGCAAACTTTTCACTAAATAAACAACACTTCAGATGACAGGTATTTAAAAGCTGACAGCGTTGCCAGACCGGCGGTTCTGAGATATATACATTTAACATAAATACGTTCTATTATTAGCATAAACTACATTAATCGCATTGGATGGGGCGTAGTTTGTAGAGTTAATTTATAAAACTATGCACAGAAATAGCAGTGATTAATAAGCTCAGTAAAAGGTGTACGGTGATTTTTGTACAAAATTTCGAACAGAAGAATTGATTCCTAGAGAACTTGTGAGTTACATTTAATATTTGCAGAATAGGTGATTTGTTTGAGGTAGATCAAACATATTTCGTAACCATATTTAATTTTGCACAACAATTTGTAGCATTTCCTTAAAGTTGTTACATTTCCTTAATGCTCTTCTATCAATGTCAAAAGCATCATTATTGAGGACTCGTCGGAAAACAAATGATTGGTTTAAAAAAAAAAAAATCTGTTCTGCAGTATGTTATTGTAGAAACCATTCAACCAGCCAAATTCCTAAAGTGCAATGACGTCATAGGCAGTATACATTTTTTCTTTCACCTACTGTTGGCAAACAGAAGTGAGGATGCTTTTTTGCTCTTTGGCGTCACTTTTTTTATTTATCAATGTTGCACAAAGTTGTACATTCTTAACTTTTAGGGTAAATTAGGGTCATAGCGGCGTTATTGGCTTGTATGCCAATGCGTCGTATAGTATCGACAGATGACCTTCATTTGCTGATGAGTGCTGCCCCACTGGATCTTTTTGTAATTCAAGGAAATGGAATACTCGTACATTGGGGGAGTAGAGAGCTTGAGTAGGGCTGAGTTTAGGGGATTCATGGATAAATGTGTCTTATCGATACGGCAAACACGTTGGGAAGAGAGTCATAATGCACGTGTTACATTTAGGTTTTTGCCAGAAGTTAGGTTCGTTGGGAAAAACCTGATTTCGGTTTTAACCTTTCTCTTGGTTTCTTATTAGCGAGACATGGGTCACTCTAAGCCATTCTGAATAAGAAAGACATGTCCGATTGCAGGTGCACCAGTCGAGTGCAGACACCTTCAGAGATTAGCGATTTTTAGGTCAGGTGATGACCGGATAATCAGCAATATGCTGTCTATCCTTGGCGTGTTGGATAGAGCAACTGAGTTTGCTTCCAGAGCGTTTGTCACTGCTGTGATGTAATTGTAGGAAGTGGGTTTGCCCGCCTTTTCGAGGCAGTCTGCAAGTCTGTTGGATCGGGCTGATCTCACAATCTTATACAGCTTGATAGGCCGCAGTTGCTGCTCGTTTCAAATGCATCAGTCGCTGGACCGTAAGGGGTTCAAACTGCGAATAGATCAGCTACAACGTCTTATCACAGGCATTTTCTGGTATCGAGAGTGATGGGGATTCCCATAGGCAGGGTCTCAAGTTTGTGCCTTGTTCATCTGTGTCTTATAGATCTCTCAGGGGGTACGGGCAGGCATGCGAATCGCACGATGATATCATGGTTGCCGTTCACCGAGCGGGAGGGTTTCGAAGTTTTCCGCCGTGTCACGCTGGGGTCTCCGCTCCCGCAAGTATGTCAAAATTTCCAATCTGTATCAATCCTGTGAAGAATGATGTATAAAATTTTGCTTTCAGCAAAGCTGCGCAGCCCTTACCTAAGAGTTTGGCTGGTAGCGTGGGAATCAGAAGGTCCCAGGACTGAGTTACCGTCTGATAATTTGGTGTTGGACTTCTGGTGGGAGCATTACGCGGGTTGTTGGTTAAAACCGAAGTTGATGGTAGAGTCTTGTGGTCGAGTTGCATTGCAACTGGTCGGTACAGACCCATAGAATAGCAGAGTGACAAGATAGGCCTCACATCAATAATTATTGCGTAATCAATTTAGTGTCTTCTGGCTGGAAGAAAGGGCTGATAGTTGCGGTAGTTTGCTTGCAAAATTGTCGGCTCCTATTCCTAGATAGTCCAAGTTACCCGGTAGCCCGGGAGATGGGCGCATATAATGACATTCTAATACGCCCAGTATGATTCGCACACCGTGGGTGAGGCCTTTACAGCGAGGCTCGCGTAAAACCCCAGACTCTGGTAAAATGTAAGACCAAGTCGGTAAAACTGTGGTAATGGCCTTTGCTCTTCAGTTGGCTGCTCATTTTAAGACAATTTGAGCCATTGCTATTGGGGGCGGCGCAAGTTGGAAAATAAAAGTCGACGGCGGCGGTCATCAGCGTGAATTTCGGTCGGCTTGGTTCTCTGCCTTCGTACAAAATATTATCAATATTAAAATATTCATTCCATTTATAAATGGACGGACGACGACTGTCCGTCCCTCATTCAACTGTCTCAAATGTTTGTTGTTATTCATTTTGTGTTTTTGAATGTTGGTGATGGACGAATAAAGCCGATAGTTCTGACATTCAACGTGTACAAAAAACAATTGATCGTAAGGAAGAATTTCAAGTACGGTTTATAAAACTCACATGTCGACCATAGATCAGCAATATTCATATAATTGTTGATGTCATTTAAGCGAATGAAAAGGGTCGTCAAGTGACATGATATGGAAAGGGTAGAAAATAGCTTAATAGATGTTGAAATATTAGATCTACCTATAAATATTACTGCATGGTATAGGAGGAGAGAGGAATGGGGTTAACCCTGCGTTAGATATACGGCATGGTTACATGGGTATGAATCTTGTAAAAATTAGTTCACACTAAGTTGTGTCTAAGAGAGGGAGGAAATTGTAGGAGCGAACCGCATTGGAGAATTATTCGAATAATTTGTATTGATCATTGTTGACAGCTGTGACAAATCGAGATACGAAGTTGTATGCACCGAAATACAACCCAATTTATGATGAAATGGTTTGATGTTGTTTTACGGCTAAACTTAAAATGTGATCCTTGATCTTAGAACCTATGGTGCGTGTGAACATTTAAAAACTACTGCTTTCCATACCTCAAAGTAGAAAAGAGATAAAGTATATGTAATACTTTTAAAAATACTGCTAGATGGAGTGCTGCCATTGGACAGGTTTTCCCTCCCAACCGATATAAAAATCAGACGCTAAAATTATCAAGGTAACCGTCGATTTAATAATTGTCCCGAATATGGTATGATGTATATTTACATATTGTTGTTGTTGCTATATTTACATAGTGTTACACACAATTGTTGCTATTGTCCCAAAGGAAAACAACTCTCATAACTTGTTTTCTAGAAATTCAAATCAAACATAAATTTATTAATAACGAAAATTAAAGAGAATAACTTTAACGTAATATTAATGCGTCATTAATATTATTTGTAGATCATTTTATTCAAACTAAATATTATTCAATATTTAAATTAGACTCTTTACAATTAAAGGAATATATATGGATATATATATATATATATGATATAAAATATAAAAAAAAAAATTAATAAGGGTAGTAGATTTAAATAGAAAACATAGGTTTAGGAAATCACTACTTACAAGTCATAGAAAAGAGTCATAGAAAGAACATACAAAAAATTTGGGAATTTTTTTTTATTTTCCAACAAAATCTCCTTTTAGAGCGATACTCTTTTCCAGCGATATTCGGTAGCTTCTGTGCCCTGTTTATAATAAGAACTGTCAAACTCTTTAAAATAGCCATCAACCGCAACCTCCGCCTCTTAAATGTTGCTAAATCTTGTACCAGCGATCCACTTTTTCAAGTTTGGAAATAGAAAATAGTTCGAGGGAGCTAAATCTTTCAAAGAAGGTGAATGAGGAAACAGTTCGAACTTTAATTCATTAATGTTAGCCATCGCAATAGCGGATGTGTGAACTGGAATATTGTCTTGATGAAACAACACTTCTTTCCCCCCAAATGCGGCTTTTTCCATAATTTCATTACTTAAACGCTACAATAAATTAGCATAATATTCGCCGTTGATGGTTCTTCCTTTCTGAAGGTAATCAATAAAAATAATCCCATGCGCATCCCAAAAAACAGACGCCATTACCTTGCTTGCAGATGGAACCATCTTCGCCTTCTTTGGATACGATTCTTCCATGTTCCTTTGTCTCAGGTGTGAAGTGGACCCATGTTTCATCCATGCTTATAAATTGACGCAAAAATTCGGCTTTATTGCGGTGAAACATCGCCAAGAACGCTACTGAAACATTTTCACGACGTTGTTGTTTGCTTATTGAAAGAAAGCGCGGCACCCATCTAGCACTTTTTGAAATGCCTATCATTTCAGCTAGCTCACGCACCTTCAGCCGACGATCATCCAATACCACTTTCGTGGGTTTTCTTAACTGTGTCTGGCGTGGACACCTGAATTGGTCGATCACTACGATGCTCGTCTTGACAGCTCGTACGACCTCGTTTAAACTCTGCTACTCCATATTTTAGAACAGAATCTAGCTCGGCTTTAGTATTGATTGAACTGAGATCTTTTAAATGGAAATATTAAATTACATAACAATTCACAATCGCTTACTTTATACGGCTAAAATAAAAATACTAATCAACGTGGCGCCTTGAAACTTAAAATATAAGTTTCATAATGTTACCACTTTACCAGAGTAGGATCTAGCTGCGCTTTAATATTGGCTGGACTGAGACCTTTCCAACGGAAATATTGAATTACATAACGATGAGCAATTTTTTCCATGTTTATAAATTCACTGAGATCTTTTACTTTCAAATAAAATTACTAACCAACGTGGTGCTTTCAAATTTAAAACATTTATTTTATAAGGTTGTCACTTTTCACAAAAATACGTTTTTTTTTTAACTACTAGCACCATCTATATGTCAGGCCGGCTAGTTTTGGGACCGCCATCGTGCGACATAAGGGAATTGCTCATGAGAAAATTTCTCCGCAATAGGTAGAGACAATTGGTCGCTATCGAAGAATATGGAATTTTTATTAATCGTGAGTTCCATGAGCTGTACATTGATATCGAAGTAGTCAAACATGTCAAAATGTTTTCGATACGTTCGTTAAATCAATGTTGTAATACAATTAGTCTTCATAAATGAACTCAATGAGCAGTTCAGAGCGGCAAATTTTCTTTGGAAGGTTTCTGAGAGGCCCTCGAAACTTGGTATGGAGTACCTATAAACCCCAATTAATGTTGTACTTCCACATATTAGGACAAAAAACATACGAAATGGAAAATTGTAATAAGTGAAGCAGACTGCCATTGTAAATCTATTTTTCTGCTATTAAGATACTTAAATCAAATCTATTAAGATTTTAAAATTTTTGTATAATATTAGTATTAGTAAAATTGTACAGGGTGGGCCATAAGGGTGTTGGCGGTTTAAATATTCAATTAAAAAAAAAAAAAAACTACGAAACATAAAAAAATATATTTGTATTTTTATAAAGTAGAAGCATGGGAATTTTTAAGACTTAAAAATAATGTTGTCCAAATGGCTTCCCTCTGCTGCTTGACACTCTTGGAACCGAAGTCCCAAATTTTGGAAAACTCGTTGAAAAGTTGTTCTCGGTATTTTGTTAC
>JAHXMU010000214.1:0-94035 GCA_019455685.1 Philornis downsi
ACATTGGACATTTCGTACATAATGTCAAGGTCCAAGCATTATAATGAAGCGAAATTTTCATCGAAATGATAGCTTTATGTGTGTTTTATTTAACTTTACTTTTAAAACCGAAAAACCACCATTATATAAAACAATTGCTGAAGTATTGTGTCGCAGGTTTTATTTCCAACATGTCCATACGACCCTCGCAACATTATGCGCGCCATTTTTATTCCTTGAACGTACACAAAGTGTCAGAGACAAATTTATTAAATTATCAAATTGATGCTTGTTTGGCAACTCGTTATTGTTGTCATTGTCGCCAAGTGCCTATCAGATCACAGGGTTTTCGATATCTCTCTAGTACCTCTCTTACATGGATCTGTCCGTCTGTAGTGTTTACCACACATAAACAAGACAATAATGCGGTTGTTGTTGTTACATTTCCCTATCTAAAGGGAGTGCACTAAGCGAAGAGATGAACTACAACCTACCACAACGAGCATATATACGAGTACATACATACGTATTCGTGGGATTTTTATTGGCCTTTTTTCCTCACACTCTTACCTAACCTAACCTCACCTACAGACATATCATTCATTTCATATCTCACGGTTGTTATCAGTGCCGTGGGCCGGTGTATGGCCTGGTGCGCAGCGTAATATTATGGTGGCGGCATCTTGATCTATAGCAATAACAGAAGCTAACTAAAACATTGTTATTAATGTATTATGGTCGTTATTGCTGTTATTGGTGTTGTGATTATTATCTGTGAAAGTAGTGTTCGTTATCATCCAAATTAGTCGGAAACGGGAGGATATGAGAAACCAGCATAAAGAAAATATATGTTGTGCGATTAATTTGAATATTTAAGAATTTCTAAGCGGCAGAGATTTATATCATTTCAAAGTCCTTGTCTTTATTTAAAGAAAAAAATCGTATAACAATGTTTTGGGAATGCACCTAATTGGTTTTGACTCCTATCTTTATATATATAATTCTACTGTACGGGCGTTGTCACTGAACTCCTCCTAAACGGCTGGACCGCTTTGCATAAATTTTTGTATATGTGTCTGGGTGGTGCCCGGGATGGTTTAGATTTACAATTCGGTCCAATTGGACAAAGGGGCGTGGTACCTCCCATACAAACAAAAAATTAAAAATCAATTATTTCTGCTCCTGCTTACGGTGTTTGAACAAAATTTGGTACATCGGTTTGGTGTACATATCTTAAGTGCTACTGCAAATATGGGCGGGATTGGACGATGGGGCGTGGTATCTCCCATACAAACCATAAATTAAATATCCAATATTTCTGCTCCTGTTTACGGTATTTGAACAAAATTTGGTACATCGGTTTGGTGTACATATCTTAAGTGCTGCTGCAAATATGGGCGGGATTGGACAATGGGGAGTGGTACCTTCTGTACAAACCACAAATTAAATAGCAATTATTTCTGCTCCTGCTAACGGTATTTAAACAGAATTTTGTTTAACATTGAAACATTTCCAATAAAAATAAAATTTGAAGGCAAAGCAACGTTTGCGGGTCGGCTAGTTAATAATAGAAATTAATATAAAAAAAGAGAAAGAGAAGAAAACTTCTCTTTCAATGTAATAAGAAGACGGGAGGAGTTCCTTTTCATGTATATGTATATAGAATATCACAAATTGATCAACTGAGGTGGTTCTGTTTGGCATTCAACAATATGCGATAAAACCAATGTTTAACAACGCTAAACTGAAGTTAAAGTTGGGTTATAGCTACTAGAAATAATGGTCGAAGAGAAAAAATTTGGGGAAAACATGTCGGAAATGTACATAATTAAGAGAATTCAGCCTCAATGGTCACAGCGAAAAAACCCCATGCAAAATAACGTTAACTGGAGTTTACTAATGTACCATTAAAGTATTTACTAACGTTCTAATATATTAATAATAATAGTATTATTCATAACAGTACTGTATTATACTATATAAAAGTATATAAATATAAATAAATATTATTGTTAATAATACCATATGTTTAATATTAGTATTTGAATATAACAGTTTTGTGTTTAAATCCAAAATTTTTTTTTTTGCATTTTTTCTCTATATTTTTACTTCATTCGTGTTGCTTTTCAAATTCAAAGTTTATAACAGTTTTTGACATTAGATTAAGGTGATGCCACCCAACTGACAACATGTTGGCAGCACTTAGGTTTGGTGTTGCCAGGTATAACCATAACACCAGTGTGTACAAGAGATGGAACACTAGCACTTTTGCTTACTTCTGTCTAAAAGCAATAAAATATACTGGATGTGGCAGAAAAAAGCCAGAAATAGGAGCTAGGTGGCGGTATATGTCGCCATAAGTAACTTGGCCCTATCAAAAGTGTATTGCTATGTAATGTTCGCTATTAAGGAATAAATTGATAAAGTTGTTGGAAAATTGCGAAAAATATCTGGCGTGTGTTTCGTCCATGTATGGGCAATTTTTTCCCTCGTGGGTCGGTTGTAAAAACGACGAACTTTGGGGGGTTAAAAAACATGCGGGCGATAGAACAGACGGGCACGACAAAATCACTTTACTTTTTTAAGTCGACCAATGAAGTTCATATACAATATTTTACGGCTTCGCAGATGAGTATTTCTAGTTGTTACAAATGAAGGGACAAATCTCGTGTAACACCCTCTTATACAGGGTGTAGCAAAATATAAAACAAAAACTAATAGAACATATATTTGGTAAATTTATGTGAGCCATGCTTTTCGTTTATTGTACAACTTAGAAAATTTTCTTGTGCATTAAAACTGCAATGTCTGTTTTAATTAAACACAAAAATATATTCTCGGTCTATATTACGAGGACGGTCCCAAAACTAGCCGACCCAACAAAGAAGACACAAACAAGTTGGTAAAAGTTTTATTATTTTTCAACATATCTTTTTAGCTCGGTACAATTTTTCCAGCGATGTTCAATAGCTTCTATACTCTGTTTATACTAAGAAGTGTAAAAATCCTTAAAATAGATTTCACCTCTTTATTGTTGGCAAATGTTTTACCACCAAGCCATTTTTTCAAGTTTGGGAAAATAGTCCGGTAAGGGCTAAATCTGGCGAATAAAGTGCGTGATGAAGCAATTCGAACTTTAATTCATAAATTTTGGCCATTGCAATAGTGGATGTGTAAACTGGAGTATTCTTGATGTCTTGATGAAACAATACTTTCTTTTTCGACAAATGCGGCCTTTTTCCATAATTTCACCAAGTTACGCTGCAATAAATTAGCATAATATTCGCCGTTGAGGGTTTTTCCTTTCCGAAGATAATCAATAAAAGTAATCCCATGAGCATCTCAAAAAAACACACGCCATGACCGTGCCTGCAGATGGAACCGATTCCGATTGGAACGATTCTCTCATTCCAGCCCACTACTGTTCCTTTGTCTCAGGTGTGAAGTAGTGGATCCGTGTATCATTCATATTAAATAAATAGACGCAAAAGGTCTAATTTATTGCGATGGAACATCGCCAAACCGTCTACTGAAACGTTTTCACGATGCTGTTTTTGCTATATTGCAAGCAATCGCGGCACGCATTTTGCGCACAGCTTTCGCATCCACAAATCTTCAGTCAATGTACCATGTATAGCACTTTTTGAAATGCTTATCATTTAAGTTAGCTCACGCACCTTCAACCGTGTCTGGCGTGGACACCTCAATTGTACTGGACAGCTAGTACGGACTCGTTTAAACTCTGCTACTCAATACTTTACAGTTGTAACCGGAATATTGGTTTTACTGAGACCTTTAAAATATAAATTATATGAATTATTTTTGGCACAATCGAAAGTTCTTGCGGTTCTTGCAAATTTTGAGTTATTTTGACACCCTTGTACCCCGCCTACACAGTTATCTTGTTAAGCTATCGAACTCGGGTACAATATTTGAATAATAAATCAACTTAGATTAAAGACTAATTCAAAATTGATAATTGATTAAACATCAAAACTATGGCTATTGGAAAGTCAGTCGATTATGTAATAAATGGTTGTCACTGGAAACCCATTTTCGTGTTTACCAAACTTTATAACACTGTTAAAAACATGTTACAATTTTGGGGGAAATAAAAAACTGGTTATCCCGTAAACGATGGGTTTTGTCGTATTTATGGACTAAAATAGTAATAAGTTGACGATGTTACATTGTATTTTTGGTCCTGAAATCGAAAACTGTCACTTTCTGACTGGACAAATTTATTGTGATGCATAATTAACTATCATAATAATTAGAACTAATAGTCAAGCCAAAATATACTTCTAAATATGAGATGAGTATACAGCCGAAATAAGAAAAAGTTTAGATAAAATTCTTATAATTTTTTTTTATCAAACTCAAATTATTATGACTGCAACATTGACTGAAATATCAAATTGCTCTTTTTTTAATTAAAGCTGCTGTTGTTTTCCACAATCAATTCTTTTAACTTTGTTCTAAACTACGCAACAGAACAATTTTAAAATTTCAATGCATTTATAAAAAAAAATGAATGAAACTGATGCTTCGACTTTAATTACATACATTATAAAGAAAATCTTGTAAAACAAATTTACATTTTTACTTTATTTGTTTATTATTCGGTTAAATTGTTCATATCTTAAATATGTTTTAGAATTTGAAAATCTTATTGAATTCTAGTATTTCTAGGGAAAATCGAATTTTGGCACTTAAAATGACGTTTTAACCTTTAACTATTGTTTTCAATTCTCAAATGGAAAATCGTTCAAATGATAAAAAAGGACGGCGGAAATCATTAAAAAAAAACAATTATTTGGTGCTCAATACAGTTTAGCATCGTTTTTCTATTAGCAATTATTTATTACTGTTAATATAACTCAAAAACTTTCGAATTTGATTACATTGGTACAGTTATTGGACGGATAGGTATTTCGTTATTCGCCAAAATACCATCTTCGGCCTCAGCCGCTTGTGCTTTCTCGAACATTATCGCCACCTTAAGGACCTATAACTTCACAAAATAATTGAGAAGTTTTGCTCACCGGAACAAAAAAGTGTTTTCGACTTTTTGCCTACAGATCTTACGTGTTTTCAAGCGGACATTTATCTGATTTTTTTGTCACAAAAATTGATACGCGGCGTTATTTTGAAGGAAAATTTAGGTTTTTTTAAGTTTAAAAAAATGATAATAAATCATAAAATGTATGTTTAAATTATAAATAATTAATCAAAATTACATTCGATACATTTTTTGTGATTGCCTTAGTAGTAGATCCTCCATTCATCATGGTTTCGAGAAAAGAACTTTTTGTGCCATAACTTCTCACCTAGAACTCAAATGCCGATATTATTGTATGTGAGCAGGGTGACATTCAAACAATTTATTTCGATTGGTTTTACGATGTTTGCAACCGTTTTTATTTGATATGTAGACAGGATTGTTTAGCTGAAGAATTTGCTCCCATTCTGAGTCAGTATAAATTCAAGCGACTGTCGGACTCTCCTTTCAGTCATACAATTCAGTAAGCCTACAGAAAAATGTTTGCGACTGAGCAAATATTTCGCATGCAAGTAACTGGGGTACCTCATAGAGGACATTCGAGCAATCACATAAAATATGCCACACTCTCCAATGTAAGCACCCAGCATTCACATTGAGCATGAAACTTACTGGTATTTGCCCCATAATATCCACTGCACAGCTTTTAACGCCTTGCCAGCGCGTGCAATAACCGCAACATATGTGTGTTCTATTTGACAGCAATTTTTCGAAATTCTATCTTTTCAAGAAATATATTAATAAAAGCAACATTTCTTTCCAATAATCCACCATTGAGGAAGAGATGTTCTTTCAACATCACTTGTTACTTTCTTTCTTTGTTGTGGTCTTGACTTTCTTTTCTATACTATTTTTGCTGTGCTACCCAGAGTCCCAAGTCGACTGATAAAAAGTTGAATGCACGCCGTTATCATTTTATAATGCGACTACCATAACGTCACCGACTTCGCCAGCAGCAATGCGCTTGCGTAACCAAGGATTATTTCCAAACCGCCAATTTTGTAACTTGCTAAAGGCTCATCTGAATTCAAACGGAGTTTATTACAGTGTACAAAATGCATGCAACTCACACAAATGGAATTCCGGTTGCATAAATTTCACTATAACATTTTGCAATATTGACCTTAAACGAAATTCGCAAATAGGAAATTTCATACTTGGTGCCAATCCAGAGTTGTTTTAAGAATACCTTCAAGATTTTTTGCTGATAATCAACTTGTATAGAATTTTAATATTTGGCTTATTGTGCATCATATTTGATTGCAAACAGTAAGACAAAAAACATAAATTAAATATCGCATTAAGGTCAATTTAAATGACTGTTTTATTTACATCCTGTTTTTTCTCTTTCCTCTATATTAACAATTTTCAGTGCAAATATAAAGCTAAAAATACCGGCCATACATTTACATAAGTAATTTCACAGGCATTTTCAATATAGTAACAATATTTAATTTCATTCTCACAGTCATTTTTCTAACACAAAATTTCGTCAACGGCATTTTTCAAATACCAAATACCTTCATAAGCAATTTTCTTACAGAAAGGTGTCTTTATATGATTTTTTCATTTGTAAAAGCACTTTGCATACGAAAAAGTGTATTCACAAGTATTTCTTTTGCGAAAACGTGGTTTCACAGGCACTTTTCATTGTAATACTTTCGGTAGCAACATCGAAATTCAGCCGTCACCACCTGACCGAAAGGGATGACACGCTAACAGATTAGTTTGACAGATTTAACCCTATTTATGAATAATTTGGTCAAATTCTCATAATAAACATTTGCATTTTTCTCAAATAAGTTTAAATCTGTCAGATCTTTCGAATACGCAATGACGCCGAAAATTAAGATTTTGGTTCGTCTTGGAACTTTGCCGTCACCTCATGAGTCAGCAGTCCACAGTTTGAAGCCGATTCGCCTTGGCCGTTGGCAGTTTTTGTATTCGTGCTGTCACCGCCAATTCAATCGGCGTAAACTACCTTCTATTAGCCGCCGAAGACATCGACCCGGTACTGCGCCTATGGCTGGGCCGTTTTGAAACCTGTAGTACATGGTGCAACAGTTCTCAAAAAACTTGATATACTTCAGAAATAAGCTTATATATTGTGTAGTCCCCACTGAATAAATTACGAAACGGTGTTTAATTGTGGAGTTTCGCGTGAATCCCCGTTTTGTAAAAGAAACGACGGAGACTTCTAAACATTTAAACGTGAAACAAATAATTGCGGGGATTTTATTTAACATTATATTTTTTGCTTTTCTTAATTTCTTTAGTTTATGGCTGGTATTCAGCTATCAGTATATAAAAAATTAAAAAAGTTTAAAATATATTTCTAAAGAAGAAAGATCTGCCGGCGAAAATTGCCTATTGTTTACTGCGAAAATGTAACGAAATTTTTGGCCAATTATATTAAATCCGTCCATAATGTAGAATCTGTTTAAGTGCTACATTCTAGGGCAAACATTTTTTAAATAAAAGAATGCCATGTGACAATGTGTAACCGCCGCCGACATTACGATATAAGGTTGCCGCCGCTAATCAAACACAGGCGCTTTACAACTGTATCCTCTTGAAATTCTGCCGCAGGCAATAACAGCTGAAAATAATATCGTCAAACGCCTCTATTCAAAATAAAATAACATCAAATTTGGTGTTGTCAACCTCAGCTACAAACAAAGATGTTTTTTTCTAAAAGCAAAGATGTTATAAATTAGAGAAAACAATTTTCTCATATTCCTAGACTATTTCTCTTCCAGTAAAATTCCGGCAAGTAGATAGAAAATCAGAATATTCAACATTGTCAGAGCAGATTTTTACACAATTTAAAAAAAAATGTAAGCTTTTTGTGTTCGTCCCAATACATTCTTCCAATATCATCGACATTACACAAAATTCATTTGCATTTTACTGTTAGAAAACATTTATAAACATTGGTACACATTGAGTTTTTACGGCAACACTGCCAACAAATTCCTACTCGTTTATTCTTTTTTCTACTCGTTGGTTTTATAACAACACGCAGTGGGATATTCCTTCGCTCCTGGGTTTTTTAAGCTGTTTGTTAAAATGTGGTATAACTAACATGTTGGGAAATATTTAAGGGACGGCGTTTTTCAGTACATGGTTAACAATGAGTTAATCATCTAATCCTGGGTCAGTAAACTTTAGTAATGGTGATACTTCGTTTTCGCATAAGAATAATTCATAACAGGCATAGTAAGGTAATTCATAACAGGCATGAAAGGTAATATTCAAATAAATTTTCAATAATTTCACTTGTCTAATTATTTTTGTTATACACGCAAAATTTTTTCTATTTACTTGATTCTATAGTTTCTTTAGAGTAACTTTCCCAATTAGATTTTCTGTGTTGTCCCATCTAAATACTAAAATAATGAATTGTTCTGAACAATCTTTGAAAATCACATCCAATAGTTAACTTCCTGTTAAATAGTAAGATCGTTCACGACAGATATATTTGTTAGATATTATTAGATATATTACTAATCCGGTGAAGTTTGGGGAGCCCCAAGGTTCTTCATAATTTAGGTGACATTCTTCAGCTGGAAAATGCCTAATACGTATCTTGTAGATTGTGTTTAATGAATAATTTTGGGTGAAAAGTATGTATATTGAGTTGTAGTTATTCTTCTCCTGCATTTTTATGGATGCAAAACATCACTTGGTGTGACGAAACAATTTCAATATAAAAATAAATGTAGCCGAGCAAGCAATATTGAACTTAACATTTCTGTTTGAATGAACTCAGTACTGGGCTTGTCATTTACTTCTTAAAAAACTGGCCATGACAGATTTACCTGTAGACTGTTAAATTTATAAATTTGTTTAAAGTCGTAAGATTTATCCTACAATGTCATCCATTAACGTTAAAGGGTTAATTGAAACATTAACGTTATTAGTTGAGTGCCACCAAGCTAGCATTCAGATCACTAAGTGAGGCTGGAAGATATGTTAGCCTGCTCGCTACGCATCTGTCTATCACAGTAAAACTCACCTTAGTAGGCGCTCTTTTGGCTACCCTTTAGATACTGCATTTTTTTTTTTGAATTTGTTGAAAAAGAGGGTTTTGACTATAGCTAGCCCAAAGACAATAGAAATGAAGTATTCACATCTTGAAAAATTGAAACAGTTTGAATGAGTGGAGTGGTCTACTAAAGACATGATTCTGCTTTCATTTCAACATTTTATCAATGCTTATAAGCCATCGGATGAATACTCCATATATACTCCAATTCAAAATTTGTTTCTACCAAAGGGGCAACATCCAATTAGCGACGACATTGCCAGTCCAAGCAGTCGACCGTTAATAACATATGCGAAAGCATTACCAGTTAGAAGCACATTCGGCCGATGCTACATCTGTCAATGATTCTTATTGGAAAAAAGTTTTTTGTGGCAACAAAGTCAAAAATAGTGTTTTCTTGAGTCTGCTCGCGGAGAGTGTAATTTCTTCAGTATTTGTTGTTCACGGTCGAAAGTTTTTTGTTTTTGTGTAAACAAAACTATTCAGTGTGAAAAAGCAAAGGCAACAACCAAAAAACAAGAAGTGCCCACTTCACATTCTAATAAATGTTTATAAGCCTGCGAAGCACAACAACGGCGACAGGCCGATCAAAAAGAAATCCTCACAATACAACAAAAATCTAGTGCAAAAAATTACACAAAACGACAACAACAGCAACAACAACCACAAAATCAACTCACAAATCGAAGAAGTTGAGAAAGGAAAAAATAAATCAGCAAATGGTTACAACAAAAAAAAAAGCAAAAAGAAACGCGAGTGTGAAGTAAAGAAAAATTTTAATTAAAGGAAACATCAATTAAAACGGTGGTGATTAATGAATTATTCATATGGGGTGAGTTCCGCAAGGTGGTGGCTGTCCAAAGATGTGAAACATCAATGGTGTCTCTGTGCCAGGGACTGGTGAGGCTGGGTCGGATGGCTTGATTGTAGTGGCCGTAGACAAACCACAGTTTGGTAGGATACCTTCTTGGATGGATATCGAAATGAATGGGATGGTTCAGGGTTTTGCGATATGGGATGCGAGAGCGCAATGTCTCTGCGTCTCGGTATCTCCCTACGCCGTATGTGATGGAAGGAGGTGTGTATGTGCGTTTGTGTATGTGTGTGTACATATGTCTGTCGGTTTTTGCTTATGTGTGTGCAAAGGCGATGTCAAGGAATTTGATGTTTTTTAAAAATTCATTTGATTTTTAATGAAACACACCGTAAAATCTACAGTAACGAGCCCCAAAGCCAACAACAACAATAATAATGACGGCGACGAAGTGAAACATAACAAGGCAAGGCATCCACATTCCCATCATCACTCTCTAGTTTCACTGTGTGTGTGTTCCGGGGCCGAAGGACAATGGCTGATGATAGTTGTAAACTATCCTCAAAACACATCAAGGACCCGTCACCGCCCTTAACGAAGCCGAATTTACTCCAAAGTCAGTATGTCCGTCTGTCCCATTGAACAACCGCACCGTACACTTGTAAGCATTTGCCTAAAAGAGTATCCTTAAAAAAATTAAGGGGCGTAAGAGAGTCTGAGAGCTAGAGAGATTTCACGATAACAGATAGAGAGGGAGAGATTAAGATAAAGAGAGGACTATTGTTCTCAAAGAGATTGTAAAGACCGTAAGGACGACGACAAGTGTAGAGTTGCCAGCGCTGTCTGTGGTGACTGCAATTAGAAATGTGTTAAGAAGATACGTTTGACTGCGCGAACAATTAATACAGCACTAGAATTTTTAGGTTACATTTATGCAGAATTGAATTTAAGCGCGGCCGGGCATGCCGTAATCTTCATTCTAAACACCAACAATCAAGATAAATTTTAGGCAGTGAAACTAATGACCCGTTAGGAGGCTCAAAATAGAGTTCTCTTGAAAGCATTTCTTGGACACCAGTTGCTAGTGTGCGATTCCGCTATGTGGTTTTCCTACCCTAGAATCTAGAACCCAGTTCTCTGAGTTGATGTAGCCATCGAAAACTAAAATAGGTCCACTTGGACGTGCATACTGAAAAAATTATATTTCAAAAATTCATATCTTCGACCAATGTCGATTTCATTGAAATTTAAAATTGGAAACCGGGAAACAAAGGTACAAAGTTTAAGCCGGAACAGAAAATCTAAGGTCATAAGACCATCTTTGAATTTAAAATACGAATTTTTTTATGGAGATGATGCTATGAAAGTCGGAACTCTTTTAGAAGGCAGCCCTCTACAAAAATGCAAGGATCATTTGCTTTAAATGCCGTTTTTTGAATCAGAATGGATAGCGGGGTTTTTTGTTGGATAAGTCTTCTGTCTACTCTGCTTAGTGGTGATATTGATACCCCTTTCTGTATATCAAACATGTAAAAGTATGGGTGCTAAAAACGAACATCCCTTTGAAAAACCACTAAGCCCAATAACAATGAATATTTTTTTTTTACAAAGGCTTGGGTTGTGTTTTGCCCAACGATTTTTTCAAATCAGTTAAAAAACGAGTAAATACTTTTAATCATAACCTCCACATTAATAATTGCCAGCGTTTATTGCGTTTTTTGTTAGGAAAATCGTCGAGTTGGCAAAACATTTTAACCGCAACACCGAAAGACTCATTGTTATTTAATTCTAAGGCATAGCAGATGATCTACAACCAATTGTAAACAAGTCAAACAAATTTCTCTGCACCTCATGAAGAGACATGAGAGAGCTTCTGACATTCAGTGATATGCATTCTATTTTTATACTTACTCAGCCGAACCTGCAGCTTAACGACAATTCCGAACGTCACAGTTTGAGAAGCATTACAAAGACTTGTCGATTAGTCGACAACTCGAAGCGTTCGTCAGACACAGCGAGGTGATCGCTGCTCAAATAATGATAGGTGACTGTGTGCGGGGTTGAACCTGAGATGATGCGAACGATATTTACGTGTGTTAATCATTGCGCCACGTTCGGTCATCAATTGTAGCTATATTTATATTGTTTCAAGGATTCACTTTTTACATTATTTCAACATTTCGGCATGTTATTTCGTACTTTATTGGAAAGTAAGTTTTTATGGCAACATTGCCTTACTTACTAAATCTTAAATATTATCGAAATCTATTCTTCATTAGTTTTTAAAATTTTCTCCCAAAATTGTTGTATGTAAACATATGTCAGTTCTAAATTTTGCTTTGATAACTTTTTTGCTTCAAAATTTCGAGAGACTATAAAATATACATGTTTGTGATTACAGTCCAAGGTTATGTCGATCTAAACCCGTCCATTCATCTGCGTATCTGCTGAAACCACGACAGAAACTGCCTCTAATAAAATAATGAATTCTTTCAAAATTTGACAATTTTGTCTGCTGAAAGTACGACAGAAAAATAACTAAATAAAATAAATAAAGAAAGTAATGAATTCTTTCAAAATTTGACAATTTTGCATGTTAAATAAAGGAAAATATGATAGCGGTGTAGAGATCGCCAACCAACCCAGCTCAAAGGCGCTTTCAAGGCGTCGCTTGAATAACGACAAAGACTGGAATCAGTTTTAAAAAAAAGATTTGTTTCGGTATATTTTCAAAGCCTTGAATGTTGACTCATTAACTAAAATGAGATATCTCAACTTATATATTTTTTAATGATCATGGGCGTGCTTGTTGAGTAGTGTAAAAACAATACGAATAACCACTTAATCAACAAAGTTGACACATTAGACTCTTGAAGATGAAGCTTGCGGTTCGGACGGTGTGTTGACTTATTTAACCGTCCATGGCACTATGGCCAATAGGTGTTACAATTAGCACCAGTGTTGCCAGACCTTAATAACGAAAAAAAATCTAAAAAAATATTGGGAAAAGAAGTAAACCAGACTAAAAAAAAACGAAACAGGAAAAGAGAATTTTTTTTTAAAGAAAATTGATAAAGTTTGGCAGAGGTATATAAATTTTTATTGCTTTTTATATTTTAAAATTTAGCACATGAGATCTTTGTTACTTTGTTACATACTAAAACTTCTTACGGGATAATATATGTATATATATATGTAAAATTCAACTCAATTCAAGAATTCATAATTCACAAAAAAGTGTAACCTTCATCCGGTCAGCATCATTCTCTTTAGTAACAGTATTATTTACTTTCTCTTTGTAAACAGTATTATTTACTAAGTAGAGTATCCAAATTTCTGTTTCAATAACTTATACTTTTCTACTTTGTACAAATTTCTCCAGGCTATTTCAACATAAAAAAATAAAAACGGTTTTGATTACTTCAGACCTTATGCTGAAACAAGATTCCAATAACATATACGAAAAATTTATGAAAAAAACAAAAAAAAAAGCTTAAAGCTAAGCCCAACTATTGACTGCTAAGCAGATTGAAAAAAGCTAATTCTAGCGGGGAAAAAGTAATTTGGCAACACTAATTTTGACATACGGGCTCAAAGGGAGAGAAGGTGCTCCTACAGGCATTAAATCCATTCATTCTTTAAAAAGTTAATGGAGCTATTTATCCCTTAATTGAAAGTAATATGCGATAGTAGTTTATAAGAGTGAGAAATATCATTCTGATTTATAATCACTTCTTAGTGGCTGATCTAATTGTGATCGTAGTTATTGGAAAATATCAAAGTTATAATTCGGGTTATACATAAATATATTCCATTGGGACAGCGAAATATTATACACTATAAATGAGCATATTTGATGCGCCTATTTATTCGGCAATGAACCGGTGCGGCGTCGCCGACATTGTGGTGGCATTCAGTCCAGATCTATTTATAATATGAATTGTTAGGAAGTATTTTTTAAGATTTAAGGATATTTTACCTTTTTCAATATAAAGCCATTAGTAGATTAGCTGATTACAGGCCACAATTAGAATTACTAGGTCATTCCGTCCACTTATTTGGCAATGAACCGGTGCGGCGTCCCCGATATTGTGTTGGTTATATGTATTTGGCGCCTCCAGTCTTCAGTCTAAATCTTTTTGTAATATGAATTCTTACTAAATGTTTTTTAAGATTTAAGGATATTTCGCCTTTTCCTATATAAAGCGATTAGTAGATTAATAGACTGCAGTCGACAATTACAATTAACTGGGTCATTCCGTTTACTTGAAAAGCCTCTACGTGCTCATTGCTTTTCAAAATATTTATGTTGAGTTCTTAACTCTATACGAGCTTTCCAAATTAAATGTTTATTTTTTGGTTGTAAAGGAAAATTTGAACTAGCATTTTCCCAGCAGAGAAGAGGAGGCTTCAGCAGTGCCTCCCGGTATAATCTTAAAAGGCGGCAGCGCTACGTATTCACAAGGGTTGCTCAGCGTCTGCTTTGGCTTTAAAAGCTTTTTTAATTTCTTTTTTTTTTTTAAGAAAACTAAAAGTTTAGTATTTAACATATACCGAAAAATTCTCCAAATCATCACAATAATTACATGAGACGATTTTTTTTACTTGTTTTCAACATTTTTTTTTTTGCAAAATATTTAGAAATTTCATTTCACAGTTATAATCAATTCAATATATTCAATTCTTGTTGGAAAGAGATGCTCCGATTCTAGGTTCGGTCCAGCAAAATTATTGCACATAATTTTTTATTGACAAATTATTTTCTGTATGAAAACTTTTTAATTGTTCTCCAATTGACGTGGACGTTTTTTAGACCGTTCCGGGTGATGTGAAATTTTGCCTTGGTTTAGGCATAATTGTCAGAATTGAGTAAAATATTAATTACAATTAAAACCTATCATGCTGACTCGACGATTAGATACTAATCATCTCAGTCGACGTTATATATAGAACATTATCTCACACATATTCCCGATCATCGGATGCGATCGGTAAATACATATATGATATATTTCGAACCACCAACAAGTTTTAACATCCGATATTTTTTTTTTAAATCTTGTTTTTTTTTTTCATTTTACCATTTAATGTCGACGACACTAAGTTTAAAAGACAGACATTAAAATTTTGTCCATTTCGACCCAAATATTAAAATAGACCAGTAAAACTGCAGACTTTTTTAAAGGATTTTCTCATGAAGGCTTAATATACGATAAGGTAGTTTGGAGTGTTGAGGACAAATTGTTCTGATGTCAACTTTATTCTTAGGAGGCGTGTCAGACAGTTTTAGGAATTTTATTAAATTGTACATTTACCACCATTGACTGTACCAGGTGAATTAATACGAGGGCGGTTCCAAAACTGGCCTACCTGACATATATGTAGATGGCGCCAGTAGTCTGAAAACAATTAATTTGATGAAAAGTGCAAGATTAGTATTTTTATTTGAGCCATCAAAAGTAAACGATCTCTTTGAATTTGTAAACATGGAAAAAATTGGCAACCGTTATGTAACTCAATATTTCCGTTTGAAAGGTATCAGTCCAACCAATATTAAAGCTGAGAAAGATTCTAGTCTGGTGGAGTCAGCTTTTTTCTGCTTTATTTGTTTTATTGGATCGCTCACGTAGTGAGCCTAACAATAAATAGTTGAATCTTAGATCTAATTGTCGACGCGTACGTATTTTTTCCGCTTTATTTTTTTTTAGCTGTATGCCTTTTTGTTTATACAGTCCTCTGAGATCGGCAGGCATTAGTTTGATATACAAAAGATCACGACAGCTTCTGAATTAGCAGTTCTAATGGTGTAGTTTAGTACAAATGATCTCACAGTTTTATTAACGCGGGGGGTTTGAGTTATGGACATATCTACTACGTGAGAGTCTCCAGGCGTAATGCCGCAAACTAACGTATTAATCTTAGTAATGCGGACTATGTAAGTGCGGATTACGTGAGTGACGAGGCCAGGGCCCGAACATGTGGTTTCAGGTTTATGGATTCATCATTATGTCGAAGCATTGCGATGTAGAGATATTACAATACAATACATTTTCGGCAGAAGTCATTTTCTTTTCCCTTTTATGGGACTGCAAAATCACTTCTCCGGAGTGTGGAAGGTGCCGAAGGGTAAGCAGGGTTTCTAGCTAGAACATTACGGTGATGTTCTATTCTGGTCATATGTTTTGCTTTGATCTTTTCTACCTCCTCTTTCACATATGTTATATTCAAGTCATTATGTATATTACAGTTGCTCATGTACCAAGGAGCTCCTTTGGTTGCTCTTTGATTGTACCCTTTGTATTTTATCCACGTTGCTGCGGCTGGCTCTGCCCCATAGTTGAGCACCGTAACACCATATGGGTTTAATTAATTAATTATTATTATTCCCGTGTAGATCAACACCTTACAGTTTAGGCTAAGTCCAGAGTGCTTATTAAGCAGCCAGTTGCCTAATTTTCAAGTTTATCTGCGTCTTTTTAGCCTCGATGTGCTTTTTCCAAGTTAATCTTCTGTCTAGATATTCTTATTCTCCAGTCAATGAGCCACTTCTCGACGCGTTTGAGATGAATTTGGAGGGTATTGGTTTTGCCTGGTTTTGGTCCTTGTGACATCACATTATTGCAGTATCGTCTGCAAAAGTTGATGTTGATCCTGCGTTTACGACTGTAAAAGATTGGGTAGCAGAGTTCAAACGACGCCATACGAGTTGCCAAGACCAACACCGTAGTGGTCGGCCATTTGATGTGTCCACGCCAGACACGGATGATCGTCGGTTGAAGGTACATGAGCTAGCTGAAATGGTAGACATTTCAAAAAGTGCCATACATCGTGTATTTAATTAAATATATTTGCAATTTGTAATTAGAAGCCTTACGGCCTTAGAATATGCTATAAAATGGCTTAGCGTATTTTAAGCTTATAAAACTTCTGAACAAGAGAGGAATATAAGCATATATTAGAGAAAAAATAAATATTAGTATTAAATTCAATTAGAGGAAGTATAAAAAATAATATCGATATGAATGAAAGTCATATTAAATTCCCAACATAGAAAGATATAATAGAAATCGTTGTTTCACCAAGACAATGCTCCAGTTCACACATCCACTGTTGCGGTGGCCAAAATTGATGAATTAATGAGTCACGCAAATTATTTGTCAGATTTAGCTCCCTCCCTCAATAATGAAGAGGATGAGTCTGTGGTTGATGGTTATTTTAAGGAGTATGACAGTTCTTACTATAAACAGGATATACAAGTTTTTGAATATCGCTGGAAAAAGTTGATCGAAGGTTATGTTAAAGAATAAATAGAAGCTTTCCCAACTTTTGTGTCTATTTGTGTCTATTTTGCTGGGAACGCCCTCGTACATAATTTTTTACATTTGATTTCTGAATTAGATAGGGGCAGAGGTAGAACCTATTCCGAATTTTGAGATGTGACATTTGGAATGATATTAGATATCACTTCGACGTTCAAAATGCAGTTTTAAACTGTTGGCAGTATCTGTTGTGGGGTTTTATTATAAATAGCTCATTTTGTAGCGTGATTTCTTTGTATTCTTATACACTTAAAATTGAACAATTAATGAAATACTTGTGTAAATGGTTAATTTAGTAAGTTGTTTGGCTCGTTTTCATATAATAGTCTTCATAATGATTTTATAGCAGTCTCACAGTCATGTGCAATTTCGAAAGCATACTTAGCAAGTGTTTTTAAATATAGTTTTCTTTTTCAGCAACGTGCAGGATCACATTTTGAGTTTGCTTCACATTGCACAGATCAAACAGTAATTTCTAGAGAATGATTGGCTCAGAAAAGACATATGTCCAGGCCTCTGCAAGGCATTTAGATCCGGTGTGCAAATGTAAAACCGAAACATGATACAAATAGTTTTTGTCCCAATAAAGAGTGCTTGTACAGGGTGTCCGTCGGGAAGGTATACTACTTTGTTTTGCCGCCATTTTGGTAAACATTAGCTTTGATAGTTCATATTTGGCAGTCGTGAAGTAGACACGTGGCAAATTTATTATGGAAAAATATTCGCTAAACCAACGTGTTTTAAGCGTTAAAACATTTTATCAAAATCAATCATCGATTACTGTGACGATGAGAAAGTTACGTGAAATTTTAGTGAGAAACAACGTGCCAACAAGACGCACTATTTATCGTGTAGTGAATGATTTCGAAGAAAGAGGATGTATAGCTGATAGGGCCAAGCATGGAGCGCAACGTACTGGAAGATTGGCTGATAACATTACTGCTGCTCAAGAAAGTGTTTAAAACAATCAATCAACCGCAATTCGACGCCGTGCTTAGGAGCTTGGTCTTCAAAGAAAAACTTTGGCCACAATTTTGCACAAGAATTTGCATTTGTTTTCATTTAAGATTAAGTTGACACAAGAGCTTCTTCCACAAGACCATTTACGCCGTCGTACATCGTACGAATTACATTTCCATTTGAATGGATATGCGAATAAACAGAATAGTCGGTTCTGGTCAATGGAGAACCCTTAAATTATTCATCAGTCACCTTTGCATCCATTAAAAAAATTGGGCCTTACTTCTTTGAAACTGGAAACGGCGTAACGGTAACTGTCAATGGGGAGCGATATCGTGATATGATTGAAAACTTTTTAACGCTACAACTGCATGCTTTGGGCTTGATTAACATGTGGTATCAACAAGACGGTGCCACATCCAATACAGCCAGGATTACATGGGAATTACTGCGAGATCTCTTTCCACAACAAGTTATTTTAAGAAATGGTGAGATTGATTGGCCTCCACGATCGTCTGATTTGACTGCTCCGGACTTTTTTTTGTGAGGATATCTGAAAAGCAAGGGGATATCCAGAAACGCTTGAGCAACTCAAACAAAATATTCGTGATGAAATTAATGAAATAGCGCGTGAAATGTGTGAGAATGTAATGAAAAATGTGCTCAAAAGGGCTCGCATTTATCTGATATTGTATTCCATACATAACTGCAGACATTAAATAAAACATTTATCAATATAAGATTCATTCTCTTTCATTTAGTCAAAAATTATACATAAACAAAGTAGTATATCTTCCCGACGGACACCCTGTTGTTACCATCCAACCTCATTAATATCTTTTACGATTTTCTCAATGGTGGCATACATTATAATAAAAACCGACAATAACAAAATACGCAGATAGAAAATTCGCAGCGAAAATTCGTATACTTGAAATGAGCAGTTTCGACCAAATTGTAAAAACGGTTTCCTAAGATTATTGATCTCTCGACAACGATAGCAAAGAAAATGGTGAAATGCAACAGTTGCTTTGCTTGGCTAAAATTAATCTTCCGCTGCAAAGCGAATAACTGGGATTTATATAAAGGGTGTCCCAACAAGAACGCAAGACAGTCAATGGTGTTCGGTATCGTGAAATGATAACCAGTTTTTTCGTGTCCAAAAATGAAGAAATGAATGTGGAGGGCATGTGGTTTCAACAAGAAGGCGCCACATGCCATACAGTCAGAGAAACAATTCAATTGCTGCATCAGTCATTTCCCGGTCGTGTTATTTCGCGTTTTGGAGACCAGAATTGGCCGCCTAGATCGTGCGATTTAACACCATTACATTTTTTTCTTTGGGGTTTTTTAAAGTCGATGGTTTCCGTGAATAAGCCGACGACGACTCAAGTCTTAAAAGAGGAAATTGGACGCTGCATTAATGAAATACCGCAGCATTTATGCTTTTATCCGCGGTGGCCATCTGCCTGATGTGCTGTTCCATACATAACCTCATTCTGTCTACTTTACGATATAATAAAAGTTTCACGATTTTTTAAAGTCTGTGTTTTATGTAAAATTTAAATCTTGCAGATACTTTGATACAGCGAGTGCAATTGTTCACCATGGCAAATTGGAACATGGCATGGCAAATTATTTGCGAAAGATAACACTGATAAACTGTGTTCCCTGCTGTTGTCAATAATTAAGAAGAACTTTCGTCTAGCATTGGATAATAAGGTATATAAACGCAGATTTTATTTTTCTATTGCCAATCAGCCCCGGCCTATATGTTCGCAATATGTATGCCGATATAGTGTTTTAGATCTGATTATAAGACATTTTTGTACGGCGAGTGCAGTTGTTTCAATGCTACCGCCTTTATGGCAAATATAATAGGAGTCTTCTTCGAACTTTACGATACGATATGTTGAAAATTGTATCCAATTAGCTGACAACACACAAATTCCCATTTTCCGTCAATGTCATGGTAGATCATCATGGCAAATTGTTTAAATAAGATAACACTGATATAGCCTTTTCCTGTTATTGTCAACAATCAACTACAATATATTTTAACTTGTTTGGACTCTGTTTGCCCTGGCTCATGGTATAAGCAGAAGTTGACTATCATTTTGAAATATGATATTGAAATATTGTTCCCGCTCAGCATGGTTTTGGTGCTGATAGGTCAGCTACAACTAATTTAGATGTTTTCACAATGAATTTTTTATTTTATAATGGATGTCAGACCGACACAGTCTATGCAGGCTTTTCTAAAGCTTTCGATAGAGTTTCTCAAGAGTTGATGATTTTTGAGTTAAAATAATTCTGAACTGGTTTTGTTCTTATTTAATGAATAGACAATTTTCTGTTTGCACAGATGTAATTTGCTCGGCCTGTTATGTTCCAACTTCTGGTGCCCCCAAGAAACTATTTTGATATTATTTTGATATTTATTTCAGTTTTCGTAATAGTACTCGTACCTTTTGAATGCTGATAATCTTAAGATATCTAGAGCCATTAGATATATTTATGATATCAACTTGTTGCAGGAAGATCTGGATAGACTTGTGATTTGGTAAATAATTATTGTTTTTTTGATATACGCGTATGTCAAAATACTCGTATGCTTTATCTTATCATATGTTGAATCATGAGTTGAAAAATGTATTTCAGATTTAAGATTTAGGTGTGTTACTTGATTCTAAATGAATATTTGTGCTTCATATCATTAACGTTTTTCTCTAAGTAAAGGGTGTCCCAACAAGAACGCTAGATTTAAACGACTGATGCAGCAATTGAATTGTTTCTCTGGCTGTATGACATGTGGCGCCGTCTTGTTGAAACCACATGCCCTCCACATTCATTTCTTCAATTCTAGGCACGAAAAAACTGGTTATCATTTCACGATACCGAACACCATTGACTGTTTGCGCTTGACATGCCTCATTTTCACAAAAAAAAAAGGTCCAATGATTCCTCCAGCCCAAAATCCACACCGCACAGTGACACGTGGAGGATGCATTTGCTTCTCTTTACATTTGACTCTTTTGGAGCATTATTGTGACCCCAAATTGATCGCAATTTGCGAACTGTAGCCGCAAAACTTTCACCATTTTGGTAAAACAATTTCACAATGAGAATGCGTTGTTCATTCGTGTAGCGCTCCATTTCTACTAACCTCGTACCTTCTACTAGCAAACAATAACAATTGTTCAAATGTCAAGCAAGGACACTTCGAATGGCGCCAAATTTAAATCTTGCATTCTTGTGGGACACCCTTTATATTCATCATTGTATTTCATACGCAGAAACTGAATACAGTTTTCCGATCCGTTCATAAAAAACGTTTTATAAACATCGTTTATGTGGGCAAACTTAGAATATTTTTCATTTATTTAGAGTGCAACAACTTTGATTTATGTCAACCAGATTGAAAGAATTGAAAACATATTTTTTAAGTTTGCCTTAAATTCTTTCCGCTTCTCGACTCCAATCCCTTCTTATCTTAGTAGATGGCTTCTTTTATCTTTGATGATGATTAGGAAGAGATTTTTGTTCCATAATGATTTTTCACAGTATTATTTCTGAATTTATTGATTGATTGCTGTTAATCCAAATTAATGACCCTTCACGCTTATTGCGGCTTTACTACTCATTCCATATTGGCATTCACTATATTTGCTATGCTTGCAATGAACCTCTTTATAGATCAATGGGACTTTATAATTCGATATACTCGTATAGTAGTAGTATATTATTCAATTTGAGTATATAAATCATAGAATGCATTATTTATACTCTGTAAGGAATTTAATTATCCATAGACTAAATATATAAGTAAAATAAGTTAATGAAAGAAAAAAATAGAGCGGTCATATTCGTCCTTTCGTTCCCTACTTCTAAAAGAAAGAAGTTGTCACACCAATGCTGGCCAAAAGTTTAGGTTATCAAATGGCAAAAAAATGTATTTGCTTTTTGTATCACAGTTGAAATTGCTGTAAAGTCAATGCAATTCTAACTTTTAAAATTGAAATGCCAAGTAAGGTGTTCTCAATAAAAACTTCGAAGCTTCCATACCAGTCTATGATTTTTCAATAATAACTTTCGTTTCCTAAAACCAATTTATATTTCTCGATACCGATTTGCAGCTTCTCACCATCAATTTCGACATTTGAACTCCTATATTGTCTTCTTCTCAGGAAGAACAAATTCCACGAGCTATTTTTTAGCTGTGAAAAATTCTAGCAACGTTGTTACCTTTTTTGTGTTACTTTCCAACACTGAAATCGAAAGAACAAATGTTTTTACATCATAATATGTTCGATAATATGTTTGTAAAATTGAACGATTGCATCTTTTTGTATTATAATTTCATTTCACAAGTTCACAAATATATTATAGAAAATATATTGGCACGTAAAAATCTACGTTGTTCCGTTTGCAGTGTTGGAAGCGAACAGAAAAAGATGGCATAGCCGCTTAAGAAAACTTTTTTCGCAAAATTTTACAAAAGCTTTTTTATCGAATTTACTGTTGTCCGTCTTTACTGTCGGATTCAGAAGCTTTAAATTATAAATAATTTATGAAACATTAACTTATTCATTTTAGGAAATTGTAAATTTTTATTTGGAGTTTCAAATTGACTTCCAGCATACACATAAAATAGAATTCGCTTACGATGGCTTTTAAGAGATAGTTGACATTAAGTCGTTTTAACCCATAGTTGTTGTAAACAATAACAATCATAGTATGAGTGCAAGATTATGACCTTGGAATTTCGTCGCGACCGGTTCTTTTTTACATGGACGTTCCAAAGCTAGCCGACCTATCAAAGAAGACAAAAAAAAATTGGGGAAAATTTTCTTTATTTCTAAATATAATTTTCTTTTAGCTCGATACAATTTTTCCAGCGATATGCAAGATTCCTTAAAATAGCCATCAACCGTAGACTTCATTGTTGGCAAATCTTTTACCGCTGAGCCATTTTTTCAAATTTGGGGCTAATTCTGGCGAATGAAGTGCTTGATGAAGCAATTCGAACTTTAATTCATTAGTTTTGGCCATCGCAATAGTGGATGTGTGAGCTGGAGCATTGTCTCTGATGAAACAACACTTTCTTTTTTTGTCAAATACGGTCTTTTTTCATTTCATCACCTAAATGCTGCAATATATTAGCCTCATATTCGCCGCTGACGATGTTTCCTTTCTTAAAATAATCAATAAAAGTAATCCCATGCGCATTTCAAACAGCTATGACCTTGCCTGCAGATGAAACCGTCTACGCCTTCTTTGGGCACGATTCTCCCATTCCAGTCCAATGCTTTTACTGTTCCTTTGTTTCATGGTTATAAATCCATGTAAAAATTCGGCTTCATTGCCGTGAAACATCGCAAATCACCCTGCTGAAACGTTTTTCCGACGCTGTTTTTGCTCTATTGAAAGCAATTGCGGCACCCATCTTGCGCATAGCTTTTCCTTCTTCAAATCTTCGGTCAATATATAGGTAGGATGCATAGCACATTTTGAAATGTCTATCATTTCGACTAGCTCAGGCATCATCCAATACTATTTTGTGGATTTTCTTAAACGTGACTGGCGTGGACACTTCAATTGGTCGACCACTACGGTGTTCGTCTTGCCAACTTATACCGCCTCGTTTAAACTCTGCTAACCTGCTACTGCTCCCAATTTACAGTTGTAAACGAAGGAGCAGACTCCAATGGAGCAGAATCTAGCTCGGCTTTAATATTGGTTGGATTAAGATCTTTCAAATGGAAATATTGAATTGGATAATGGTGGCTAAATTTTTGCATGTTTTCAAATTCTTTAAGATCGATTAGTTTTGATGCCTCAAATAAAAATACTAACCAACGTGGTGCCTTAAAGCTTGAGATATATGTTTTATAAAGTTGCCACTTTTCTTCAAATTATTTTTTTTTTTTTTCAAACTACCGGCACCATCTATGCATCAGATTGGCTAGTTTTAGGGCCGCTCGTATAACAGTTGTCGTTATAAACGATTTCGATTGTATTCACATAAAGTAAATATAGTTTAATCGATACTGGTTGGTAGATATTGAGCAGTAGAATAAATTGTTTTTCTAACCGATTTTGAGTAGCATTATTTGAACATAATTTTTTGTGCAATTTTGATAATTCAGATGACTGCATATCGTTGATTGAAGCAGTAAAACCTGGCGAAATGTATACTTTAAATGTAAACAACGGCTTTGCTTTACAAATTGTTCGGGTTTGAGAACAATGTCTATGTAAATGAGAACTCTTTTCCATAACTATTAAAACACCTTAAAAACTCTTTCACGAAAAGTTTTTATTAATCCATTGCGTAAAGTTTAATAAAAGCGAATTTAAAAAAATATGGGAAATTGCAAGATGAATAATTTGTTCACGCACTTATGAAGATGGTGTCCATTGGATAGAACATATCTGTGACTCTTACTGAACTAAGCATTACTACAATCATGTGGTAATATCTTTCTTTAAAGCGAGATTTCGTGCATAATAAAACCAAAGAAAATATTTAATGGCAACAAATTTCAAATTATCATAAATAGACACTTGATGATAAAAAAATCAAAATTTTGTAGGCGGGATTTAGCACTCGCTCTCATACAAATGCTATTTAAATTGACTGATTTAGCTAAATCGGTTTACCTTCGATCATTGACTTTATTTACTTCATTCCCATTACGTAATTTCTTATCTAAGGTTGCCATATTGTCGTAATATTTAATAAAATCCGACGGTAGTGTCTGCCTATTGGCACCTCTCGTATGGATGACCGATTTAGTCGCTCTATACCTTCCTTCATATCTATTATTCAGTTTCATTAAATCCGCTGTAATCTTGCGCAAATCAAATGTGTGTACTATTCTGACTTACAATTGAAAATTCGAGGAAAGGATACGATCCTTTCTGTTACCATCAATACAAATTGGCGACTTGAAAATTAATACTAATAATAATAAGGTTGGTAACGAGTCCATTAATTCATAATACTTTGCAAACAAGTGACCATACTAAACTTTATATCTAATATCAAAATACTGAAAATGCCAACGTTTAAGAAATGGCTTTCTATATTTTTATACATGAAATAAAATACCTCTCAAAACTGTATCATAAATGAGACCATTTCATTCGTTGAAATAATGCATTGATTATTTCCTTACAATTATTTTAAATTAATTGTAATGAAATCTTTTTCTCAATTTTAGAGCTATAGTCGATAGTCTCCTTACAACCACCAATAGTAATGAGATCGCGCCAAATGTTCAGTTGAAACTAATCATTACTAATCTAATCATCATTACACTAATCTAATCATTAAAATTAAAAATGCTGTAATTTTGAAAAAACTTCACTATATTATAAAAATATTTCAAATCTTAAGAAAATATGTTTTTGTTCGATGTAGCCACTTTTAACGCGGATAACAGTACCGAGTCTTTTCCGGAAGGATGTACAAATATGGCCTGATGGTATTTTATCTCATTTTCGACGAAGAGCAATCTCTAACGCATTGAGTGTTTCCCAATCTTGGTCGATTATTTGGCCTCCATAATGAACCAAATTCCAAATGCATTCTATTTAAGTCCGAGGAATATGGTGGTCATTATTGAGCAGAAATGAGGCTGGAAACTTTTTCTTGTAATATCGTTGGCCCTCACGGACTGTATGGGATGGTGCCGTGTTTAATGAATCATCCAATGGTTTCTATCGAATTCATTTAAAGTCTTTTAGCGATAGACTTATTGATTTGCCCTTACACTCTGAACGCCCTTACACCAATGAAAATAATTGGAGAGGGGCATGTGGCTTTTACCGCGATCTAAACTGTCACTGATGTAGGCGCTTGCTTTCGGAAGATCAATTCGCTTGTCTAAATTGTCTTTTGATTTCCACTCTACCCATAGATCGTTTTGTTTTTTTACATATTGCTGAACCGTAAGCAGTTTTTCATCAGGCAAAAATTTTCAAACTCGCCATCAACGTTGAAATGTTTTAACGTCTTTTCTCTGGTTAGGTGAACTGACCTTTTGTGGACGTGCTAAATTTCGAGCTTTTTGGATTCGGTAGGTCTACAATCGTAGTTAATTGTTTATTTTTTTCGCCAATTAAACTGTGTTTTGCCCTGGATTGCGTAGAATTATGGCCTTGATGTTTTGAACCATTTCCGGCAATGTTACTGTTTTTGAATGTCGACCTTCACTGCGTTTTTTTTTCGATGCTGCCAATATCACTATAACTTGGTAGTGGTCAACGGCCAGTTGTTTGTTTCTAGCAAAATAGAAAGCAATAATATTCTTGCGTTTGAATTCCATATGGATATCCTTTTTAAGTTGTGGCGTATAACGATGTGCTTCCGCTGGCTTCTTGTTAAGCAATGAGCGCGCTGTCATTAGCCTTTCGGTTGTTACGGCATTGTGAAGTTGTTAACATTTCGAGCGCCCCTGTTTAAGAAAAAAATCAATTTGTTCATGTTGCGAATGATCTATTCTCCATCTCGAAAGAAGAAACTTCTTTATTTAAAATATTGCATAAACGATATTTTGTGTAAACAAACAAATATTCTAACTAATTACAGCTGGTCTTTTGAACAAGTGATGTGATTTCAAAACAATTGTATGCAGTCTTAAAGAAATTGTATTACTTTGTGTATTTTACAATTTGTAGGCTTCAAGCGTTATTGTTGGGTTCCAATTATGCTGATTTCTAATTACACAGAGATCAGGATTTCTCAGACACCTCACGATAGGTGGTAAGTCTAAGGAGTCCGAAAACTTTGTCGAAATAAATGTCTGCCTGCAAGCGGCAAAGACTAGTTCGGTCGGATCGAGGCTTGTATGCCTTCCGCTACTCACATTGTGATTCAGGGTATTGTGAACTTTATGCCGGTTTGTTGTAAGGCAAGTGGGAGTCGTTAAAACAAGACATTGATTCACTTTGTTTGCCATTGAAGTATATTTAGCATGTCGCGTCAAAATCATACCAAAAATCTGTGCGGCGAAAAAGTGTGGTGGTTGTTTCCTTGTCTATTAGTATCTAATTAATTAGCTGAATATTATGAATGTAATAATTAGTTAAACATGGGAAAATTTGTGGGCAAAACTTTTTCCTTTCGCGTCAAAACTGCCCGCCGTAAAATCTCAAAAATCTGAATTGTAATATTTTCCAATAACAACACCCACACTTAAGTTTGTCATTTACTACATTTTAACGCAAAAATCTCCCCCCTTTCACCTGGCTTCAGCTTCTGGCAACCCTGGACAAGGGACTGTCTAGAAGGCGACCTACCCTTCATAATTCTTATCAGAAATCTTCCTGCAATTTGTAATCACTGCATTTTACCTCCTAACGGCCAACTTAACTGCCTTTGCGTATCTTTTGAATTTTGAGAGATGGTAGCTGAAATCGTATTTTTCACGTTTCTATCCAGCCATATGCGGTTGTTTGGTTATCATCATCGTTGTGTTTTCATTTATTTTTCTATTAATTTACACGGCATCCGCCCATATTTTTTTCTGTTAACTGGTGGGATAGCAGAAAACCCAACAACATCGCGGTGGCAGCGATGAGAAGAAGAGGAAGCTGCAGGAATAACAAGAGCAAGTATTAAAGTTGTGAAAGAGTCAAGGAAGTGGCAGTCGCAAACAGGACAAATAACAACGACAGGACGACATCACCTCAACGACATTAACTGTGCGAAAAAACAACACAAGTGGTAGCATAAATTGCGGCAGCAGCAACAACACAGAGCAAGGCAGGCAACTTCCTATGTACCAGCAATAAGAACTACAACACCAACCATGTGAACAAGTGTGTATAAAAGGTATTGCAAAGGTGTCAAATTGGAATTTCAATATTCTATTAGATCTTCTATGTGACATACGCGGGCACACTACATACGAGTACATATGCATACGTACATACAAACATACGTATGCATATATAGAGATTTTGCTGCTGCGACCGCTTAATGGTGTTATTATTGTTGTTGCGGTGACTGCTTACATTTTGGCGAATAGCTCGCTCTCTGCCCCTGTCTTTTGCTCTTGGTCGGCATTTTCTTCCCTTTTGATGCTTCTTAATTGCAAATGTAAAAGTAAATGTTCTCTTAGCTGATGAAAAGTTATCAGTTGCGCTCTTTTTCTCATTTTCTCTTTAATAGGGGGAAGAGTTGCCGGACTTGTAGCATATATTTTGACGGTTCTGTAAAAGGATAACAATGGTTGTAGAATGAATGTAGTGTCGGAATGTGCCACGTTAGGCGCTGCTGCTTACGTTATTCAATTAATATCTAAAGACATGCTTGTTAGTAAAAAATACTTTCGAGAACAGTTGTAACAATCTTTGGGTAAGTCTTTTTTGTTTAGAACCTTGTTTTCATCGTTCATGGTTTTGAAGTTAAATTTAGTGAATATAAAATATTATAAAACCGGCGATTGATATGAAATATTTCGTCCGCAAAGTTTGAATATCGTTAAAAAGTTGCAGTTAGGACAGTATTTATAGGATATTTTCCCGACATATTTTGTGGTTATGTTTTCTACTATTTATTTAATTAGATATATAATAATTTTCGACTACGATTTAATGGGTTTTCGATAAATTCTATTTCCATTTAATGAAAACAAAAAAAATGTTTAATTGATATGGCGATAACCCCATTTAAATTCCATCAAAATTGTATAGGAAATGGCTTTCATTCCACTTTCCGTGTAATAGATAAAACACATTAGAAACTATCCCAAGCACTTGAGGAATGACATGTCCAAGTTTTGTTACATTAGGATGGATAGTACAGGGGCCTACATGTAACACACAGGTATACTCATGATTAATGTATATATGCGTGGATAAGTCAGTTATTAAAATATTTCACACAATTTTTAATAAATTAAAATTAACTATATGCGGCATATATTTTGTGTATTTCCAAACGGACATAATATCATGCTTAGAATAGACACGTTACTGCAGTGTCCTATTAGTTTGAAATGACCTTGATATTAATTAATGAGCCAAAATGCCTCCCAGGGTGGAGGTAACAGCATGTAGAAAATTGAAATTTATATAATCTGTTGTCCCACTCGATATTACTTTTGGAATGAGATACTAAGAATCGGAATAATTTTTCCAAAGTTCGATAAAACAGCATTGTGAATATGCAAATTTAAAGAAGGAAAATATTAAGCGTGACTAGAAGCACGAGTATACAGCATGCTCTTATCTTATATATTATTATATTATGACATTCTTATACTCAGTAAAAAAAAATACGTAAAAGCAAATTTTTCGGGAAATATGTTTATTTTCATTTCCTCCTTCCCCAGAAATTGGCCATACTTTTTACTTATAATGTCATATTAAATCACAAGATATACATATAAAAATGTTCTGCATACATGTAAAAAATAGTTAACGTTTTCAGAGAAATTCCCGCAAAATTTGTTTATTTTCATTCCTCCTCTTTCAGCTGGATTTTTCCAAATTTTTAATGACAAATATCGTCAGATAATATTTCAGAATTGTATAATTTCTTTGGTATATATTTTAATTTTTTTCAATTTGGCTACCGGTTTTGCAACTAAATAGTTAGAAAATCTCGCTGCTATCATCTCAATGTTATTCCAAGGAAGGTGGTTTTTAATATTTTATAAAATTTTTAAAAACCGCTGCTTGCGGTGCTTATGAAAAAGAAGCGATAAATATTTCGGTCAACGGTTTTCTATTACCATTGAAGAGTACTTTGAATAAGTAAGCAAACTTTCGTGAATATTAAAAAAACAAATTCCCATACATCTCTCTCACATTCAGTGAAGTTACACGCATTCTATTTTTAGATTCGCTCAATGGGAACTATAGTTTAACGACGATTCCGAACGTCTCAGTGTGAGAAGCATTTACAAGTCTGGTCGATTACTCGACTACTCGAAATGTTTGTCAGACACATCGAGTTGATCGCCGCTCAAATAATAATATGTGGCTGTATGCGGGGTTGAACCTGCGATCAAGCGAACGGCAGTCGCGTATACTGACTATCGCGCAACGGTCGGCCCTTTAATTGTATTTTTACCTATTATGAGTAACGAGGTGCTTGGTGTCAATATGGAAATCAATTTTATTCAATTTGAGTTCAAAATTAGTTAATTTTTTTGAGTGTAAAAGGAAGCTTTTCCTTTTCAGTTTAATCTCAGAGAATTATGACTTTAGCAATACAAATAAAAAATGTCTCAAAGCCTATTAAGTTAAAAAGATATTATAACTTCATTAAAATAAGTTATCATCAATAAATGTTTTCCAAAGGCCTCAACAAATAAACTTTTCTTCAAAATAAACGTAAAAATTCCTTAAAGATATTTTATATTTTTATGACAGATTTCTTCAAAGTTGTCAAAATCCACGAAAGGTTTATTTTGTAAGACGTTTTTATTTCCGTCATGAAAAGTCGAAAGTTTTGCAAAGAAAACTTAATTTTCTCCAAGAACAATTTAAATAAAGAAACTTAAATAAAATTCAGGATCAAATTAGAAGTGATTAGCTTGGCATCAAATTAATGGGAATTCATAGTTTTTTTCCATCTCATTTTAGAGTTTACGAAAAAGTGTTATTTCGAAAGTGCAGAAGTGTATTCCAAAGAATCGAATTCGGTTAAATTTTAAACAAATTGAAAATGGGTTATTGAAAAATATTTAATTTTCTTGCGAATCTCTTGGTTTTTGAGATATCATGAAAGGAAAGTTCGGAACTGGGCTATTTTAATAAACTAACTTAGTCCTGAATATTCTTCCTAAAACTATGAAATGTATTGTTACAGAATAAGGGATCTGAAGAATTGTATTAATCGTTCTAAGAGTTGTATAATTTAAGAGGCAAAACCTTTAATCCAGAAAATAAAACCGGATTTTATATTATACGAACACGACACTTTTGTGGTCCTAATTCCCGATATGAGTGAAATATGGCGCTGAGTTTTGTCATAGACGTCAGCTTAATAACATTTTGAAATATTATATTGAAATAACTTGTTTCTAAATATTCTCGAATGTCATTTTTACATTGCTCAGGTCCAATTTATCTGAAAACAAGTCACAATAAGTTTTTCAGAGTGTTTTTATATGATTTTAATAGCAAACTTCATAAAAATGTGATTTGATGGAAAATTTTGGAAACTGAATGCAGATTCTTTAGCAAAAAAGCTAACCTATAAATTCCTAAGAGCATCAATTGTACCGAGAAGCAAATTATGCGTGACCTAAGTTGCTTCTGAATGCAATTATTATTCATAAAAGAATATTTGATTTTCGTTAGAAAATCCTTAAGGAAAATCCTTTAAAGTTGTTTCTTTTATTTAAGAATTGCTGTGGAATAGACTTCCATTAAGTATACTTAAGAAAAAATTTCTGCATTAAAAAATATATCGTCAGTGCAAATCTTCCATTACAAGAAGTGTTTCCTTGGACAAAAATTGCATTCAACAGTATTTATGGGAAAAAATAATCTTCTTAAACAAAAAGTTAAAGAAAATACTTGCGTAAAAGTAGATAAGAATATAGAAAATTAATAAAAAACAGACTACATGGATATTTTTTGAATATTTTCACACCTAAATTATCACCCTGTTTCTATAAAATGGTCAAATTGATACAAGAACGAATTGCCTATGTGCGGAATTTTTTATAAAATGGGTGAAACCTTTCGCTAATTATCAAAATTGTTCAAAAACAATGTTGCCATTACAAGTTTTTCAAATTGTTTCACTTAAAAATATTAGTTTGATAGCGAAATCTACCCCAAATAAAATTTTAAGGCTAAAATCTACCCGACCTTCAAAGACGAACACAAATACTTGTTCGTCTATTTGACGAACGAATTGAGTCATTCATTTTATGGAGACATGTTGTATATCCCATGTTTAAAATCACACTTTTTGTCAAAAATTACGCAGCAAAGAGATTCAATATAAGACAAAACGATGTAGTTTATTAGTGCTTTGCTCATTCATTTCCTGTATCTTTTTGTAATGAAGAATCTTTCCTAATTGACAGAAAACAGAAATAACTTTAAATTTTTAAAGAATTAATTTAGATTTTTATTTGATCGTGTTTCAGTTTAAGTCTCGCAAATTATTTACTAACAATAAAAACCAGTTTTCGTGATTTTGTTTTTTTTTTTTTTTTTTTTTTTTGGAAGTAAAAAATATGCCATAACCGATTATAAAAAAAAAACTAAAAAAAAACCGACATATGATTTCGAACAAAAACCTGGCTTGTTGGTTTTGGTTTTCAAACACTAGCAATGTTTTAATTCACTTTCGGCTATTTATACGAGTTTCAAATTTCAGATGTTTTAACACATTTCCGTTGGCTTTCAAAAACTGGTAAACTAAAATGAAAATAACCAGCATTTGCTCTCGGATAAAAAACCGTTTGCCCGGCTTCCGGTTTTGAATATTCTACATCCATACCCGAACATGTTTTAGCTGTTTAGTCCAAACCTTCGCTCTAATGCATTCTACTTTCTAAATGAGACGACAGTAAAATAATTCGAAGTTATAAAAAATCATTCTCTTAACATTCAAGTGCTAATTTGGACAATGACGGGCGGGGAACAATTGATCTACTCAAGTTTTGGCGGAGGCAGCCGAGTTTAAGCATTTTCAAGATATCTATATTTATCTTTTTGTTTCAAAGAATCAATATCTTGTTGAGACTGTTGTCATAAGTTGGTGCACTTGTGAAAAACGAAAAGATAAAAAACTTTGAGATAACAAGCGTCGTTTTCATACTGCTTTCAAAGGGGCACTGAAAAGATAATTTACGAGAGGGTATAAATGATGGAATTGCCATTTGTTATACATTTTTTTTTGCCAGTATTTGCTAAGTGAATGTACACTACTTCTCTGGCTGCATTGGGTGGAGCTAAATGTGATGGTGGATTTAAGCGTTACATAAAATCCTTCAGGATTAACACTGCACTTTATGTACGAGTAGTGGGGCAGCAACCAAAGTCCATCTGCGCACTACCTCAATCTTCTTTGTGTTTGCTCACAATTACTTTCCGTCTAAGAAAAAGTTCTAATGTAAACGAAAACTTTCCGATTGAATGCAACTTAAAAGGGTTATTATTAACATCAGCTACAATGTGTTGTATGCAATAGTATAAAGTTTATAACAATGTGGGACGGCTGGCTACAAATAAAGTTACGAATCCGTAGTATTTGAAGTATTGCAAATGTCATGGCATCTGATTTAGCATCAGGTGTTGTCTGGTATTTGTAAAACATTTTAATTTCGAATTTCTTAGGACTACTAAGAAATATTGATAAGAATACAAAACAAAACAACAAAAGCTAAATTTCTAGACTAGGAAATATTATACGAAAAAATGTTTCAATTTACTACACCGAAAAAATTACACAGTTGATATGAACTAAAATTTCTACTATGTCGTAGATAATAAAACTTTAAACACGCGTAGTTGTTGCGAATTAGTTGATATCTACTAATGCACGCAATTTAACTAAGAGTAACAACCAGTTTCTTCCTTTTGTATACATACAGGGTGGCCCAAAATAACCGAAGTGATGTGAATTGCTTATAACTTTTTATTTAAGACATATTTTTTTAATTTTTTTTAAATACAGTAAATTTATGGGGAATATTTTTAGATTAGTTATTAAAAATGATATCCCGCAAGTGGTGGCCATTTTCTGTTTCGCACAAATGTGCTCTTTCCAACACATTTTCCATGACCTTTCGCAAAATTTCCGGCGTTATGTTGTTAATTTCGTCTCGAATATTGGATTTTAATTCGTCAATAGTCCTGGGCTTATTAACCTAAACTTTCCCTTTTAAATAACCCCAAAGGAAAAAGTCTGGAACGGTTAAATCCGGGGAACGCGGAGGCCAATTAAAATTGTTTGTACGTGAAATTATTCTTTCACCAAATATGTCGCGTAAAAGAGCCATTGTGGCCCTCGCAGTGTGCGCTGTGGCTCCATCCTGTTGGAACCATATTTGCGGATGGTTTTCCACGGCTGGCCTTACAAAATTTTCCAACATGGCCCGATATCGATCAGCATTGATGGAAATGGCAACACCTCGTTCATTTTCAAAAAAAATATGGGCCAATGATCCTTTCTGAAGAAACACCGCACCAAACAGTTCACTTAACTGGGTGTAATTGTCGTTGATGAAGTACTCTCGGGTTTTCCGTAGCCCATATCCTACAGTTTTGCTTGTTAACGAACCCATTTAATTGGAAATGGGCTTCGTCACTCATAACTAAGTTATGAATAAAATTAGGATTCTCTTGTGCTTTTTGCTGGAAATAAATTGCATAGTCAAGTCGTTTCTGGTAATCTATCGGTTTCAATTTGAATTTTGTATGGAAACATTCTTATGCTATGCAAAATTCGCTGCAGCGACCCTCTTGAGATGCCAAGTTGTGTCGAACGTCTCCTGGTTGATGTTTGTGGACCCTCCTGAATACTCTCCTGTACCACTTGAATATTGTCATCCATGTGCACCGTTCGTCGTCTGCCAGCACCAGGAAGGTTCCTTACTGCTCCTTGTTCTCGAAAATTTGCAACAAGACGGTTTATTGTTGACTGAGAGGGTGCAACCCGCACATTAAATTGACGACGGTATGCACGCTGAGTCAACACAATGGACCGTTGATTTACAAAGTAAATTTCAACGATTTGGGCACGTTGTTCAGTTGTGTATTGCTCCATTATAAATTCTCCAAGTCTTCTTTACAAAATACTAAAAAGAAAAGAAGAAAAAAAATTATAATAAAAAAGCTATAAGGATATCACACCACTTCGTTCATTCTGGGCCACCCTGTATATTGGAACTGTTAACAAAATACTACATATAAATAATTGTTTAGAAGTTATATGTATTAAAATAAATGCAATATTATTTTCTTCTTCACGAGCATTGCAGTGATTTTATATACCTGCAAATAAAGTATTCAATTACACACTTTTCTATATGAAAAATCTTTTAAGAAATACTTTTCTGTAGAACAATATTCTGCTTATTAAATTGTTTTCCATGTAATAGATATTATAAAGGGTTATTGATTTTTCGCTTTCAAAAGTAAAATTAAATAAAACACACAAAAAGCTATGATTTCGATGAAGCTTTTATTTCATTATAATACTTCCACTTTGCCATTATGTATGAAATACAATGTCATTTAAAGGACCACCACTTTATTGGTTGTAGCAGTGGATCCTTTTGAAGTTCCTCCAGCGTCATTTCCGAAAAAATATGGTTCAATGGCACCTCTAGGCTATAAAGCACCTCAAATATTCCTTTTTTTCCTTTTTTTCACCATCACTTTTGCTTGTTGACGTAACCTCCGAGTGAGAAATGAGCTTCATCGCTGAAGAAAATTTTGTTTAGTTGCCCATGTTTGAACTACCGCTTTCGTAGTAAGTTTTAACTAGTTTTACGTGTTCTTCGCTTGATAAACGATCCATATTCGTAAATGGCAAACTTTTCACTAAATAAATAACACACCAGATGACAGGTATTCAACAGGTGGCAACCTCGCCAGACCGGCGTTTTGAAACCACTAAATGGATAACCCTATATAATCCACGCATTATATTATGTCTGAAAGACATGTTTAAAGAAAAATCAGTCGGTAGACATTTTTGCTATAGAAGTATCTTAGGAGCAACCAAACAAATGCCTTAGAGAAAACCTTCTATAAAGGAAAAGCAGTTTCGAAGCAGTTTCTGCATGGAAAGACATAGAAGATAGAGATATTTTTCTGCATGAAAAGTTTCTTGTAAGACTCTTTTATATGTGTACGTTTCATTGCAGGAACTATTTAAAAAAGTGTCATTTCGTTATATGGAAAACAATTATCATATATTGGAAGACACATTTATATAGCATAGCACGTTGGAAGGTGTAATTCGTTTAGAAAAGCGCCACACAGTACATTTCCTATAAAGAAAAGTAGCGTGAAACACATCTTGCACATAGCATAGCGTTATGGAAGCAGTTTTCTTATAAAAAAGTGTCATTTAAGGCCCTTTTCATGTAGCAAAGAGTCTTCCTAAAGAAAAAAGTCTTAGAACACATTTTTCTTATAGAAAGGTGTCACAGAAGGACGTTTCTTATAAAAAATATCAGGGAATACATGTTCCTTATAGAAAAATGTCATGGAGGAAGGTTTTATTAGAGAAAAGTGTAACAGAAGACGCTTTTCCTATAGAAAAGTGTCATGAAATACGTTTTCCACATGGAAAAGAGTCATGGAAGACATCATCCGTATAAAGAAATATGGAAATTTTCCAAATTTTTTAAATAAAAAATATTATAGAATACACGATCCTTATAGAAGGTCATGTATAAAGGTTTTATTAGGGAAAAGTGCAATGGAAGACGCTTTTCTTATGGGAAGGAGTCATGAAAGACACTTTCCACATAGAAAAGTGCCATGGAAGGCATTCTCCATATAGAGAAATAAAGAAATTTGTCAAATTTTTTAATAAATAATATTATTTAATACACGTTCCTTATAGAAAAATGTCATGGAGGAAGGTTTTATTAGAGAAAACTGTAATGGAAGACGATTTTCTTATGGAAAAGTATCATGAAATACATTTTCCACATAGAAAAGTGCCATGGAAGGCATTCTCCTTATAGAGAAATTAGGAAATTTTTTAAATTTTTTCATAAATAATATTATTGAATACACGTTCCTTATAGAAAAATGTCATGGAGGAAGGTCTTATTAGAGAAAACTGTGATGGAAGACGATTTTCTTATGGAAAAGTGTCATGGAATACATTTTTCACACAGAAAAGTGCCATGGAAGGCATTCTCCATATAGAGAAATAAGTAAATTTTTCATATAGAAAAGTGTCACCTTTCATACAGAAGAGTCACGGAAGATATTTTTCACGTAGGTGCGTGTGGAAAACAACCCTTCAACAACACTTTGCTACAATTTATGTTTTACAAAGACACATAACTTTCAAAATATCTTGAACGATACTTACCACACCAAAAATTTTCTTTGGAAGATGGTTTTTATTTTGATTAACGTCTTGCAACACGCTTTTCATATGGAAACTAATTTTAAAGACGTTGTTACTGTAGAAAAGTTTCTATTGGACATGAGAAATTCATGCAATTTTATTTTTCTTCGTGAGAAAAATAGCCCTCTTCTTTGCACATCCAAGGCACTTTTTTATATAAAAGTTATCTTCCAAAACTAGTTTTCATATGAAAAACATTTTCAAGACATTTCTACATTTGAAAAATTCAATCCAGGCCATTTATTAATAGAAATAGAACAAGACATATTCGATCAAAATTTAATCATGCTTAAACTTCTAAACTTACATAAAACATATTGTTCACAGTTGGCCGCATCTCCACCGATACTGTGCAATATTGGTTTTTCGGTGTCTAAAAATATACCTATAATATATTAGGTGCGTAACTAAGTTCTCGCTGTTTTTTTTTATAAATGAAAACATGTGGAATTGCTGGTCAGCCAGACCGTGTGCCATCGAACGGAACAAGCGAGAATCGGACGGCGCAATATCTGGAGAATATGGCAGATGGAGTAAGACTTCCCATTTCAATGTTTACAGCTAGGTTTTAACGGGCTTGGCCAAGTGAGGCCGAGCGTTGTCATGCTGAAAAATCTTCCGCGTATTGTGTTCGTTTTTCGCACAGAGCTTGACTCAATCGCATTAATTAAAGTCGATACCGATCCCCAGTGATGGTTTCGCTTGGTTTCAGCAGCTCGTGAAAAAATAACACCGACCTGGTCGCATAAAAGTACGGAGCATAACCATCGCAGCGTAAATATTCGGCCGAGGCGACAACGTAGAAGCATGACCGGACAGTCCCCATGACTTTCTTTTCTTTGGATTGCTGTAATGAATCCATTTTTCATTATCCTTTACAATACGATGAAGAAAACGTTTCCTTTTTTTTTGTCGCTGCAGCAGTTGTTCACGACGCTCAACATCTTTTGTCTTCAGCTCACAAGAAATCCAAATGCCTTCCTTCTAAACCATTCCCAACGCATGCAATCGCTTGGAAATGGCTTGGCGGATAATTTCTAATCTGCGCTTGGCATGGATCCCCATCAAGCAATGCCGTCAAATTTGAAGGTTTTTCCTCTTTCTTCACGCGAACGAAATCCGACACGTTGTTTCACTTAAAGCAGCATATCCGTAAACGTTTTGAAACTCCCGATGAGCTGCAGCTGCCGTTTTCTTCGATTGAAAGAAGGAAATTAACGCTTCTACATATTCACCTAACCAAAAAAATATGACGTTAAAAGAAAATCACTATTGTGTCGAGGCAGTATGCTTATCACATACCTAAGCTTTGCTCATGACGTTAGGTTATGACAGAATCGACCAGCACTTACAGCTGGCGCCATCTATTGGCAAACGGCAGGAACTTAGCTGCGCACCAAATTATATTATAAATAATAATGTAAATGTAAAACAATAATAAAACATAATAAATATTCCAAATAGAGAACATATTTTATGTTATACTATCACATACCTCCAAAAAGTTCATTTGAAATGATTTAATTTATTTAATTTAACTTATTTTTATTCAGGACTGGGACTTTAAGCCTTAAGGCCGTTTTGATTAAATTATAATATTACTACATATCTTTTCCGTAATTCAATAACAAATACATTTTAAAACTTTACAATACTAATGTTATAAAAATGTTGTGTAACTTTGTCCGTAATTGCCTTGAAAAGTCTCCTATTTGGCTTCACAACACATTCATCTTTTTCGTTTCTAACTCCAAACCCCCTTGGCCAATAAAAATTGAAACTCCATTTCAAAAGAGCTCTGCTAAAACCCGAAACGTGCCATTTACTTCAATATGTCAGAAGTCATAATTTGTTCGGTGATGTAGCTGCTGCTACATCGAATATCACTTATTCGTACAATGTGACACACGTGAGGTACAACCAAAAAATATAAAATTTATAAATGCCATGGGAACGCAACATAGGGATTGCCTCTACAGCAGATAGTAACGAAAATTCTGATGACTGACCCTGCCACCTGCCATCAGTGCGATGATAAGCCAGATTTCGTGATTTCGTCACCTGAAACTTCTTTCTATTTCGAAGATTTCCTCGACGAGTACAATGACTATGAGACCAAGGATATTGAAAAATTAAAGTTATTCTATGAGAGCTTAATGTCAAATTCGGAATGGAAATGGCCTTGATCCTACAGTCAGAAAATACAAAATGCGAAAAGATGCCACATATTCATGCCAAAATGAGATCAAAATAGCTGGTTGAAGTCTAGAAATCATCAAAACTGCGAGGGCAAACGATCTTTTGACCATAATCTAAGGGTTATCAGATATTCAGTTGGTGTTGCCTTAGACATTGTAAATTTTGAAATATTGCAAGTCTTTGGCCACCCGATGCGTAAAAAATAAAGATAAGTGTGGAGCGATGGTTAGTACACGCAATTATCGCGACTACCGTTATCCCAGGTTCAATCCCTTATACAGCCACCTATCGTTATTTGAGCGGCGGTCACCATGATGTGTCTGACGAGTAGTCGGTGATCGATAAGTCTTGTAAATGTTTCTCAATCTCTGACATTCGGAATCCTCGTTTTCGTAAATCAAATTTACTACTTGCATGCAGCCTATAGTAAAATAATTGCACTATACCAATGGTGCTTAATTTGCGGCCTATTTGGCTTTTCTATGCGGCATACCGATTGATTTGAAACTCAGCTCTTCCTTCCATATGTAATTTTAGGTCAGGCCTTTAGAGGTTTATTCGAGATTTGACATTTTAAACTGTGCAAAAAGAATTTTTATATTGAGGAATAGTATATTTGCTTTTCGGAAATGTCCAAAATTTTTAGGTGTTTGGGATACGGAGATTTTAAAAATTTATTATTTAATCTTTAGCAGGGAATCATCAACTATGGCCCCTACTGCCAAACTATAATTTGAAAAAAATCAATCGCCCAATAACGCAAATAGAAAGATTGTCTTCCATTGGGACGACGCTATGACGCACACATTGGCAGTGACTCGTAGGAAACTGCGGGATCTTGTTTGAGAGGTTCTTATGCATCCACATTATAGTCCAGATCTGATGTAATGGTTATCACCTATTCTTGTCTAAGGTCAAACACAAGATTATATGTAGGATTGCCGCGTGTTTTATTTATCGTTCCGCAGGCGGTCATAACAAAATCGCTAGTAGAGGCTTTGTGCTCGAATGTGAAGTTGCATTGCAACCGGGTGCTACAGATTCATAGAGCAGCAGAGGTGGTAGAATAGGCCTCACCTCCGCCAATGGGGATTATGTTCCTTACTAGCATAATCATTTTGGTATCTCCTGGCTGGAAGAAAGGGCTGACAATTGCGGTAGTACCAAAATTGTCAGCCCCTTTTCCTAGATAGTCCAAGTTTTATTTGGCTACAATTTGGCTTGGCATTGGCAATCGCATTGTAATATGCCCAGTGTGTCGCACACCGTGGATAAGCCCTACACGGCGAGACCCACGTTAAACCCCCGTGGACTCTGTAGTTGCCTTGCCCCCTGGATCTTATTGTTATTTGTCGTGTGACGGCAATGTCGAACTGGCTCATTAAGGGGCTAGAGATAGCAAACATGTTAAGAATAGCGTCGGAACTAATGTGCGACATTTAGTTTCTTGTCAGATGTTGAGTTTTTTGGGGGAAATCCCGGGTTTTGGTTTCCATCTCTGTCAGGGGTTTTCGGTTACGAGACATGGGCCACTTAATATATAGTACATTTGCATAAGAGAGCTTTGTCCGACCCCGAGTGGTGTAATTGCGGTGAACGAGTCGAAGACTGGCGGTATATGTTATACGAATGCCTCTTAATATAAGAGGTTTCCTGGGATTAGCCAGTTTTAGATCAGGTTATGACTGGACATTGGGTAGTATTTTCAAGGCAAACCGACCTTTTACGTCGGCAGCTACAGGACTGTTGGATTAAGCTGATCTTGTTCAGTTTGATGACGGCAGTTGCTAATTGTTGCAGTGAACACCGGTCACTGGGTTGCAAAGGGTTGAAACTGGGAATAAATCGACTACTGGGTGTGACCGCAGGTCCTTTTCCGGTGTCGTTAGAGGCAGAGGTTCATACTCGTAAGATCTGTAGTATCGTGCCTTGTTATGTATCTGTATCTTAAAAATCTCTCAGAGTTGCAGACAGGCTTGAGAATTCCAGATTTAAATTATGTGGCTGCAGTTCATTGTTGTCGAGCGGAAGAATTTGCAGTTTTCCCCAACTTTCAGCTGTGAGGGCACTGCATGCTACCAATGTACACTTAACAAAAAGTGAAATAATCTATATCTTTATATGGCGCCAAGTACCTTTTACTTCTTTTAAGTGCGTACTATATTCATGCGTACTTAAATCAAGTAAAATTAGTCCATTTAAGTTTCACTTACTCGTTTTGAGTAAAAATTTTGTTAATATTGAATAGATTTATTCTTATTTTGGGTACGTTTTCAACCCAAATTAAGTACGAGTTTTCTTATTTGAGTGTAGTATTGACCGCTCCCTCTATATGGGATCATAGCTTATTCCCTTGAGCGAAATTGTCCACACACTTTTTAAAACTTTTTCACAGAATTTCCATTAGCTGCATGTTTCAAATGGGTATAGCAGCAACAGCAAAACACACAGCTTTCCCCACATAAGATAGTGGTAAAAAAAACATCGCAGTGATTAATCATTGTTTACATTCTTGTACATCTTTCCTTGGGATTTCACGAAAATCGGAAAGGTAGCCAACACTTTACGCCTCCGTTTTTCTTAGTATTGTAATGCTTTGCGGAATGGAAAGGAAATATCGTCAACACGTGATATTAATTGAACTTCAAATGTGTTTACTTTTCGTTGTTTTTTTTTTTTTACTTTGCCAAAGAAAATCTCGTTGTTCTTTCATGTTTAGCCCATTTCCTCAAAGAACGATAACGAGAATGGGAAATGATGATTCCTGGTTATCGACGAAAATCATTCAATCCTATCCACGTGAACGGATGCAAAAAAAAAATCAATTTTATCATGCGCAGACGTGAGTTTTTTATTTATCACAAAGGAAAAATGATAAAGAAAGCGCTTTGGAAGCGCTGTCTACGGTGAGCAAGATAAAAAAGTTTGATTAAAAACCTGTCAAGCATTGATATGGTTCCTGTTTAATTCTTCGACACCCAAAAACAAAAGTATATTCTTAAAGTGTAAGAAGACTCTTCGAAGACTATCGAAGCTTGGTGCGACGAATTGGGGGAGAAGCGCTTGGAATTATTTTCTACGGGCGGCGTCTAATAGATAAGGATGTCTATTCCAGTTGCCACCTAAGATGAAGAAGACTCTTCCAAACGTGAATATTTAAGGTTCATATGCTATAGCCTGTGGCGCGATGGTTAGCACACGCGAATATCGTTTACATGATCTCGAGTTCTGTCCCGCATACAGTCACTTATCACTGTTTGAGCGTCAGTCACCTCGATGACTCCGGCGAATACTTCGAGTAGTCTAGTAGTCGACAAGTCTGGTAAATTCTTTTCAAACTGTGACGTCCGAAATTGTGTGACTACTGGTTATCTATTTCCCGGTTTCGAAAGTAACGATTTCGATAAAACTTTTGTTTCGTTATAATACTTGGACCTTGTCATTATGAAATACCATCTCATTTAAATGGTCGCCTCTGGGTTGGTTGCAGCAGTGGATTCTTTTGCGGTAGTTTTCGACCACTTTTTCGCACATTTCAGGAGGTACGTTTGGGGATTATCCGCGTACACACAGTCTTTGACGTAGCCCCACAAAAAAAGCCCAACGGCGTCAAATCGCATGATCTTGGTGGCTAATTGATGTCACCAAAACGTGAAATTACGCTTTCTGGAAGCTTCTCATGCAATAAAACTAAATTCAAAGTTTGAATCACCACTTCCGTATTGCAGTAAGAACTATATTCGTAAATGGCAAAACTTTCACTGAATAAATAGCACTTCAGATGACAAGTATTGAACAGCTGAAAGGCTTGCGAGACCGGCGGTTTTGAACTAAACTAAATGGATAGGTTAGGTTAAGTCAGTGTGACGTCTGTTATACTCTTTTTAATCGAACTTCCGATTGAATTCTAAGTATTTTACATTTCACAAACTGAATCGGCCCCAAGTTAGACTGAACACAATAGTTTTTTCTTCTTTCAAAAACTGATTATATAAACCGCCCATTTCAATATAGCTTCCTTTATTCATTTGTATGGTTTAGGTTAGGTCAGAGTGGCAGTCTGAATTGACAGACTTATTTAGACTGTATAGTCCATTGTGATACCACGGAAACTAGAGATATGGATGTTCCTAGTCCCCCCAGTTGAACCATTCTGAGCGCCTCAAGAAGCTTTAAAGTCGGAAAATATCTATATTGTGAAGATCTCCTAGGTCCTTAAAGAAGTAAGAGCCCTATGTTGATCCCCGCCTGTTCGCCAAAGGCGGGGCAATTGCAGAGAAGATGTTCTATGGACTCCTAAGCCTCTTCATCCCTACAGCTTCTGCAGAAGTCACTAGTCGCAATCTTTAATCTCACTGCATATCTTCCAATCAGACAGTGTCTCCTCAGAGCGGATACAGGCAATGTGACGTCGGGTCTCGACAGCAGTGTGTGTGGATAAATGGATAGCCCTGTATTAATTAATTGAATAATTTGGTCCTCTTGTTCATATATCCGTATGCAATTGTACTATTTTGTGGAAGCCTTATTGCAACAAAATTATTGAAATCTTATTTGAATGAGATTTGCTTCGAGTAGTTTTTCTCTCTTTACGGTGATTTTTCCTTTGAATTGATGGCCACATTTCTGCAGCGATATGAATTTTACCGGAGCCTTTGTTTTCTTTTGTATCGAAAAGTACCATTCGTCTTCCCCATGCCTGGTTATAGCATTTAAGTCCGTCCGGCTGCCAGGACTTCTCCCCCGGTTTGGTTGAGTTGCGTTGCCAGTTGGTTGTTGGTCCTTTCTTAATTTCTGCTGTGTTTCTGCCTTGTTGTTTTCTTCTGAACCTGATGTCATAAACAACTGAAAATTAAAGAAAAAGACAAACTGACAAACAACTCGTCGCAGCATTAATTACAAAATTTATATGAATTCAATACTACCATAGCTGACGTTACGTTATGCTACGATACGATATGACGAAATATGAATGAATCTGTGTGACTGAAAATACATGTAAGGATATGAGTGTTAAAACAGAAGAGCCTGAATGGGGGTACGGGGACAAGGAAAGAAAACTTTATGAAAAGGATAAAAATTTGTTGCTGTGAAAAAAGAAAAACTTTGTCAACGTTATTGTTGCTGTTATTACAGTTTTCATCTTCTTCTGCTGCTGATAACATGTAAAAGTCGTTTAAGTATGATTGACAAGCTCAGAAAACAAGTAAAGATATGTTTTTTGTCTTCTTGTGTTATGTATGTCTACGTGCATTGTCCCTCGCCCTTCTCGCCAGATTGGTTTTTCCTTAACTACGCTTGAATGTGTCGGCCTTTGTATGGAAATTTACCACTTTCAGGGGGAAACTTCAATGCAATTCAATAGTCTTGGATGCTCTTGAGAGTGATTTCCACGTTGAGATTTAATGTATTAATTGAGGTATTAATATATCATTCATAATGTTTTACCAAATGTGTATTTAATGGAATTATGAAATCTAAAAAATACACCTTAGATTAGAAGAGAAGTTTGAATAGTTAAAACCCAACCGAAATGAAGAAAATATTTGTAGTATTTTCAGTGCAGTTACAAACTCAGTTGCTTTGCAAAACTTAAGGGCATTGGCTTGAAAAAATGAACTGAAACAGCCCATTGAAACAATTTTCAATTTATGTATTAAGTTTGTCAATCATGTCATAAGTTTAGCTTAGGTCAATTCGCAAACATTCATTAAATATGTACTGTAAATTTAGCAAAGCTATTTTCTTTTCAATTTATTTTATAGTCTTATAGTTTTAATAAATAGAAAACCAGGGCTGGAAAACTAGTTTGTAACCACACCATTTTTCCTGTCAATGAACTGAATCATGAACCAAACCATTACCTGCCCACAGAAGGAAGCAAAGGAACCGAAACAAAAACGGTGGTGAAAATAGTGGTCGAGCTTTCATTTAATAAAATAAGAAATGCCGCAACTACAGAGATGTTGAAATACAGGGTGGGTCATAAGGGTGTTGGCGGTTTGAATATTCAATTAAAAAAAAACTACAAAACATAAAAGAAATATATTTGTATTTTTAAAAAGTAGAAGCATGGGAATTTTTAAGACTTAAAAATAATGTTGTCCAAATGGCTTCCCTCGGCTGCTTGACACTCTTGGAACCGAAGTCGCAAATTTTGGAAAACTCGTTGAAAAGTTGTTCTCGGTATTTTGGTACTTTCCTGAATAATGTTCCTCTCAACTGCTCTAAATTGGTCGGATTATTCTCGTAGACTACCGATTTGAGGTAGCCCCATAGAAAATAATCGCATGGAGAGAGATCGGGGCTACGTGGGGGCCATTCAATATCCCCCCTTTTCGAAATGAGTTTTCCAGGAAAAACATTTTTCAGCAGCTCTATGGATACCCTAGCCGTATGATATGTGGCCCCATCCTGTTGAAACCACATCCTCGAGGTATTGCCTTGAAGTTCTTGCAAAGCTGGCACCAAAAAGTCTGCTAGCATGTTGCAATAATTGTTCGCTCTAACCGTCATCGCATGCCCTCCTTCGTCCTCAAAAAAGTATGGCCCAATAATACCGGTTGACGTTATCCCAGCCCACACGACAAGCTTAGGGTTGTGAAGTGGACGTTCATGCAAGTGTCGGGGATTAGTCTCGGACCAGAACCGACAATTTGGCTTGTTCACATGGCCATTAAGGTGAAAATTGGCCTCATCACTAAAAATCACGTTGTTGAAATTGTTGAACCGCTCTAGCATCAAATTGACAAAGTTAAGTCGGTTATTGGCATCATCGGGTTTTAATTCTTGGACTATCTGAATCTTATAAGCCTTCAAATGCAAATCACGTTTCAAAATTCGTCGTAAAGTTGTTCTTTTGACATCCAAAGACTGACTTTTCTTACGTGTTGACTGTTGCGGATTTCGCTGAACTGAAACACGAACACGCTCCACAATGTCGGCTGATCTTGGAGAAACTGGACTGGGTACAGTTGAGCCGGTTGTTTCGAACATTCTGATCCATTTTCGTATCACAATGGCGCTTGGAACTTCACTTAAATCGTGTAAACCGTGTTCATGCCGATACAAACGTCGTGCAGTAATCACTGATTTATTGTTTTCGTAATACGCTCGGACACAAAATGCACGCTGCACTCCCGTGTACGGCTCCATGGCGACTAAATTTGCAGGAAGCGGTGCAGCGAACAACATTTCCCCCCGCCACCCCGTCCCACGCGTTACCGAGAAATTGAAGAATTAAATCGCCAACACTCATATGACCCACCCTGTACAAGATTTCTGATTCAATATGAACTAAATATATTGTAAATTTCTTGCTTTCAAGCGAATTGGAAATTGTTTTTAAACATATTAATAACGATTGATGTCAATGATGTCTTTATATTACGTACATTGGACTTTTGATTATTATTTTGTTTTTTATGTTGGTACCACTGGTAAACATTTTTTTGACTCAGAGTAGTCTTACCGTATGCCACTGTCAACATTTCAAGAGTTTTTGAGCACTTCCATTGTTTACACAAAATTTGATGCAACTTCTTTGATCCATTTTTTTCGAACACGCAAAACACTTGTCTTATTTATGCCTCTCACAAACAAACTAAACACGCTAAATGGATAAAACCGTCAACATATCTTCGAGACGAGTGCACCAAAAATAAAAAAAATAATAATCGAAGTCGAAGTCCGCGAAATTTGAAAATTCGTCTCTTCTTTTGAACACACCTCGTATACATAAATAACACTTCGAATGGCGCCAAATTTAAATCTTGCGTTCTTGTTGGGACACCCTTTATAATGTATTTGTTATTAAATTATGGAGAAAATACGAGTATGGTGTAATATTGTAATTTAATAAAATCGACCTTACAATCCTGAATAAATAAATTAAATTTAATTTAATTAAACACGGAAACGGAAACAAATTTAAGTCATCATGAATTATCCGTTGTAAAGACCGTCTGCCAACTCCGATTTGAGCCGATAAGTTTCGAGTCGAAACGCTTAAATTTGCCTGAATTGCCGATGCTATAGCCGCGATTGTGAACATGGGGGTCTCGATGGTACGATCTTCGTGAAAAGCTTCCAAATTTGACAAACATGTTTACCCATGTAATAGTTAATCTACTCGGCGAAGTGCCGCCAAACTCCCGCCTAAATTCCCTTTGAACGGAAATGAGGAACTGTAAAGCATGGTACCGCTGCACTATCCAAATGCTCTTTTCGGTATCCCAAGCATTCATTTTAATAAATCTAAATGGAACAAAAATATGCCGATTACTCACTTGGAAAAAAAAGTTATTACGTTTTGTATTTGTAGCACGATTCGTGTCTCACCCTATATTTATCAATATGTAAAACAAACAGCTCTATATACTATCAAAGCCTCAGCTATTCTAGTCGAAGTAGTGTCTTTTTTAACTTGAAGTACATTTATGACCAAATTGTAATTTACTTTTTATGACAAAATATATTCGGCTATGAAACAATATATTTTTTTATTACTTTGCATGAATAGAATAGAATTTCTTTTACAAATTTACGAGAAGGGTGCAATAATAATATTCTATTATATCGTAAAAATAAAAATATTTATTGAAATAACTATTCTCTCGCCTGTTGTCGCACATTAGATGTGCTACCCTAGAAACTACAGCTGTCATGTCAGTAAGAAATGATTAACATTTGCTTGCAATCGTATGAACAATGTAGGAACTCACGCAATGCAGATGGTTAGATGAATCACCACATACCTGTGCTTGATATCAAATTTGTCTGTGGGCGGCCTAGACAAAGCAAATGTGCAATATTTAGTGTAATTTGGAATTTGGAGTACTGTGGCCTATATAAATTGTAGCAACGAGCGTGGGCCGTTCAACTGTAAGTGCAGTATGTCAAAACATGATTCTTCTTGGCTCATTTTTAATAATGTTCATCTTTGACCTAACTGAAATGTACAAGGCCGGTTCCAAAACTAGTCGACCTTACGAAGAAGTCGCAAAAAAGTTGGGAACAATTATGTTTATTTTCAACAATATCTCATTTTAACTCGATACACTTTTTCCAGCGATATTTAATAGCTTCTATCTATAACCTGTTTATAGTACGAGCTGTCAAACTGCTTAAAATAGCCATCAACCGCAGACTAAACCTCTTCATTGTTGACAAATCTTTTACCACCCAGCCATTTTTTCAAGTTTGGAAATTGAAAATAATCCGTAGGAGCTAAATCTGGCGAATAAGGAGCGTGCGTTAATTCACTAATTTTGACCATCTCAGTAGTGGATGTCTGAACTGGACTTTATCTTGATGAAACAACACTTTCTTTTAATTTCTTCCTTTCTTTCTTCCATAGTTTCAATACAATACAACAAAATAACATAATATTCGCCGTTGATAGTTTTTCCTTCCAGAACATAGTCAATAAAAATAATCCCAAAAACAAAAACAAATGCAGACTGCAGATGGAAACGATTCTCCCGTTCCAGTCTACTGCTTTGACTGTTTCCTCGTAATAATGTTTCATCCATGGTTATAGATCGGTGCAAAAATTCGGCTTTATTGCGATGAAATACCTCAACACGTCTTCATCTTCATGATGCTCTATTGCTCTATTGAAAGCAAACGCGGCATCCATCTTGCTTACAGCTTTCTCATCTTCAAATCACAATGCATAGCAGTTTTTGAAGTGCCTGTCATTTCAGCTAGCACAGCCCACGATCATCCAATATCATTTTGTGGATTTTCTTAAATGTGTCTGGCGTGGACGCCTCAATTGGTCGAACACTACAGTGTTTGTCTTGGCAGCTCGTACGGCCTCGTTTAGACTCTGTTTTCCAATATTTTACAGTCGTAAATGAAGGAGCGGACTCCCCCAGAGTAGAATCAGTTCGACTTTAATATTGGCTGGATTGAAACCTTTCAAATGAAAGTATTGAATTACATAAACGTGACCAATCTTTTTCATGTTTTTATGGGATCGTTTACTTTTGATGGGTGAAATAAAAATATTAAAAGACGTGGCTTCTTAAAACATATGTTTTATACGTTTGCCACTTTTCATCAAAATACTTTTCACCATCTACACATCAGGTCGGCTAGGTCATTAGCATTAGCTCGCGGCTAAAGTTATACTTTCGGAAGCAAAAAAATTGAGTATAGATCGCGATATCATAAATTATCTGGGAAGAACTTTCACATTTAAGACAAATAGTGATGAGGAAGATTGCAATTTGTGGGGAAAAACAATTCTCTATACTTATTGTTGGCTGGTGTAGTAGAAAAAGTTGACTGGATCCAAAGCTGAACATTTTCGGGCGGCACCTGCTTCATATATGCTTAATCTGTTTACAAGTAGTTATATAGGGTGGCGCATAAGTAACGTCAAGATTTGATCAGAGTAATATTTTTTTGTTTAAGTCTTTTTTTTTTCGTCTCTTCACAGAATTAACTAAATAATACTTGGAAAATTTATGATGGAAAGGATCAGCACAGAACAAACAACCAAAGTTCTTCTATTTTACTCTGAAAGTCAGCATTCGATTATTTAGATCATATCAAAACTTCTTTCATGTTCGAAATGCTTTTAGCGTTCCAACAATTTACCGATTGGTTCAGCGTTTTGGGCAACGATGGGCTGTCTGTGATCTTCCACGTGCTGGAAGATCTCGAGCAGTTCGAAATGAAGTGACCATTGCTCGAGTGCAAGCAAGTATTGAGGAAAACACCGAAACTTCCATCAGGCGACGTTATCAGCGATTAGAGATGTCTAGGCGGTCTTTGCAAAGAATTTTACACATGTTTACACCTTTCCTATACAAAATGCCATTGGTCCACGAGTTAAAAGCAAATGATGCACAAGAACGCATTCAATATAGTCGCCGTTAACGTTACTTATGCGCCATCCTTTACAAGTGTTTATAAAGGATGTCCCAACAAGAACGCAAGATTTAAATTTTAAATAAAACACAGATATTTAAAAAAAAATCTTCAAACTTTATTATATCGTAAAGTGGACAGAATGAGGTTATGTATGGAACAACATATCGGGCAGTTGGTCGCCGCGGCTTTGCTAGCACACACGCGATCTTTTAATGAAATTTTCAATCATCGTTTTGCATAAATGCTGCAGTATTTCATTAATGTAGCGTCCAATTTCCTCTCTTTAGGCTTGAGTCGTCGTCGGCTTATTCGCGTAAGCCATCCACTTCAAAAAACCCAAAAGAAAAAAAAAATCTAATGGTGTTAAATTGCACGATATAGGCGGCTAATTCTGGTCTCCAAAACGCGAAATAACACGACCAGGAAATGACTGATGCAACAATTGAATTGTTTCTCTGGCTGTATGACATGTGGCGCCGTCTTGTTGAAACCACATGCTCTCCACATTCATTTCTTCAATTCTAGGCACGAAAAAACTGGTTATCATTTCACGATACCGAGATACCGAACACCATTGACCGTTTGCGCTTGACATGCCTCATTTACATAAAGAAAAGGTCCAATGACTCCTCCAGCCCAAAATCCACACCACACAGTGATACGTAGATTTGCTTTTCGTGAATCACCTGACGATTTTCCTCATCCCAAATGCGACAGTTCTGCCTATTGGCGAAGCCGTCAAGATGGAAATGGGACTCGCCACTGAAGATGATTCTATCGGCAAAATCAGCATTTTTATGTTGTCTCTCCAATACCCAATTAACGAACTCCCTTCGCTGTCCATGGTCAGCTGGCTTCAGTTCCTGAGTCAATTGAACTTTGTATGCATGAAGATGCAAATCTTTCGTCAAAATTCACTGCATAGCGGATTTGGAGACACCAATTTGCTGAGCTCGGTGTCGAATTGAGGTGGATGGAGTTTGAGCGACATTATCACGTACAGCTGCGATATTTTCGATCGATCGACCTGGTCGAAGGCGCGTTGTTGTTTTTACGTCACTAACAGACCCAGTTTTGCCAAATTTAGTCATTAATCTCTTTACAATTGACTCTTTTGGAGCATTATTGTGACCCCAAATTGATCGCAATTTGCAAACTGTAGCCGCAAAACTTTCACCATTTTGGTAAAACAATTTCACAATGAGAATGCGTTGTTCATTCGTGTAGCGCTCCATTTTTACTAACCTCGTACCTTCTACTAGCAAACAATAACAATTGTTCAAATGTCAAACAATGACACTTCGAATGGCGCCAAATTTAAATCTTGCGTTCTTGTTGGGACACCCTTTACAACTGGTGATGTATCAATAGCATCGATTTAGTCGCAAATGGATCTGATGATGAATTTATCACGGAGTTTGTGGGTGATTACTGAATTGATTGCTACTCCAGTCAAATACTTAAAAGGATTTTCAAATTAGAAATGTCTATTTGATGTTACAGCTAATTTCGTGTACTCTGTCAAGAATTAAACAATTTTATTTTCACTTTCATTCATTGGCACGACATGACCCAGGCGACACATTCACTGTATTTTGATGCGCTTGATCCTAACATCTATTCGTATGTCTGTTCACAGTTTATTCAGCTAATAATTCATATGACTTCAAAACTGTCCGTTATTCATATGACACTGAAACTGTCCATTAATGATGATGGATTGTCCACATATTTTGTGGACCTCTAAGACCTCCAGGACAGATTCATTCACTTTTGTCATAACCCAGAATTCTGCGATTTACAGCATTATTTGATACAACTTGCGGAATGCTTAGAGTTGACAACATTGTAATATAAAGTCAGTTTGTCGCTTAGTTAAAATAGATCGCTCAATTTCACGTGCAACACTAAGTTAGTGTTGATCAATAAAGCATTATTTATATCGAATTGGTTTCGAAGATTTCAGAGCAGTCATTTTTCTATGGAGGACAAACTTCGCACAAAGTTATGGATCACTGGCCGGTAATGATGAAGTTCAAAATTAACGCTAATCCGAGATTGACCTAGCTATTGATGGCTGATAAAGTGGAGCTGAATCTCATGGCAGCATTGCGAATATTAAATGAAATGTTCTCATTACTTTGGATTCCTAAAATTTTAATTGAATCACAAAAAAGGGTATTCTGGCATTTTGCTCATTATTTGCCTGACGTTGTTTCCAAGAATATAAAAAAAAATTGAAACGAAGAGTATTCAGTATTATTTTCCTGATTTGATTATTTACAAAAATATAAAAAAATTCAAATAAAGAATATTCAATAGCAGTGAAAACACCATCAAAATGCAGTTAATGGTAAAATTGCAAAATCACAACCTAAATATTTTGAAGATGGTTTCGAACTAATCGACATAATCGAAATAAACTCTAAACATATACAATTTAGACATTGTTTTGTTGTTAGTTTTATTAAACAAGCTTTTGTTTGTTCCCTTTCTATGTACTAAAATACTATATTACTCTATACTCTAAGTACTATATCAGTGCCTGTGATAAACTAATCTTCAGTATGAATGATTTAACTGAATCAAAAAGCAAAAAATGGTTACTACTTGAGTGGTGTTTGAGCTGTAAATATTCTTAACCTTTTTCTTCTGCCAGTTAATCAATCATGTTAATAACAGTAAAGCTACGAGCAACTGATAACACCAATCAACTCTGTTTTTATGTCAATGGAAACCATAAACAATTAAATTGATTTTAATTTCAAGAGTTTAATTGACAAATCGACCGATTGCGAAATAAAGTCATACATGACCTCATCAGAATTGCCAGAACTTGGTAACAAAAAAAAAAAAAAATTGAAACTTTTGCGTAAAAAAGATACAACAAGCTAAAAAAATCCAAAAAAAAAAAAAAAGGAAAAAGATGTATTTTAAACAGAGATATGGTATTTTATAAGTTGAAACTTAGCATATAAGATACGATGTGCGTTCAAAAAATAAGGTGAATTTTAATTTTTCTAAAAAAATATTTATTTGTTCATCAATTTCTATTTTATCTCCTTCAAAGTGGTCCCCTCAGATATAATACACTTTTTCCAGCGATTTTTCCAATCCTCGAATCAATTCTGATATGTACTTTTTGGTATGTCCTTGAGCTCTCTAAGCGACTCGGTTTTTATCTCCTCAATCGTCGCAAAACGCCGTCCCGACATGGGTCTCTTCAATCTTGGGAACAGGAAAAAGTCGCAGGGGGGCCAAATCTGGTAAATACGGGGGCTGAGGCATGATAACGATTTTGTTTTTGGCCAAATAATCTCTCACAAGCGAAGATGAGTGAGCTGGTGCATTATAATGATGCAAAAGCCATGAATTTTTTTTCCACAATTCTGGGCATTTTTTTCGTATTGCTTTACGCAAACGGCACATAACTTCAAGGTAATGTTCCTTATTTACCTTACGACCTTGTGGTAAAAACTCCTGATGCACTACGCCATATTAATCGAAAAAAAAAATTTGGAAAATTCACCTTTTTTTGAACACACATCGTATGTTATCCATTTAATGGTTTCAAATACGCCGGTCTGTCAAGACTGTCAGCTGTTAAATACCTGCCATTTGAAGTGTTATTTATTTAGTGAAAGGTTTGTCATTTACGAATATGGATCGTTTAACAAACAAAAAACAAGAAAAGATAATTAAAACTTACTACAAATGCAGTGATTCGAACGTGGGCACTTGTCATGCATGACGGGATGATTGTGATCGTCATAATCGACCTACTGTACAAGGTATTGGCAAGAGTATAAAGAAATTTGTAGAGACTGGAAGCATTACAGATGCGGTCACTCCTGTGCATCATCGCAATGTACGCACTGCCTAATATATAGTATCTGTTAATGAAAGTGTGGCGGATTATCCGAATTTCAATTCATAGCGCTATGGCCGTAATCGTTAATCGATTGTTAAGTTGTGTCTTCCTTTTTTAATACTTAATTTTTAAGTCTACAAAAGTCTACAAATACATTTCGGCCGATATCTCGGCAACATCTTGACGAACTTTGATTTTAAAATGCACCAACATCCGGGGATTATCTGCGTAAAGACGGTCTTCGACGTAGCTCCACAAAAAAGTTAAATGGTTTCAAAACGCAAGTTCTTGGTGGCCAATTAACGTCGCCAAAACGTACAATTACGCTTTCTGTAAACTTCTCATGCAATAAAGCTAAAATCGGTCGTGTTGTGTGGCTCGTGGCACCATCTTGTTGAAACAACATATCGTCCAGTTCATAATCTTCAATTGCAGGGCAATAAAAGTCGGTTATCATACGGCCACAGCGCTCTGAATTGACGGTATCGGTTCTTCCGGCGTCATTTTTGAAAAAATACGGCCTACAACGACACCTACAGACCGTAATGTGCACCAAACAGTAACTTTTTCCGGATGTAATGACTTTTCCACAATCGCTTCCGGGTTCTCTGAGCTCCATATGCGACAATTTTGCTTATTGACGTAACCACCGAGTGAGAAATGAGCTTCATCGCTGAAAAAAATTTTGTTCGAAAAATCAGCACTGAGAGCCTGTTGCTGTAGAACCACCCAATAAGCATATCTACGTTGCGTTGTGAATGGTCAGCAGACTTGAATTGATGTGCGAGTGTCCAACTCCATATGGATGGAGGTGTAAATCCAAATGAAAAATACGCCATAATGAGGCGTAAAATAGGCCTAATTGCTAAGAACTCCGTGGAATCGACAAATTTGGATTATTCGTCGCACTTTCACTAACAGAAGTGATATTTTCGGCTGTGCGTCCGTTGTGAGGATGCACAGGCCTAACTGCAGATTTGATCGGCTTCCAGTCTCTGCAAATTTCTTTATATTCTTGTCAATTCCTTGCACAGTATGTCGATTATGACGACCATAATCACCCCGCAATGCACGAAAAGTGTCCACGTTTGAATCACCACTTTTGTAGTAAGTATTAAGTATTTGTAAATGATCCATATTCGTAAATGGCAATGCTGTCACTAAATAAATAACACTTCAAATGACAGGTACTTAACAGCTGACAGCCCTGCCAGACCGGCGGTTTTGAAAACTTCTCTAAAAGCGGTTTTAAATGTGACAAGGAAATTTACAATACATTTAATTAAACGAAAAATTACCACAATATGAACGTTTCGAAATTTTTCTTCTCAGGCGTTTCTTTATAATGAAACAGCACACAAACATTGAATTTAAATATCACTTCAAAAGGATGATCTAAACCCCATATATTTAGATATATTCTCTCAGAGGAATATTTCATATACTTCGACTGGGGTTTAATTCATTCGAATGTTATTCGGTGGCGTTGAACAGCTTATTGTAGAGCAATCATCAACGTACTAAGGAGAAGTGCCTCCGTAGGAAATCCTTGTATCCATTTTGATGACATAATGACCTCTAAAGGCTAACGTTTACCTACAACAAATTCTCGCATGAAAACTTAATGACAAGCCTTACAATTACATAGCAAGTGTAAATTCCTCTGCTCAACCATACATTATTTAATAAGTGCTCTACTTTCAACATATCATCAAACAACATCCATGCCCCCCGCTCACAAATCTCATACCAGACATCACGAAAGTCATTTAAATTGTTGTTGAAAAGTTTGAAAAAGTTTTCCCTACTATTATATACTATATTTGTGTTCTCGTTTTGGGTTATAAATAATAAATCGGATCGGTAGTGTCGTAACATTTTTGGAAATAAAAGTTTGATGTTAACATCTGCATAAACTTTAATGAATAATGACATCAATACCAATCGACCGTGTCGAATAAAGCTATGAACGATTTTCTGTAATACAACCACGACCCAGCTGTAAATCACACCATGTTGTTCGATCTTTGGGTCTTGCCATGCCAACACCATCTAACCACCTAAATTAATATTAAATGTCAACATTTAACAAACATTTATATTCAAATTACGTTTAATGCTCGTTACAATGGACAAAACAGAAATTTACCTGCTCATTAACAGCACATTTTTGCTTTCTTCTCTTCCTGTTGTTTTCCACTCGGAAATCCACGTCTTCTTCTTCTTCTTGTTATAGCTCAAGTACTTTATAAACAACACTATGCATTTTTAAGATAACATTCCAACAACAACAGCAACATCTCAGGATCTCAAGGAAAGTGACACTGAAGAAACGTTTAAATCGTCAGTGAAAAGAGAACGGACTGCTAGAAATTAAGGAATTAACATAAATGCGGATGCGGCTATACTGAACACTGACAGTCAATCGCATAGTGAGTACCAGTGCGTGCGTGTGTGTGTGACAGGTCAGAGTCATCTGTCAAATTGAGAAATATTCACAGCAACGATAGCAACAGGAGCAAACTACGCAATCAACACCCAGTCACCCTCGGACCCACAAAACAAACAGCAATTTGTCGGATTCATTAATAATACCGTTATTTAATATTAACGGAGCAGTCATCGGCCGGGTCATCACTATTAACATCAATAACAGTAAACGAGAGACGACGACAAAGGCGCCGTCAACGCTACTACAACGACGAAGTCGATAAAATAGTCCGTAAGAGGGTGATGCAAAGTGGTGGTTGGACGTCTGTCTACAGTGGATGCTGAAATATCATTTTAATTTACTTTAACCTCTTCCTATTCCTGCTTCCTACTGTTTATTGAGGTACCACGGCAACAGTCAGTAGCTCCGCATTCAGCTTAGCGTAATCTACAAACCATCATCAATTATTCACTATGGCCGATGATGAGATACTATTCGATGATGTCTATGAACTGTGTGAAGTTATTGGCAAGTAAGTATTATTGAATTATTGGAATTAGTTAAAAGGATCAGGCGCGGCAGCAACATTTACAATGGGGAAAAATCCATATAATATTTAACTTGTCCGTAATCGAAACTCATCAAAGTTTCCCGCTGTTTTTAATTTGAATAAAGCTTATTCTACTTATTTAAATTCAGTAAATACTGAATGTCCAATCAAGTAACTGTTGCTAACCTACTAATTTGTGCAAACTTTACCTTTCTATTAATTGAACGAATTACCGTCTACTTTTATAATGCTTTTCTTGGACAATACAGATGGAATCCAAAACAAAAATGTAGACAAATTTCACCCGGATTTCGGCAATCAAATCAAAATCATATTAAAAAAATTAAAAATAAAAGAAGTACTGTTAAATTTTGACTCGCTACTTAATGCTTACTAGCCCATTTTTTATAAAACGAATCACTTAATAGTTTTTGAAATGTTTTGTTTCTGTTTCATTTGGAAATTTACAGTGTCAAAAGCAAACAAAATGTTTAGGATAAAACGAATTACTCCATTCTTTCATGAAACAGAGGAACAACTATTTTTATGGAAATATGCTAATAATAAGATGTGAAATTTGCTAATTGCTTGATATGTAAAATTTAAAAAAATTGAAGTTATGAATCTATAGTTGACGCAAAAAGTCGATCTTTTCACTTTAATATGTGTTTAAAATATGAAAAGGCGATTTTTCGATTTTAGCAAATATATAAAATGTAGACTTACGACTTTTAGACGTGGCGCAATAGAACGTGCATATTTAAAAAATAGATTAAAAAATAAATACAAAAAGTATGGTTAAAATAAATCTAAGACATTGTAGAGTAATAAATGGAGTTTATTTTTTAAAAATAACATTATCTAAATGGTGACCCTCTCTACGACGGCACTCCTCTAACCGCAAACGAAAATTATTGAAAACTTTCTTCAGTAATACTGGTGTAATGGCTGCCATTTCACCACGGATATTCTCCTTGAGCTGAACGATGTTTCTTGGATTATTACTGTAGACTTTGTGTTTGAGGTATCCCCACAAAAGAGAGTCAAGAGGCGTCAAGTCTGGACTACGTGGGGGCCATGGAATATCATCTCTTTTCGAAATCAGTCTGCCAGGGAACATCTGCTTCTCCACCGCCATGGAGTCATTTGATGTGTGACAGGTAGCTCCATCTTGTTGGAACCAAGTTCTGGAATTCACTATTCTTGAACTTTAAATTTCTGCAGCCAAAAATCCGTCCAACATCTCAACATAGCGTTCCGTATTAACCGTGACTTTTTGGCCCCGCGCATTTTCAAAGAAAAAAGGACCAATTATTCCTCTGCCAGAGATTGCTGCCCATACTGTCAGTTTAGGACTATGCAATGGTTTCTGGTGTTTGATTTTGGGATTTTCACTATACCAGTAATGACAATTTTGACGGTTTACGAAAACATTCATAAGGAAATAAGCCTCGTCAGAGAAGAGGATATTGTCAAAATTGGAAAATCGATTAAGCATTTCATTGGCAAATGCGAGCCTTGCTATGAAGTCAGACTCTTTCAATTCTTGTGTTAATTGCAGCTTATATGGATGCAGTTTAAGATCCAATGTTAAAATTCGTTGCAAACTTCGTCGCGATAATTGTAAGACAGACGATCTTTTGCGAGTCGGCATTTGTGGATTTCCTCGTACTGACTCCATAACTCTCTCAACATTGTCTTCGGTCCTAGATGTTCTTGGGCGACCATTTGCTTGTGGTTTAAATGTTGAACCGGTCTCTTCAAAACGCTTTACCCATATTTTAATTAAATTAGCACTCGGAGCTTCACTAATTCGAAGTAGTCCAAATTCAGCACAGTAGCAATATATGAACGAGAGTTCTCGTAAAATGCGCGACGCTTCCCGTCGAAAAAAAAATGAGCCCGCCAACCCAACGATGTAGGGTAGAGGTGTGATAAAAAAATAACCGTTATTTTCAATTTTTTCCAAAAAGCATTTATTTATTCATCAATTTCTATTTTATTTCCTTTAAAGCAGTCCCCCTCAGATGTAATACTCTTGTGTCAGCGTTTCTTCTAATCCTCGAAATTCTTCTAAAACGCGCTTTTTGGTATCGCCAATGGCTCCTGTTTCGATTTTTCTTTTATCTCCTCAATCGTAGCAAAACACTTTCCTTTAATGGGTCTCTTCAATCTTTGGAACAGGAAAAAGTCGCAGGGGGCCAAGTCCGGTGAATACGGTGGTTGAGGCATGATTGCGGTTTTGTTTTTGGCCAAAAACTCACGTACAAGCATCGATGTGTGAGCTGATGCGTTATCATGGTGCAAAATCCATGATTGGGGTTTCCGCAATTCTGTGCGTTTCTGACGAATTGCTTCGCGCAAATGGCGCATAACTTCAAGGTAGTATTCCTTATTGATCGTACGATTTTGTGGCAGGAATTCAAGATGCACCACGCCATTGCAATCGAAGAAAACAGTGAGCAAAACCTTCACATTTGACCGAACTTGGCCTGCTTTTTTCGGTCCAGGACGAGCATCGTCACTGAGATCTTCTCGGCTTTCCTTAAACCGGTTATTCCACAATTGAACTTGTGTTCTGCTCATAGTAGACTCACCAAACGCCACAGTCAACATTTCAAATGTCACATTTAATTTAAATTTTTACACAAAACTTAATACAGTTTCTTTGATCGATGATTTTTTCGAGTAGTACAAAATCGAAGAGCACACTAAAACACGACTAACCTTTTTATCTGTCAACAACAACAACATATATAACAGACATGTGTACCAACAACAGAAAAAAAGTGCGAAAATCGAACATACGTAAGTCACGGAATTTGAAAAAAACGTTTTTTTATCACACTTCGTATAGAGAAAACGAGACGCAAAACTACAATACAAGTTTGATTGCGAACAGGTTAGAATTTGCAATCTAGGCTTTTTCAAATAACATCTATTTTTCTTCCAGTAAATCTTTTCATATAAAGATTTTAAAGAGAAAAATAGACAACTTCATAAAGACACATAACAAAATGTAACACATATTTATTTGTTACAATAAATATTTGTTAAAATAAATATTTATTTTATTTAGCTTTCAAATATTTTAGTGCAATTTCATCTTAAATTTCCAAATTATTATGAGATGGGAGGGGAGGACACTGATTGCCGAGAAAACTGTGTAATTCTTACAAGAGTATTGGCTTGTCACATAGTCAAATTGTCATTAAATCAAATCACTTTTTGTATAATTTGGTCAAATTAAAAGGATAACGATGCCATTCAAGGATAACCATAAATTGGTCTGAATGAAACTTATAAAAAATACAAGACACAGACTAAATATGTTTTCAGGAAGGAGAAAAATTAAACTTGATGATGGGTCAGATGGATTTAGTTATTAATGGGCTGATATAAAGATTCTTGGCTGGCAGTTTCCAACAAAACTGGCTTATGAAAACAATTGTTTTATAATCTCATGTTGTCTTTAGTTATGATAAAACTACCGTATGCGAAATTTCTGAAGGCATGGGCTCAGAAACCGACCGTGTTAGTCGACGGTGGCGCGATAGCTAGTACACCCGACCATAGTTTGCATTCTCCCAGGTTCAATACCGCAGACGTTGTATCAGACTTTGGTTCTACCTGTCTTGTTATATGGCGCAGAATCCTGGGTTATGACGCAAGCGGATGAATCAGTACTGGTAGTTTTCGAGAGGAAAATACTCCGGAAAATATATGGACCCTTCATCGTTGACGGAGAGTATCGGCGTCGCGTGAACAATGAACTGTGTGAGCCATACGCCGATATCGATGTGGTCAAACGCATTAATATACAGCGATTGCGTTGGCTCGGTCATATTGTGCGGATGGACCCAAATGCTCCGGCATGGAAAGTTTTCGACAACGAACTCGATGGACAGCGCAGAAGAGGGCGACCAAAACTCCGTTGAAAGGACCAGATTTTTGAAATATTATCGAAGCTTGGTGTGACGAATTGGAGGAGAGAATTATTTTCTGCGGGCGGCGTATAATAGATAAGGCTGCCTATTTCAGTCGCCACATAAGAAGAATCGTGCATACAACCATCTATCGTTATTTGACCAGCAGTTACCTCAATGTGTCTGACGAACACTTTGAGTAGTCGAGTAATCGACAAATCTTTTTAATGTCTCTCAAACTTGAAGTTCGAAATCGTCGTTAAACTGCAGACCCTCTTAAACTGTAGAGTCTACAAATTAAATGCGTGTAAGCTTACTGAATGTAAGAAGCTCTCCCATGTTTCATTCATGAGATGCAAGAGAATTTGTTTTATGGGCTCAGAAAACTGCATACTTTGTTGCATAAATTTATGGCGGAGCTTTCAAAATGCTTGTTATGTTTTGCGGAATTAAATCCTACTGCGAGCATGTGGAATATCCTGTTACGTATTAGAGATTAGGTACAAATTAGAGAGAGGGCACAAATTAGAGTTCCTCAAGATAGCGAAGATAAATTAGTGTAAGTTTCTGATCACGTTTCAGATAAGAAACGTGCCGAAACATGTGCTTAAAGTTTGAAATAAATCAAGTTGAAACTTCTGATGTGGTTTTAAATGTATTTTACAAAATTGATGCTGAAAGGAAAATAAATCTTGGCAAGCATCTCAGATAAAAAAAAGAAATTAGGAAACAATAAAATATTTTTTTATTAATTTAATTTGTACTGTTTTAGTCGCCATAAATGAATTTAATTTTTGATGTATTTGTCATTGGTATTATGCTATAAATGGCGTTATATATTTATAAATTTATATTATATTTATATATATAATAAATTTATATATTTATAAAGTTTCTTACGAATTTTTATGCGCTACACGGTTGCAAGTCAACATGTAAAGTAAAGTTTTATTCAACTGAAGCTTAAAAAACTTGAAAGAAACGCCATTACTCTACTTTAAAAACAGCAATAGACTTTGGTGATTTTTTAGAAATCGGAAATTTTTTGTTTGAAAAAATTCAAAATTTGGAAAAAGTTTTTTTTTTATTAATAACTGTTCTGTTTTTAACATATCGGAGTTGTTCTTTATTAAAAATTAGTTAACAAAAAAAAAAAAAAAAAAAAAAAAACCAAACAGAAGCTGAAATTTTTACAATTGTTGAAACGAATTATTATTTATTTCAAAACTTCTCTTAACTTTTTTGCGCTAAACGAGTTTCCACCCTTGTGGGCGATCCTCAGAGCAGCTGCTTTAATTTTGTTGATTGCATTCTGAATGCTATTTTTTTATGTCATTACGAATAACATATTCGAATATAATATAATATAAAATAAAATAAAAAAAAAATAAATAAATAAAAAAATAAATAAAAAATTGAATAGACAGCAGTAGTTGCGAACAGATATTTTTGTTGAAAAAATTGTTTTTTTTTTTTTTTTTTTTTTGAGAAAAAAATTTAAAAAGCTTGATTTATATGCGTTTAAAAGAAAAATTTCCTTATTTTCTCTTTTACTTTCTTAAGCTGATCGTTTGGACTTTTTTAATGTTGGGACGGTCTCAAATACTATAAAATTCTTCTTTTACTTAATTAAAAAAATAATTTCAATTTAATACTTATTGTATTTAGTATATCTTTCTGAAAACTTATACATATCCCATTTTGCAATTTCGGAAGGGATATAGGGGAGAGGTCCCCGTACAGTAAATTGTAATTTAGTGTTATCTTTTAAATAAAAAAGAAAACGTAATTTTCCTTTAAATTGCCTTTTTGATTAAAAATACTATTTTTTTTTGACTTTTTGGTTTGACTTTTAATGTTAAGTACATACGTTAGAACTCAACTTTACTATATTTTTTACATTTAACGGAACTAAGGTTAACATTTTTATCAGAATCTAAGGCAACCTGTAAAATGTCTGTGATGATTTGACTTGTATTTACCCAATTATCGTCTTAAATGTTGGATATAAAGGTATTAAAGAGTTGTTGCCTAATTATTTTAATTTGATCGCTGAATAGTTTTTTTTTTCTAACCAGCTGGCTAAATACTTTGTAAAAATTAAAAATTTAAGTTTAGAGGAGCAATATACTATAATGTTTTGGAAAGAAATATCAAATCCACTAATTTCGAAAAGTCTTTCAAACTAAATTGTTACCTCATAGAAACTTCAGTTTCTCTATAAAACATTTTTCTTCTTTAAATGCTACATAATAAAACGAACATTTCTTAAAGAATTTTGTTGTTTGCTGCATCAGGGGGGAGATAATTTTTGCTCCATCACAAATTAAAGTTTTCACAAGGATGTTTTTTCTTTCTATTTTCCCCTCTTAAATTCACTCCTGCTTTATTAATAATCTGTAGTTGTTGCTGCTGCTGTTACTAAGGACATTCTCGTGACATACAACAACATTTTGTGCTATTAATTTTAAAGCAATAATTTGTTAAATATGTTTCTTAATGTTTTTATCTCTATTATTACAGGGGACCATTTTCCATTGTGAGACGTTGTATACACAGAGAATCAAACCAACAGTTTGCAGTTAAAATAGTCGATGTGGCCAAATTCACAGCAAGTCCTGGACTAAGTACAGCTGGTAAGCGTGGGCATAAAAACTACCAACGAACCAATCTCATTTCTCACTCCCACTCCCCCGCCAACCAACCGACCATGTGACGACCATCATACATCATCATCATCGTCAGCGGCGTACTCTGTGCAGGAGCTTAAGTGCCGCCAGATGTTGGTTGAGTCGCCGAGAGAGGGTGAGATGATGGGCGATCCTAGTAGTGATTCAATTTTGTGCTGGTGGCCTACTGTCTCGCTTGTCCTTTACACCATTAACAGTTTTTGTGCGCATAAATTATGAATACGTGTGTCCTTGTTCCGCCGAGAGGAGCGGAACTACTGAGCCTTGTTTTCATGTTCAATTATTCACAAATTTACTACAAGCTTTCATTCCTTTATATGGCCAGCTTAACATACATTTAATTGTTGTAAGACATAAAGGCCTCCCTAATTGTCCTGAGCCCCTTTTGTTCGCTCTTCCCCCCATCTATCTACATGATGTATGATCTGATGGAGGTCGTCGTGTTCGTCATCGACGTAAAATTCAGATATACATATATATATTATTAGTTGCAGAAATTATATGGCCTGCCAGTTTTATAATAAATTATTATAATTATTGACGTTATCTATATTCCAATAACCAATTGAGCGAGGAGGTGCCAAAGGCGAAATTAGTAGTGTTAGCGGAGGTGCCGGTGGCACACTGACAGACAGGCTCAGCTGTGTGTTTGCTTGTTAAGCTCTCAAAAAGCTTCCTTTGGTATTACCTATTGTTCGCGCTACACTACTCGCTGCTGGTGCATATTTGTCTACTAACTCATTCAGTGGTTAGTCATTCATTAATTCATCTTTTCGGTATTATTTGTTTCATGCCAGAGATGGAAATGGTGACTGGTACCATTTGGAAGTGAATATATCGAAAATAATGATGATTTGACATCATGGAGAGAGATTAGTTTTCTGGTTCTGAATTTATCCCTTTCTTAATATGTGAATGAATTTAAACGTTATAGTAAATCCACTTATTTTGTGGCCCATAAACAATTAGGCTAGACAAAGTTATCGGTACGAATTTCAGATGATTTCAAAATAATTTTCCAACAAATCTAGTTCAATTTTCTATTCGATTCATAAAATGTAAAATAAATATGGATCCATTAACATTTTTAACAATGGACCATATCAATTGAACCCTTCTTTAAAGAAGGCGGAGACCAACTGGAAATGCATTGGTTACATTTTTTTCCGATGCATATAATTCATACCTTAACTTCAATTGAAGCCGGTGTTATGCAATATTGTAATATTCTCATTTGGTGAATAGAAGGTGCTGTTCTATTTAGCCAATTATTCATTAACAATTTCTAAAATTTCGCATTGACTTATTTGTGGAGGCAGCAAATGTTCATTCAGCTTTGGTTGTATAGCTGTGTTTTGATGCGCTTAACTACATCAATATCTTCTTGATTCAAATTGCGTGATGGTGGCTCTCTAACATTGCTTCATTATTTGCTCAATACGCTCTGTCAAAAAAGTACCGGCAGTTGCGCAACAAAACGCAAAATATTTACTATTCATTCATCTTTATTCTATCGTCATCAATGTAAGCCCTTTCCGAAATAATAGAATAATCCAATCATTAAAACATTATTCAAAAGCATTTTCTGAAAGATCTTTCAGTTCTTTCCCGAATTCCGAATTTGCTTCTGAGTGAAAACGAATGCCTCCAAATGGTAAAAGAAATTTGCATCTTTCTTTTCACTGATAATCTACGTCCATTTCATTGGTTTCTTGTACGTTACGGACAAACAAATCAAATCAATTCTTAGTGCTCATGAAAAGCTATCCATTTAGATGGTCTGGCAAGGCTGTTAGTACTTAAATACCTCTCATCTGAAGTATTTTTTATTTAGTGAAAAGTTTGCCATTTACGAGTATGGATCGTCTGACAATTTTCGAGCATTACGGCGTGATTATGGTCGTCATAATCGACCAACTATGCAAGGAATTGCCAAGATTATAAAGAAATTTGAAGAGACTGAAAGCGTTACAGATGTGGTCAGGCCACACACATTGCATCATCGCAATGTACGCATTGTCGAAAGTATCGATTCTGATACTGAAAGTGTGGCAGATAATCCAAATTTCAATTCAGAGTGCTATGCCCGTATGGTAACCGACTTTTTTGGCCTGCAGCCGACCGCTTTTGGCTTTATTGCATGAGAAGTTTCCAGAAAGCGTAATTTGGCACTTGGCCATCAAGACGCTATTTGACGCCGTTAGACTTTATTCGTGTGTGGCTACGTCAAAGGCCGTGTTTACGCGGATAATCTCCAAAAGTTGGAGTATTTGAAAACCAAATTTCAAGTTATCGCTGAGATAACGCCCGAAATCTGCGAAAAAGTGGTCGAAAACTACCTCAAAAGGATCCACTGCTGTAACCAATCCAGAAGCAATCATTTAAATGACATTGTATTTCATAGATAATAGCAAGGCCAAGCATTATTATGAAATAGTAGTTTTATCGAAATCATAGTCTTATGTGTGTTTTATTTAACTTTACTTTTGAGATCGAAAAATGGATAACCCGGTGTAATATTGTATCAACTTCCGTTTAAAACTTGCAGGATGAAGTTTTCAGGTTAGCAAGCAGAGTATAGCTTAATCGCACTAAGCGAACGACATATGATCTTTCCAAGAGAGCTATGGAAAGATACAATACAAATTTGTGTATTTCTGCTATGGTGCAAAAAATGAAATAATCTTACAATACAATACGGTTCACCAGATTTTATAATACGGAAGGAAGTCTACAAACATCTCATTTCTAAATAATTTTCAAAAGTGCAGCCTAAGAAATGTATTTCATATTGAGAATGATTACGTCTACACTTCTCAGGAGGAGGTACACATGGAGTTTACAAATGTTGGACAGACTTCTTCCAATATATAATTCTAATCCATAAATAATATTCAGTTATTATTTCTTCAATCGACTATGGAGGTTTTCATAAATGTAAGAGTATAGCCGTTATGTAGCAACCCGTAAACAGAATTATTCTAAGTTGTGATTGATCATCTGTTTCATAGGAGCCCAATGCCATGAAACTTTGCACATACATATTTTACTAAGATATTGGAAATTGTTTTTAGAACAGTACGTTACAATGCGTTTGTGTCGACGTAATAACGGCTGAATTTTTGCTAAAAATTGAAAAATTGAAACTAACTCTGAAATGTTCTCCAACAGTCCAGGACTGTATAACAACTGGTTTTTATGAAATATAGAATTGCAAACATTTCGAAATTGTGATTAATTCTAAATGGTAGGTGATGCCATGATGCTCCCACGAATTAGGTTTGCCAGATGTGCTCGGCTAGCAAAGAGTAATTATTTTTTTCCTGCTGATGTATTTCTTTTCGTATAAAATATTGCATTGCTGAACAGGCAGTGATTGATGGACTTCGAAATGTACTAACTGCTTTTTGCAAGAGCTCCGTTTGTCATCTCTGATTCTTCATTCATTCATTCATTCATTTTTGCCCAGTTTCGTCTTCATTCATTGTCTGTCGGTCGTCAACGCAAAGTCAATTTCATTTGTTTTGAATTATTAGGCATTAGGTGGGATGCAGACGGACCCATGGACGGATGGAACCGGCATTTCATTATGACAGCTTGCAAACAAACTGACAAGAAGACGCGCTGGATGGGTATGAAGAGAAAAAATGTACGAAGTGTCAATTAAAAAACTATACTGCTATTGTTATGTTTGTCCGTCCATGCGGCCGTCTGTCTAACTGTCTGCTTTTGCACTTCCTTTGTGTGTTTGCTCTCTATTCCCCTACCGCCTCTCTTACTTGCGTTTTGTTATTTGACGCTGAAATGGAATTCGTTGAGTTCTTCATCAGTTATGTCTTTCTTTGAACAATCATTGTCTAAATGTTTGCGCCGATTTTGTCGGGCGGGTTGTCTGTGCGTTAGACTGTCTCTGGTATCTGGCTGTTTGTCATTTCTCTAATAGAGTGTTATGTACTCGACATACAGCCATGCTTCATACGCACTTGTACGAGTATACTCGTATATTCATAGAGACAGGTCCATGATAAAGACTACCTCGCCGTGGTGCTAGTCGTGGCAACCACACAAATATGGGTCACAGATGCCGACGAATCGTATTTGTAATTAATTGGAATTTTAGAATGTCTAATTGGTGCTGTAGATTTGTAGGTGCAAGAATTTGTAATTATGCTGATATAATTTATACGTTTGCGTGAAGGGGACTCTACAGAGTGGTATTGACTTATTTCCGTATGACGGCGAGACAGTTTCATATGGGGAAATATTTTTGAAATTATTTGTGATCATGCGAAATTTGCGTAGTAAATTATTGATGGCAATTAAATCTTTGGAAAAAATGCGTAATGGGTGGGTAATTAATTGGTATTAGACCAAATCTAAAGGGTGGCGCATAAGTAACGTTAACGGCGATTATATTGAATGCGTGCATTTGTTTTTAACTCGTGTACCAATTGCATTTTATATGGAAAAAGATGTAACATATGTAAAATTCCTTGCAAAGACCGCCTAGACATCTCTAACTGCTGAGAACATCGCCTGGTGGAAGTTTCGTGGTTTTCCTCAATACTTGCTTGCACTCAAGCAATGGTCACTTCATTTCGAACTGCACGAGGTCTTCCAGCACGCCGAAGATCACAGATAGTCGGTTGTTGCCCAAAACGCTGTACCAATCGGTAAATTGTTGGAGTGCTAGGAGAATTTCGAACATGAAAGAAATTTCGATATGATCCAAATAACCGAATGCTGACTTTCAAAGTAAAATTGAACAACTTTGGTTCTTTGTTCTGTGCTGAGCCTTTCCATCATACATTTCCGAAATATTATTTATTTAATTTTGTAAAGAGGCGAAAAAAGGACTTACACAAAAAATGTATTCACTGATCAAATCTTAGCATTACTTATCGCCACTCTATATATGTATGTATGTATATTAATGAGGTGGTTACCAATAACAAATAGAAGACTTAATAAAGGGTGTCCCAACAAGAACGCAAGATTTAAATTTTAAATAAAACACAGATATTTAAAAAAAAATCGTGAAACTTTATTATATCGTAAAGTAGACAGAATGAGGTTATGTATGGAACAACACATCGGGCACATCTTTTAATGAAATTTTCAATGCCCGTTTTGCATAAATGCTGCGGTATTTCATTAATGCAGCGTCCAATTTCCTTTTTTAAGACTTGAGTCGTCGTCGGCTTATTTGCGTAAACCATCGACTTCAAAAAACCCCAAAGAAAAAAGCCTAATGGTGTTAAATCGCACGATCTTGGCGGCCAATTCTGGTCTCCAAAACGCGAAATAACACGACCGGGAAATGACAATTGAATTGTTTCTCTGGATGTATGATATGTGGCGCCGTCTTGTTGAAACCACATGCCTTCCATATTCATTTCTTCAATTCTAGGCACGAAAAAACTGGTTATCATTTCACGATACCGAACACCATTGACTGTTTGCGCTTGACATGCCTCATTTTTATAAAAAAAGATCCAATGATTCCTCCAGCCAAAATCCACACCACACAGTGACACGTAGAGGATGCATTTGCTTCTCGTAAATCACTCGATTTTCCTCACCCCAAATGCGACAATTCTGCCTATTAACGAAGCCATCAAGATGGAAATGGGCCTCGTTACTGGAAATGATTTTATCGGCAAAATTAGCATTTTCATGTTGTCTCTCTAATACCCATTTAACGAATTCCCTTCACTGTCCATGGTCAGCTGGCTTCAGTTCCTGAGTCAATTGAACTTTGTATGCATGAAGATGCAAATCTTTCGTCAAATTTCGCTGCATAGTGGATTTGGATACACCAATTTGCTGAGCTCGGTGTCGAATTGAGGTGGATGGAGTTTGAGCGACATCATCACGTATAGCTGCGACATTTTCGGTCGATCGACCTGGTCGAAGGCGCGTTGTTGTCTTTACATCACTAACAGACCCAGTTTTGGCAAATTTATCCATTAATGTCTTTACAGTTAACTCTTTTGGAGCATTATTGTGACCCCAAATTGATCGCAATTTGCGAACTGTAGCCGCAAAACTTTCACCATTTTGATAAAGCAATTTCACAATGAGAATACGTTGTTCATTCGTGTAGCGCTCCATTTTTACTAACCTCGTACCTTCTACTAGTAAACAATAACAATTGTTCAAATGTCAAACAATGACACTTCGAATGGCGCCAAATTTAAATCTTGCGTTCTTGTTGGGACACCCTTTAGTAGCAAAATTTGTAATGGAGATGGATGATGGAGTTTGAATGAAATATTTTTTTCAAATTAAAATATTTTTTTCTAAGCCAGCCATCCAAGTTGTGTATGTCGTCATCTGTAACTGGCGTGAGCTCCTCTCTCGTAACGCTTTTCAAAGATGAGGGTCCAGTAGTCATTGTTTAATACTTCCTGGTAAAATTTTTGGCCACCTCTACCTTTTAAATATCACTAATCCCTCTTTTTTCTCAGATAGCGTTGCTTCCTCTTAAAGCGAAAGTCCGCCTCTCATTTCTTGCTAAATATAACAGCGCTAGGTAACGCGTTAAAGTCGGCTTCAGCTTTGCGTTGTATATAAGATTGTTTTTCCTAGATGCATAAGGTATTATTTATGGTATCTGTGGTTATTCAAGTTCTCTATTCATGCTCAAATACGGTTCTCAAAGTACTTGTCCGTTTAACCTCTTGGCTGCAACAATATGGATTACGCATCCTTCACGGTATTGTCAAGTTGCATTGCAATTGGCATTGAAATCTGGCTTCATTTGACACTCTAATTCTCATCATGACGTAAATAAATAGTTAAATTCACTTTTCGGAGGCGATGTTTTCTTTTTTTTGTCAATAACAGACATTCCAAAGTTCTCCAAATATTTTCCCATTATGATATCCTTGAACAATTTCAATACCGCGGAAATGATCACACATTTCTTCCAGGTTCTCATAAAATCCATCTAGCGCTAGAGCAACCTTTTGAAAGTTGAAAATGTTATGCTTTCACTAGCAAGTTTTGCTAATCGCCTGCAAAAAGTGTTGTGTTCATCAAAAAGCCATACTTGAAATAAGGTTGAGTTGATATGATTATAGATAAATAACAATTTATTGTTATTTCCAAAAGCCAGGATGACGTCTCATTCTAGGGATAATATGTCTTCCATCAATACTACTCAATGTCCGCCTTTTTGATGCGACATTGCATCTACTACTGTAAGATGTTTTTACCCACCATCTTTAAGGGATGTTCTCGAGTTGTTTGGGATGAACGGGGCACGCTTCAATGAAGCCACAATTTCTCACACATTGCTTACTGGAGGCTGATATAACTTCATAGTTGCTAAAATGTTTTAGATAACCGCCAAACGATTATTTATTGATATAATAATACCTTCGAGTCATAATTCATGATTCTAACTAATTCCGTTGAAGTATCCGAAATTGAAAAATCGAAGGTGTCAGACAAAATACCGCTATCAGCATCTGAAATTCTTACTTTCATAATGGCGAACAAACATTTACTGTAATACCGTCATCATTCACGTTTCCATGTAAACATATATTGCCAATAAAAGCCGTAGTTTCCGAACGTACAAGTTATCGTTTAAAATACTGCCTAACTGCTAAAATATAAAGCATAGTTTATTGCCCATTATTTCCCTAATCGCACTGTGGTAAAGTTTGTTAAAGTATTATTAATTTCAAAATTATAATTTATAATCATGCATGCTAGAAAATAATGAATTTCGATCTACAGCTTTTGAATGCATTTTTCTTTATCATATTTTATTATAAAAAACAATTTTTGTGCAGTATGTACGTAATCTATACATAAAAACCCGGAAATATTGGTATTTGATTAGAGACAGAATTAAGTTTTCAATTTTAAGTCAGCAGCGGTAACAGTGCCACCTATCTTTTATATATTGCACTATTCTATTTACTCATACTTATGCAAAAATGTGTACAATTTCAATGCAGTCGAACCCATGATATATTATAGGGCTTTATAAGTATTTGACCAGCCCAGATTTGTTTTGGTTTGTAAATATTGACAAGTACGCATTTTTATAAATCTCACAAAATTTTACAAAAAAAAGTCTATAGTAGTCTGGTACTATTGCCTTCTTTAAACGGGTACTTTGTTTAAATAAAAAAACGAAAACCGAACTGTCTTTGAAATTTACTGTCATTAAAATAGGATAAAAGATTAGAGAGTGAAATAACTGTGTGCTAAATTTTATGACAATTCATTCGTATTTTTTGTTTATTTTTTTTTTATTTATTTTTCGTACACAATAAGTTGTTAAAAATTAAAAACTTGAGTGTTTAATGAATAGAAAATGATCTCATAAAAATGGCAAGGTGCATTTACATTTGTATTTCCTACAAACGTTTTTCACTTTTGACAGTATCAGAAATTTGCATTCAAAAGCTATCTAAATTTTTTTATATATGCTTTACTTCCCTTTGATTAAGTACTTATTAATTTACATAAAGAACGAACAATTTTCGTTGCAGATTTAAAAAGAGAAGCCACAATATGCCACATGTTGAAGCATCCGCACATAGTGGAACTGCTGGAGACGTACAGTTCCGAAGGAATGCTGTACATGGTATTCGAATTGTAAGTAAAATGAAAATTTTCTTAATAAATTCGAATCTAATAAATTTATTTTTTTCTTTTTGTCCGCAGTATGGAGGGTTCAGACTTATGCTTTGAAGTTGTGAGAAGAGCTGTCGCGGGTTTTGTGTACAGTGAGGCAGTGGCATGGTAAGTAACATTTTTACGTCATTAGAAGCTTTAGATCCTAGAAGCTGTGATCTTAGCGGACTTAACTAGCGGTTTGCCACGAATTAACTGGAGAACTTCCACGTTGTCCTCAAATAAAAAAGTCAGATAGCTCCCCATATAAGTAGAACCCAAACCAGCAATTTTAACTGACACTTGCTTTCCTTGAACCCACTTTTTAAAAAAAAAAGAGAAACTAATCACGTTATTTAAAAGTGGTTTTTGGAGTACCTCATAGGAACAGGCTTTGCTTCAATTGTTTACAATCAAAAATTAAAATAAAACAAATTTTTCACTACGGCAATTTTAAAAGTGGTTCAAAATTGCTCCGTTGGAAGTGAAAAATATGCGTGGATTGCATAATGTTATGCTTTTTGAATGACTTCCACATTTTTTTTGCTATATTTGTAATACACGCTGCAAGGGAGGGCAGAAATGCTTGTAGGAAGATCGGCAGAGTGGGAATAAGGAAATTATAAACATAGAGTTATGTTCGAAATTTACACCAAACTGACAGAATACAGATTACAAGGGCTCTCTTCTTCCTAAATGCTTTGGTGGAAATCTCACCATGAAAGTACAGAGTGTGTTGTAAATGTAGAGGGAACACTTTAAAAAGTTGGCAGTTCCGAAAGTCACCACCCAATGAATCAAAACAAGGTCAGAAAAATAATACTACGGCTTAAGAACAGCAAAGCTGCTGATGCCAGTGACCTGTTGGCATAGCTATTTAAGGCTGTTGCCGATGAAGTAATAGAAATATGTCCCTGGTAAATACCATTTGGCAAAGAATGTCCAATGATTAAAATCTGAGTATATTCTGTATTGTTAATAACAAGGGCTATCCAAGTTGGTGTACCAACTATCCATAGAATCTATTATCCTATATTAGATTTTGTATTTTGTGCCAATTACAGAAGCCTGTCTTATTCTATCTGATATAATCTCAACGGCGCACTACGCAAATTCGCGTAAAACATATGGATGCGTATCAAATCGCTGAGACAATAGAAATCAATATTTGATGTAATCTTATGTTATATATGTATAGTTGAAATCAGAAATAAAAAATTGGCAAATAACAAGATCTGCGTGAAATTAACTTATTCAAATTGTCGATATTTAACTTTATTTGCATAATAACTCAGAAATTAAGGCTGACCCCAAAGAAAAATATTTGAAATCTTCATAAAATACGCATGTATGGATTTAAACAACGGATTGACGATTCCCTGGCGCCAATCAGCAATTAATATTTCGATTCCCAATGGTATCAATGACTTGTCCTAAAGGTTTTCTTTGTGCCAAAAAAACAAAAGAAAAAAAAATTATAAGAGAAATATTTTTAACTCATTTTTATTACCTAAAATGCTATGCAATTGCGAGTCAAGATATTAGAAGCAATACAAAAAACTTTACATTTACTGTGTTTAATGAGGAATTCGAATATTTAGCTTTTAATACACAAAAGTAGTTTTAGCAACAATAAAATATGACAGAGTTGAAAGTAATACAAGATAGTTGTACTTCCTCATAGTTGACATCCTCATGACTGAGGTGTTAGTTAGTTCCGCACATTCTATTTAATTCTTCACAATAACATTTTAAGCATCCATTGCGAAGGAGTTTGGTGTAAAAAATGTTACAAGAAAAGGATTTGACGGCGCTATCTTACCAGGCTCGAAAAAAATATGTAAAAAAGTGCCGATTAGTTCATTATATATATTTCAGAATCACTTTACTTGCTGATTCCAAATCGGCCATAAATAAACATCATTCTATCATATCGCATTGCTGACCTTTATTTATTACAATGTCGGATAATTGTATTTTCTGAATATATTTGATATTAAATTGGATTTCATAAAATAAGAACTTCCAAAATGTTCCAAATCGTCGTACAAATTTATTTGTATGCTTTCAAAACATTTTTGAAAAGTCTAAAGGTCTCATTTCATATCTTAAATTAAATTCCCTAACGCTAACGTATACTCTTTTATAGATAACTGAACTGATAACTAAATTCGGCTATTTAACTATGTAAACGAATTCAATTAATGTTTTTCGAATTTAGGAATACAATGCTGGTAAAATTTCCGTTTTGCCCAGGATGTTTACATTTTGTCTACTTGCAAAACCGTCATTTCATTCGGTGGCGAATTTTAAATTAATCCGATCAAATGGTATTTAATAAAACTGGTTTAAAAATACAAATTCAGGTCAAAATGCTTGCATATTTTTCCATCTTTTAATTATTTTTGTTAGTGAATTAAGTTTTTTTGTTTTTCAATAACCTTAATAATAATCATAATTAGCGTCGTGTTAACAGCTTGCAATATTTGTTTCCTTTTTTGGCGCAGTGTTCTGTCAACATTATTATGGCTCCGACTCCAAATCCGCAATTTTAGAATTGTGTTTAAATTGCTTATTTTATAAATGAAATGTGCGTCGTCGTAAAAAAGAGGAAATCATTGAATAATACTTAAAGAATTTCTAATTAGTTAGATCACGCTACCATTTTAAATTACGCCATTTCTGAACGGGTGAATCAAAAACAAAATTTGTGGTTTCGGGAATCTCGAATCTCTCTCTCTCTTTCTCTTGTTGGATTATTTGCCCTACATCATAAAATTGTTTGATTTATACAAACTTGTGTGGTTTTTACCAAATTTGTTGTGTATCTTAAAGTAAGGGGTGATCAAATTCATACTTTCACTCCCAGCACCAAATTTTCCCAGGTTGTTGCTTCATTTATTTTCAAAATAAATTAAAAAATAGGTTTGCCAATGCTTGTAAAAATTAAAAATGTTGACAAAGAGCACATATATCTTTTAATTTTATGACATTTTTATTAATTTTTTGATCCTCGCTCCAAAAATATACTGCAGCCCCTACTTCAGACTGCTTTCGATTATTAAACACCCAGTAACAAATTTGCAAATTGACATTCTGATCGGATTGAACCAGTTATTTGATCTTTTGGGCATGTAAATGGAAGTTCTCCCCTGTTTCGTTCATACTTTACAATATGGGTTTATGTCGTTTTCCTTATCTTTCTAATCCTCACTAATCCTCTAATTTTTATTAGTTTTTTGATCCTCGCTCCAAAAATATACTACAGCCCCTACTTCAGACTGCTTTCGATTATTAAACACCCAGTAACAAATTTACAAATTGACATTCTGATCGGATTAAACCAGTTATTTGATCTTTTGGGCCTGTAAATGGAAGTTCTCCCCTGATTCATCCATACTTTACAATATCTTTCTAATCCTCACTTCATCCATTTATATCGCTATTCTTAACTTTACAGTCATTATATGCGTCAAATTTTGGAAGCTTTACGCTACTGTCATGAAAATGATATACTACATCGAGATGTGCGACCAGCCTGTGCTCTATTGGCAACAGTGGATAATTCGGCACCCGTTAAATTGGGAGGATTCGGCTCAGCCATTCAATTGCCAGGTGGCCGGGAAGCACTAGAAACACATGGCCGTGTGGGTTGTCCCCACTACATGGCTCCAGAGGTTGTAACCAGACGTTTGTATGGCAAGGGCTGTGATGTTTGGGGTGCTGGCGTAATGCTACATGTTTTACTATCGGGTCGTTTGCCATTCCTGGGGTCTGGTGTAAGATTACAAAATTCAATAGCCCGAGGACGGTTAGCGGTAAGTAAATATAACTTCCAACTTGTGTGTATATCATTTATATCGTTATTCCTGTCATTTAGTTTGATGCTCCTGAATGGAAATCAATTTCTGCTTCCGCCAAAGATCTGGTTTCGAAAATGTTGGCCGCTAATCCTCATCATAGATTATCGATAACACAGGTTTTAGAACATCCCTGGATAAGAGTGAGTTCAATAGATAAACAATATTGTTAACGTGCTCCTCTAACACTCCATTTACGTTTTAGGACCGCGATAAACTTCAACGTCAACATTTAGCCGACACTGTTGAAGAACTGAAACGTTACAATGCCCGGCGTAAACTTAAGGGTGCGGTTCAAGCCATTGCTGGTGGTACAACGTTAGATCCTCTATTTGGTACTGATACAGATTCCAGTAAGTTTTATGCTAATTTATTTGAGTTTAAAGTATAAGAGCATGTATTCTCCATTGATATTGGTTTTTATATAAGTTCGATATGTCATGAAATTCATGCGACATGTGATAAGTAATGGGGAATAAGATTTAAAAGAAAGTTTGATAATGATAGGAATAGGAAAAAAGGAAATAATTTCAAAACGTTTAAGACATAGTTAGCAATATACTTATCAGGACTAAATGGATTAATGAAAGTTTTCGAATGATTAAAAAAATATAATCCAATTTGAAACGTTAATAACATATAATTGTTATTTCTCATAGATGCATTAGGCTTGAACGCACTTGCAAACTAAATAATAATGCAACAAAGAATTTGTACGGTTTTACGTAATCAATTTGAGCTTTACTAGGTGCCATTAGCTTGTACGGCAGATTGTTTGTAAGTGTAACACGAATAGGGACAAGAAGGAAAGGCGATTTCAGAAGACAAATAATTAATCACTGTTTCTTCGAACGGAAAGTTCGCAGTTAGTAATTTTTCTGTTATAACTCAATAACGAAAGGGTCTGTACTCAAAATAAGGTATAAATTTAATTTGAAAGATAATTTTTCCACTAGGTAGTTTAGCGTATTAAATATGGATTAATAGTCCCAAATAAATTCGAAGTGAAGCCGTTAGAACCAGTTCACGTAGACAACATCTTCATCGTGTTAGAAGCCTTCCTTTTTAAACGATTTTTTTCACGAAAAGGTCTATGCGTACTTCGTCTTAAAAATTGCATAATTTGCTATAGATAAACACTTTAAATACTTAAAAATATCACTGGCAATTTTGGGTTTTTATGCCTCTATGAACTGTCTGTTATTTTGAATGTTCTTTATTGAATTAACGTTCAAAGAACTTCAATTGTTCCGTTTTTTATAATTTTTTCATTAAATTTTAATGGCAATAGAAAAATATAGAAGCGTTAATACCATCATAGGATGATATTATATTCACTTTGTACTCCGTTGTAGCAATGAAAAATGCACACTTGAGACTTCAAATATATTTGCTGATCGTTGTAAATATCCATGTCAATCAAAGCATGTTCGCCCGTCCACTAGTCTGTTGAACAACAATTGAATTATTCAGCTAGTTATTCGACAAATAAAAACAAAATATGGTCATATTGTAGAAATATTGAGAATTGTCCGAAATCGTATACTTTTGTTTCTTAAAAGGGTATACGATTTTGCCTATATGAGGGCATGGTTATTGAAAAATATTAAGAAATTTAATTGTTTTAGCGTTTGGGTTGATTGGTGTATTCGAATTTTGTTTTATATTTGATTGTGTTCAATATCAATTTATGGAGTTTGAAAAGCTTGATAAGGATTAGCAGAATGATATGTTGATAATTCCAGGCTTTCATCATCATCATCAGCAGATAATTGAATTATGACATGGAGCACGAAGGGACGGTAAACGGTTGTACTGTTTATGGCTGATTCTGTTGATTGCGAAACTAACAGCAAAATAATGTTGTTTGAAAGTCAACGCCTTTTTTTCGACAAAACAAAACAAACAAAAAGGAAAAGAAGTTTTGCTTGTGATATGATATCAACCAGAATGATATTTCCTATTTGCATATGCCATTTTACGATCCATTCCAAATAAATTAGGTGGAGTAATTGCATTAGTATTATCTATTGCAATTATTGGCTGATTTTGTTGATTGCGAAACCAACAGCAAAATAATGTTTGAAAGTCAACGGCTTTTATTCGATAAAAAAAGGAAAAGAAGTTTTGCTTGTGATATTTTTCGAGTCTATGCAATTTGGAGAGAATTCTTATTAAGTTGCATAAGACGTGATAAACTGTTCAGGAATATTATACAAAATCCGCTTGATTACCCCTGGTTGGATCCGAAATGGTGGCACAGACAGCCTGGCGTTATGAGAATATCTTTTTACCAAAACTTCTTGTTAATTTGGCTCTGCAAAAAGCATGAATTTGCTCTGAATTTAAATAAACAAATACAAATATTAAGAAATACAAATTTTTACCCGAAAATCGGGCTAAGTCGATGCATAAAGTACGACAAGAGCGCAATCGCAATTGAGCGAAATCGACCCATTAGGGAAAACTTGCCCATTCAAAGACTAAATCCATATTCGGAGTAACGGGCATTTCCAGTGTTTTTCCTTTTCAGTAGTCAATAATAAAGGAAAGAAATGAGGAGGAATCGTCCGTGATCACTTTCTGAAATTTGTTAATATTCTTTTTATGTGGTCGATGTGGTAAAGAAAAGAAAAAAAGAAAACAAATTGCTTACATTTCATGGATAAAATCTGTGAGAAATTCTCACATTTGGTATTATTACGCGCTTTTTATTTTTAGACTCACTCGACGGGGTCTAAAGTTTATCGACGATGTCGAAAGTCAGTTTGAAAAGCATTTACTAAACTTGTCGATTACTGGACTACTTTAATTGTTCATCAGACGCATAGTGGTGGCCGCCGTATAAATAATGATAGGTAGTTGTATCGGTTTCAAACCTACGACCAGATGCTTAATAGTCGCGTGTTCTATCGACCACGGGAAAGAAAGGAACCGCTCCAATTTGTAGACATTTGTAGGAGACCGCTCTAGTTGCGTTCGTGTGCATTGAATTATGCCCAACAAAGTTGATTTCCCAGTGGAAAGGTAGTGCAAGTTCATATAGTATATGTGGCAAAAGCCATTCTGGACATTACCATTTATCTGATGAATCTATGTGTATACATCGTTCACGCTACAGTGGTGGCATAGAGTAAATAAGCTTCGGCTTGGCTGAACTTATGGCGTCTGTCCCTTGTTTGTATTTTACCGAGATATGAACAAATTGTTTTTAAACCAACCTGTGTTGCCGTTATCAGCATAGCCAAAGTAGCACCTTGTTTAAAATTTATTGTTGGATATTTTGGAGTTTCCAGCGTCTTATCAAGGGAGGCATAGCAAACAAAGCAAGTAAAGGTGTAATATTTTGGCATCTGTCATCAGTTTATGGAACTATTTGATATATTAGACAGTGGTAAATTATATTTGTTCGAATAACTACTACAAATTTACTGTCGATCATTAATCTTATATGATTTTGATCCTTTATTCGGCGCAAGATCGTTTTTCTAGTAGCAATCTTCCGCCCAGCCAATTGTCAACATAATCAATTTTACAAGTTGTTGAATAATAAAGTCTATTAGCAATAATAAATAATTGCTAGTAGAAAAACGACCTTTAATCGAATAATGAACAAAAACCGACTGTCTGTTACAATTTAATAACGTCAAGATAGTTTAGTTTTGTAGGAAGGGCAACATTATTATGTTGGAACCAATCCTTTACCAAGTTAGAAGTATGCTTCGAATGGTTATACTGCTGGAATGTCCATCTAAGAGGCATACTTTCCACAGCATAGTTCAACATCTTATTTTCCAAGATATTTTTGTAGTGGAATCTGGTCATAGTGGCGATAATTCGATGTATCGGACAGACACCATACCACGAGAAATAACCTCAGACCATAATATTGTCGCTCCCGTGCTTGATCGTTTTCTTTGTAAAGCGAATATGGAATTCCTTACCCTTAGGGCGTCGAACAGTCGTTTCCAAATACATTAATTTTTGTTTCATCGCTCCACAAAATGTTTCACCATTTCTTTTCACTGTCTGCTCCGGACCAATTGGAATGACTTCTTGCAAACGCCAATCTAGCCTTTAAATTTTTTTCGTCTTAGCAAAGGAACTCTTCTGGCTATCCGTCCTCGTAAATGTGCTTCTTGTAGTCTACGACGAACCGTCCGCGATGAAATTACATTTGCAATTTCTGCTGAAATCGCTCTTGAAGACACAAACGGGTCTTTCTTCGCAAGAGTTACAATACGGATATCTGTTGTTTTTGAAGTTTTTTTGGGTCCTCCGCGAGTTTCGAAGTCTTTTTAGGCTTTGAAGCATTTAGTACAAAAAATTGCGACCGATTCATAGTTTCTGCTATAGAACGAAGTCTTTGGCCACTTTCTCTTAGTCTTGAAATAATTTTTCTCTCCTCCGGAGAACAATGATTTTTTCGACTCAGCTCTGATTTTTATTACTATATATTTTGTTATGAATAAAGATAAGAAACAGTAAAACAACTAGCCTTTCCAAAAAGACTACAGCAGGCTGCAAAAATATTAAAGAATTGAGCAATGTATTTATTATTTTGACCAAGTACTGAAATCACATCTGAACAAAACTAACTGACAATGAAAACAACGGGGAAGCCCTAGTTTTGTTTTTTACTTTTAAAAGCATTACCGTATTTAAGTTATTTAAATAAAAAAGAATTGCCATGTTTACTTTCCTTTAAGGTAACTAAAATTAAACAAAGCAAAAATAAGCAGGTGTACTTATGTTTTCGACCATATGTGTATTTGATCAAAACCAAAGCAAATAGGATAATCTGGAGCAAAATCAAACGTATAGTATTGTAAAGATGAGATACCAAAGGAGATGTGTAGAGCATTTTTTCTAAAAGTAATACTTTTTCAATATTTGGAAAGGTTTAAAAGGTTCATCTTTTCGCTGCAATATTGGCTACATTATTTTCTTTACCATAGAAAAATGTTTTTCTTTAGTTTGTTTATGGAAATGCTTTTTGTAACTGATTGCGTCAGGAACAGATTTTTGTAAAAATCGTTTAAATTATAATTAGTGTTGTTGTAAAAGAAACCGAATACTTTTTAGTATAAATTTATAAAATGAAGATTAAGACAATGTTGGGAGTTACTTTCTTCTTCCTGTGTATTCAAAATACAGATTCCAGAAAGATATCAGTTTTAAATAATTTCGTGCAGTGTTCCCTTCACGCTATGTTTGTGAATTATGTTTTGAAGTTGACGTGGGAATTTTGCCACTTGTATTGTTTTCATGACTGGCCTGTCTCAGTGGGAATAGAGAGGGTGGTATTTTTCAAACTGAGTCAATACAAGTAAACATAACAAATAGTAAGGACTTAGAAAGATTACACAATAAGCATGATAAAGATGAAGATTAGTCAAAAAATGATGATATAACCTGACTATAACCGCTGTCAAATAAACTAAATACGGTATAAAGTTAATAATATAGCCATTCCAGGCGGAAACTGATATTTAACACAGTGGCAAAATCGAAAACAGACTTCAATTTTCATTCATATTTTTTTTTTAGAGCTCCGAGTAAATTTTTTAAATCGGAATTTTTCTCTGACTTATAAAGGGTGTCCCAACAAGAATGCAAAATTTAAATTTTAAATAAAACACAGATATTTAAAAAAAAAACGTGCAACTTTATTATATCGTAAAGTAGACACAATGAGGTTATGTATGGAACAACACATCGGGCAGATGGCCGCCGCGGCTTTGCTGGTACACACGCGATCTTTTAATGAAATTTTCAATGACCGTTTTGCATAAATGCTGCGGTATTTCATTAATGCAGCGTCCAATTTCCTCTTTTAAGACTTGAGTCGTCGTCGGCTTATTCGCGTAAACCATCGATTTCAAAAAACCCCAAAGAAAAAAGTCTAAAAGTGTTAAATCGCACCATCTAGGGGGCTAATTCTGGTCTCCAAAACACGAAATAACACGACCGGTAAATGACTGATGCTGCAACTGAGTTGTTTCTCTGGTTGTATGACATGTAGCGCCGTCTTGTTGAAACCACATTCCCTCCACATTCATTTCTTCATTTTTAGGCACGAAAAAACTGGTTGTCATTTCACGATATCGAACACAATTGGCTGTTTGAGCTTGACATGCCTCATTTTCATAGAAAAAGGTCCAATGATTCCTGCAGCCAAAAATCGTTAACACGTTGAGGATGCATTTGCTTCTCTTTACAGTTGACTCTTTTGGAGCATTATTGTGACCCCAAATTGATCGCAATTTGCGAACTGTAGCCGCAAAACTTTCACAATTTTGGTAAAGCAATTTCGCAATAAGAATGCGTTGTTCATTCGTGTAGCGCTCCATTTTTACTAACCTCGTACCTTCTACTAGCAAACAATAACAATTGTTCAAATGTCAAACAATGACACTTCGAATGGCGCCAAATTTAAATCTTGCGTTCTTGTTGGGACACCCTTTATAATACATTTGGGGTTTATCTTCCCCCTATGTCTAAATTGATTCTTGGATTCTTTTTCGAAAAGTTATAGTAAAAGATGTTAAAAATATACTGGTTTGATAATTATCTTATTTATGTGAAGTTTTGAAAACATTTTAAAGATTTATTGAATTAAGTTACATTTAGCAAAATACGCCAGGATTATAACTTATGGATTCCGTGGCATGTAATGTACAGGTATCTTCTTTGTTCGTTGTCTAATCAGTTTAAACAGAATCTGTATAATAATAACTTGTATTTTCGTTTCAGAAGTATGAATTATCTAATTTATCTTTAGCTCCGTTTCAATTGTATTGTCGCTGGCGGAGTGAAAACTATACACGGTTTTGATTAGAATATCTGAGATGTAAACTTAATCAAAATTATGTTTCGTCTCCACTCCAATTTGGTGAAAACCCTATATATTTTTTTAATGGAATCTGGGAAAGTAGTCCTTAAGGAAAGCCTTTTTCTTTGCTATAATGAGTATTTTTTTCAAAGGAAGTCAGAAAATGGATGTAATTAATTCATTAGCTCCCGCTATGTATTTCTTTAAAATTTGATTGTTGATCATATGGTTTTATGAATCGAATTTCGACTAATCGTTTTTTTTGTAGGAAAAATTGAAAAAGCCGACTTTTATGTCGTAAAATCCGACTTTTATTTACGACCTTTAATTCCACAACACAGAGATATTGCATCAATAAGTATTTATAGTTATAGGATCTCAATTTTTAAAACTAAACTCTTAGATTTTCAGCAAAGTATCGATGCCATTGTCGGTTTAACTTTGTGAAAGGTAAACATTTTTTGCAGTCTCTTTAAATATTATACTCTATGCTTGTGCTTTAATTCAGCATTAACGCACAACAACTAAGCAAAATTATAAAAATTATATAATAAAATTATTATTGAGAAATGATCTTAGAAGTGATGGGGGAAGAAATATTAGTATTTGCTAAATCAATCAATTTGTAAGAGAGATACTTATGGTCTGTTATTATAAAACAATACAGGGTGTCTGTCGGAAAGGTATACTACTTCTTTTGGTAAACATTAGTCTTGACAGTTCGTATTTGGCAGTCGTGAAGTAGAGACGTGGCAAATTTATTATGGAAAAATATTCGCTAAACCAACGTGTTTTAATCGTTAAAACATTTTATCAAAATCAATCATCGATTACTGTGACGGTGAGAAAGTTACGTGAAATTTTTGGGAGAAACAACGTGCCAATAAAACACACTATTTATCGTGTGGTGAATGATTTTGAAGAAAGTGTGTCTGTAGCTGATAGGGCCAATCATGGACCACAACGTACTGCAAGATTGGCTGAAAACATTACTGCTGCTCAAGAAAGTGTTCAAAACAATCCATCAACCTCAATTCTACGCCGTGCTCAGGAGCTTCATCTTCAAAGAACAACTTTGGATCCAATTTTGCACAAGTATTGGATAAGGAGTTTGACAGTTCTTACTATTAACAGGATCTAGAAGCTATTGAATATCGCTGGAAAAAGTGTATTGAACTAAAATTAGATTATTTTGATAGAGAATATTAATATCTTGTGTGTTTCCTTTATTAGGTCGGCTAGTTTTGGGGCCGCTCTGGTATAAATTGAAAGAAATTAACTTAGCCATATTTAGGCTGCGAAGGTTATCTCCGTATAATAAATGATGTTTCCACATTTTTTTCACGCAAACAATATATTGGTGTAAATAAATATCCTGCATATCGAAAGTTTGTTGGGTTTTTAGGTGTTTTTTTAATCTTCATTCGTCCAGATCCTTTTTCATCGCTTTCAAACAATTTGCGTCTGAAACTCTAAACGTATACCAAAATTTTTTCCAATTCTCAAATGATGCCAAATAGTCACCTTCCGAGCTCACTAAGATTCACTTTGAATCTTTTCTTTGCCTCCGAAGCGATCTTTAAAGTTTAAGAAAATGACAGATAAGAGTCACACGGTGGTTGTGGAACAATATTAGCGGAATCTATAGCCAAAAGCTCACGAAAAGCTAAGCTGATGCTGTGTGAAATGGCGCATTATAATCATGCAAAAGCCAAGAGTTATATTATTCTATTTTTGAAGGTAGTTTGGCCCAGTAGAAATGTTTGGAATACTGCAGAGAGTATTCCTTGTACAGACTTTTTCAGAAAAAAAGCCTACAAGTGGCATAAACAGCTTAGAGAGATACGATTTGAAGGCGAAGAGGTCCCCGAATGATCTCAACTTATACAGATGAAAGTCGCGTTCAACAAAAGCTCATGAAGAGCCGAGCCGATGCAGTGTGAAATGGCGTATTATCATCATTAAAAAGCCAAGAGTTGTATTCTCCTAAAAATTGGCACGACAAATAATACTTCAATAATATTTCTTTGTAAGCAGTTTGGCACGGCAAAAATGTTTGGAATACTGCAGAGAGGAATGTACAGACTCTTTCAGAAGAAAAGCCTACAAGTGCCATAAACAGCTCAGAGAGATACGAGTTGAAGGCGAACTTACGAGTATACAAATGAAAGTCGCGTCCAACAAAACCGTGATTTAGTGCTCAAAAACTGTCGATTAACAATTGAGGCCACTGCTTAGGATGTTGCCATTTCAAAGGAATCAATCATCATATTTTTAAAAGAGTTTTCTTAGGATGCCTAAAATCTAGTATGCGACAAATCACTAATATCTATAACGAAACGATTTCTGGCTGTAAAACGCAATATTCCTGGAGCTGGGATTTGGGTCTGTATTTGTGGTCCAGAAATAGCCTACCAATAGAGCGAATATTGTGTCAATGTTGAAGCAATACTGGAACGATAGCCCAAGATCGCCAAAGTCGCTCAGTAGTCAAGGTTATGCCTTTTTCGATTGAGTCGTTTGGATGAAACTATCCGAAAAAGAAGCCAGGTTTGTGGGCAAGCGACTTTGTTTTTTGCACAACGACAATCTGTCATCTCAGGCTGTAATGGCAAAAAATTACTTCACGATCACCGCATCCTCATGATGCGATATCGAGTGGTGACTGGAAAAAAACACTGATAAAAATGTTCTGCGTTTGGGGGGAATATTTTGAAAATGAAGAATTAAATTTCGAAGAATAAAGATTTTTTAAGGGGAAAAAGAAAAATAAATAAAAATGTTCACTTTACTTTTTGGAAACAACAGTAAACATAGGGTGGCGCATAAGCAACGTTAAGATTTGATCAGTAAATACATTTGTTGTTTAAGTCTTTTTTCGTTTCTTCACAGAATTAACTAAATAATACTTGGGAAATTTATGATGGAAAGGATCAGCACAGAACAAAGAACCAAAGTTGTTAAATTTTACTTTGAAAGTCAGCATTCGATTATTCAGATCATATCGATATTTCATTCATGTTCGAAATGCTCCTAGCGTTCCAATAATTTACCGATTGGTTCAGCGTTTTGGGCAGCAACCGACTGTCTGTGATCTTCCGCGTGGTGGAAGACCTCGTGCAGTTCGAAATGAAGTGAAAATGCTCGAGTGCAATCAAGTATTGAGGAAAACGCCGAAACTTCCACGAGGTGGCGTTCTCTGCATTTAGAGATGTCTAGGCGGTATTTGCAACGAATTTTACATATGTTACATCTTTTTCCATATAAGATGCAATTGGTTCACGAGTTAAAACCAAACGATGCACAAGAACGAATTCAATATAGTTGCCGTTAACGTTACTTATGCGCCTCCCTTTATAAATGAAGCGCCGTTCATGGGTCATTTATAAACTTGGAAATCGTCCGAACTTCGGACTTTGATTTTGTGTTTTAGAGAGTCTTAATACAATTCCTTTTGAGTCTGAGGGCGTCCAATATTGTAAACTAAGGATTTTAATAATGACATTTGTAGTTCACGTTTCTCTTCATATTAATAGAAGTCTGTTGTTTATAGAACAATTTGGTAAATTATTTCGCCAAAAAGTCCAATATATATGTAGAAAATGCGATCTGCCACATGAATCATTCCCAATTACCGACGACTAAAAACATCTAAATTGTTGTGATTTTTTAAAATAAATAAGTAATGAAATTATTGTAAATTGATTAGATTTTCATATTCAATCGTTTGAAGTTACAAACAACATGCCAATTGTTGCTCTGTATCTTTGTGTCCCTCTCTATCCCTGTCTTTCTTTCTATCTATTTCATTCATTTATGTCTTATTTATTTTCTTTTTCTCCATTATAGTGCCTGTGGCCTCTGCTTCTGATATATTAAATGAATGGGCTGATGAAGAGGCCGGTATTGAAGCTGTGCAACGAATTTTAGATTGTCTGGATGACATTTACGCTTTACAAGATGCACATGTTGATTCAGATGTGTTACGTGATATGCTTAGAGATAGTCGTTTACATCAATTTTTGCATGTACGTTTAAAGTGTTCCCCCACAATCTATCCTTCCTTCAGGCTCTTGCCATAAACATACCCACATACCCACCCCTCATACCCACACACACATACACATACACATACACACACACGCACACACCCGCTTACAGACTCTCCCATACACGTGCATACTTATATACTTGTGCATACATACATACATTTACTTGCCAACTTTCCTTTACTTGAAGTGCAAAATCTGTTGTATAAGAAAAATCCCATTGCCAATTCACAGCTGTTCGATCGCATCAGTTCAACGGTAATGTCACCGAATCGTGCACCGCCGGGCGATGCTGTGTCACGTAGTCGCGATGTCATTGAACTCCTATCCTCGATGGGTGGCAATAAATATTTGAAGGATGAATTAATGCAGGTGTTGGCGTCGCCCCATTTACAGGTAAGTTCAATTTTATTATTTCGTTAGTATTTTATTTATTTATCCAGTTTCGGGGCAAAGATTCTTTATTAGATTAGTTGACATTTATGATTTGTTATTATCGTTTCGCAAAAGTCGCGCGTTGAACTTTTTTTATTGGAAAAGTTAGAAATTATTACTTTGATGCGCCATCTAACATCTTTGATGTACGAGTATTGTCAAAGAAAGAAAACAAATTTATTAAATATGTTATATATATATTTATATATGTAAATGTAGCATATTTATGTCAATTTAATAACGTTTTTCATACTAAAAATGTATAAAAAAAATAACAATTCAAGTATAATCTGTGTGATTCTATAAGATCCTCTTACACTTTTCAGCTTATCACAAAACCACACATATGAAGTTTAAATTAATTTCATCATTTTCAATTCTATTCTTAACTATTAAGCAATATTTGCCAACAAAATTGTTTTTTAGAACTTATTGCAAATGTCATATATTTTAGAACAGTTTCTTAGGTAAGGACCGATTAAGCATAATTTTTTGTAGAACATGTTCGGTGGTTCAGTGGAACACAAACGATTTTATCAAAAAAAAAAAAAAAAAAAAAAAAATAAATAAATAAATAATTAATTATAACACCCTAAGGGCATACATATACACATATGGTCGAAAAAATAAGTACACCTGCTTATTTTTGCTTTATATTTAATTTTAGTTACTTTAACAGCAAGTAAAGATGTCAATTTTTTTTTATTTAAATAACTTAAATATGGTAATGCCTTTAAAAGTAAAAACAAAACTGGGGCTTCCCCGTTTTTTTCGTTGTGAGTTAGTTTTATTCAGGTGTGACTTCAGTACTTGGTCAAAATGATAAATACATTGCTCAATTCTTTAGTATTATCGCAGTATGCTGTAAACAAATTTGTAAATCAGTGTTATCAGATTATGCGTTATCCGCCGCGAAGAAACTTTTTTGAAGGCAAAATTTTCATACAATACTAAATTTGTATCATTGATCTCATGCTCAAGTATTCTTTGATTTCTCGACAAGTTGCATGAAAATAACGCAATATCGACATCGATATTGTGTGGCACAACAATCGATCGATCTTCTTCACGAAAGTCATTCTGAAGTGAATGACGAATCGTAGTAGCTTGGGAAATCTACGAAAAGTGTTTGACAGTGGTGGAGTTTCGCCACCAAAAGTCGATTCGAGTTCGTCGCCACACTGTTGAGTTAATTCACGTTGATAATTAGAAAAATTATCGCACGAAATTTTTCGATTTCGTCCCCTGGTCGGGACGAATTCAAAGCCTTGTAAATAATACTTATTTCCATTAGAACCGTCTTCTAAGTTTAAAATTCTGATCTCAGACTTACATTGTTAAAGCCATATTTCCAAACTTATGTAGCAACTAAAATTTTTTCGTACAAATTTAGTTACGTGTGTGTACACACTTTAGATTTATCCCATGCAAAACTATTTGGAATTAAAGTAATTCTGCATAGTTTCAAATCATTTTTTTCACCACTTGGTCTTTGTATGACATTGGAAACTGTTTAAAATGTAGAATTTAGAATATACTCATATGGAAAAACTAATTTTCCGAACTTTCCTTTCCTTACAATTGGTATACCAAAGGAGATCCATGAAAATCGATACCGCTTAGAGTTCGCAAGTCGGACTTGTTTAGAATCCAGTAGCTTCCAGTTTCTATCGTTAATGGCAAAATGCGTTTCTTCGCATGTTTAAAATTTCAAGAAAAATGGTTACTTTTCACTACTTTAACTCCAACCTAAGTCTCCTAAACATCGGAAATGCCATAAATATCGATAAATATACGATTTCTATAGATTGCATACAGTTTGATCCCAAATAATACTAGGTAAATTGTTTTCTATCTCATTGTTTTTCTCAGTGCATCAAAAATTTTGGATATGAATGTTATCTTTATCGCAAAGCGCAAAGCGATAATTACCTTATATTTGTTGAGGGTTTTCAAAACTTTGGGCATGTTTGAATGTAGGCTTCTTTTTCTAAATTAAGCCACCGGCCATTTCAATTGCATATCTATAGATTATGTATGAGACTTAAAGGATTTTTAACACTCAAAATGCCGGCCGTTGTGTTATTACAGGCTTATTTAGGGGCGTGCAAAGTTTTGAATAATTGCTAAGACCAAGAACATGGTGCCTTTCTATCCGTCACATCTCGTGAATGATGACGATATTATCCTTATATTGGTTGAGGACTTTTCAGAATGGAGACTTCTTTTCTTAAATTAAGCGACCGGCCATTTCAAGTGCATCTCCATAGATTATGAGATTTAAATTATTTTTAACACTCAAAATGCCGGCCGTTGTGTTATTACAGGCTTATTTAGGGGCGTGCAAAGTTCAGAATAATTGCAGAGGCAAAGAACATGGTGCCTTTCTATCCGTCACATCTTGTAGATGATGGCGATATTGTCTTTATATTTGTTGAGAGCTTTTCAAAACTTTGAGCATGTTTGAATGGAGGCTTCTGTTTCTAAATTTACCTATCGGCCATTTCAAGTGCATATCCATAGATTATGAGACTTAAAGGATTTTTAGGGCTCATCAACATATGGGATTTCCTTGCGTTTACGCTAAGAGATGAAGAGTGACAGTTAGCTACAGTCCCAAGTATCTGCGCATGGAAGTGGGTGAGATGACTTGAGATTATTTCACAGCAAACCCCTGATACTCAAAAATATTCAGTTTTACAAGAATATTGTGGAGTAATAGCAGACATGACAAATTATAAAATCTGTAAATAACTACTGCAAATCATCCAAGATTTAAAGAAAGGTCACCTTTCCTCTTGTTAATAATGTCACCTTGCAGGACGCCATCATAGTTTTTGTTCAAATTTTCAATTTAATTTCAAGCCATATACAAAATGGAACACTTGCCTTCAGAGAAAAGTATGTAGCTGCTAGAAATCTTTGAGAATCACAATGACATCTGCGAAATGAACACTTCGAATAAAATGTGTTCGCAATCATCGTAAGTCGTTTAGCAATCAACGTGGGTTACGTGGGTTTCCACCACCCACTGCTGCCAAATTAAGCTGCTTTTTGTGGTAATACGAATAGCTCTATGTTGTTTCTACTCCTACAGCACAATATTTCATAGAAATGAAATATGTAGTCCATGTATAGGATCTTAACCACATTCTTTAGAATTTTTAAAAATAATTTTTAATTATTTGTCAATAAATTCCTAAAGCAACCACTGCTTTTTCAGTTGTTGTACAAGTTTCCCTTGACCAGACCACCAAATGCTTAATAATAACAACATTCTTAGAAATTTATTACTTTGACTTTGACGAAATCTTGATTATTGCCCATAGATTGTTTTCTTTATCATTATTTTCTTATTTAATTTGTGGTTTGTTATCTTAAGTCCTTGATCAGTTCCTTGCTACCCTACACGAAAAACATCGAAGAGAAAACATTATAAATCCTTTAAATATTTACTTAAACTCTCGCGCTTAACCTCTCCTTCCCATTCCACCTGCTCGTTGTCGCTGAACCCAAGTTCAAATATTTACAACAGAGGGCGAGTGGTTCAATCCTACGTACGGTCTAGTTTTGCTATTTACCAATTTAAATCATTTAACCTCTAAAGGAGATGAAGGAATAACGAAAATTATTCCCATAAAAGGCCAGAACGACCAAGACAGAAGAAAAGAAAATTTGGCAATTTGTTAGCGAAATCCTGTACTTAGGAAGGCCATCGTTAAGACTTTCGTGTAAAAGAAATTCCATCAGAGAGTGGAGTAAAGAACTCAGTGGTGGTCTTAAGGGGCGTTTAGAAGAATACAAATAGAAACACATAGAAAAAGTGGAAAAAAGTGAAAAAAGCAAAACAAAACCAGCCGAATTGAGCCAAATATTTAGCAGAAACCAATAAAACATAATTTTCCCAATGCGAATTGTACACTCTCGTCCACCTCCTAACTCAACAGCCATTTCCATCCATCAGTATTAAATACTCGTACAGAAGATACAAGATAACGAACAAGAGCAATGGACGGAGCCAGGACGCGTCACACTGCGGAGGTGTTGTTAAGGGAGTTAAGATGCTGGAGTAGGGTAGCTGCGGATGTTGCTCCTTGTCTTGTAACGTCCCAGAGACAAAAGGTAATAAAATTGAATTTATTGTTTGAATGAATGGCATAAAGATGACGCAAACAACATGAGTACACCATCAGTTAAAAGAAATGGATGAGCAACTGCTGTGAAGAAGATTGTCCGGTGATGATACAACATTCACTTTAAAGTACTTTTTACTAGTATCTTCTCATGGTACTGAGGAGATAACTTGCAAGACGTCCTCCTCAAATAAGGGCCTCAATTTATCACAAAGCTTTAAGTGTTCACCGTAAGGGACTTAATCATTGTGTCGCTACCCGTACTTCTGTATATATAGGTATAAAGGACGAGAGCAACCGTCAAAATAATCTATGACATCAAAATAAACCGATGTGTGTCCTGTACGCCAATGGATGTTTTGATTGATAGTGGGCTTAATGATTTCGTAACATTTTCTGTATTTCATTTAATGCGCAAAAAATACCAACTGTTTGAAGTATGTTTTAATTAATATGCCCATGTGAGTCTTCAGTTGTGACGAAGCAACACCTAAAAAATATGTAAACTTAAGGATGAGTACTTTTTAACATGAACGATATTTTGAAAGTTTTGCGTTGGTAGAATTTATAGGAATGTACGAGTAATTCAAAGTGTTTAAAAAACAAACATAATTTAAGATGACAGGAGAAAGAGATTCGCATATGTTGTAATTATGCGTACGAATAATTTATGCTTTATCCTTGATCTTAGACCGATCGTATGGCCTAGCTAATCAACTGTCATCTTCATTGTCTGTTATTATACATCCTGGAAATAGAGTGTGCCATGAATGCATTGATTCTCAGGATCTATGTTTTGTAGACATTTCCTTTCCCACTACAATGCTAGAAAAAAATGCTCACCATGCCTCCGTATCATTGCATATGACGATATCGTTTTGCATTGCCATTTGCAAAAGTAAAATTCACCGATTTTTTTCAAACTCTCCACCGTGCATTGTTTTACTTTGAATTTGTTGGGGGTTCTAGTATCTCGCGAGACTTTCACAGTGGTAAAAGATAAGTTTTCGGCAGAAAATTTCATTTTCTATAAACAAAAGAACGTTTCGACAGAAGAGAATAATTTCTCTCGATAAAAAGATGATTTGTCAAAAGTTATACAATTTCGACAAAAAGATAATTTTCCGACAAAGGGACGATATTTCCGTAAAAATGTTATTTTTCAACAGCGTCAAAATGTTTTTTTTTTTCGACAATAACACAATCTTTGGGCAATAATATGTTATTTCGCAAAAACATTGGTTTTCGACATGATTTTTGCCAAAAGAATGATTTTTCAGTAAAAAGGATATTTTTCTTTTTTTTTCAAAAAGGAAGGTTGGTTGGAAAAATTTTTCGGTGAAAAGATCTTATTTCGCAAAAAATCCGGTTCTTAGAAATAGTATATGTATATATATTTGTTTTTGGCAAAAAAAAAAAAAGATTTTTCTACAAAAAGATCCCGATGTGACGCACATTTAGTTAGGTATCGGCAAAAATAAAATTTGCGACAAAAAGATGATTTTTAATTAATTAATTATAATTTAATTATAATTTTTCGACGACGAGGTTATTTTTTCGTTAAAAAGAACATTTAAAGAAAAACATGATTTCCGCCAAAAATATGATTTTTTGACAAAAAAAAATAATTTTTCGACAAAAAGATGATTTTTTGACAAAAGAAAAATTTTTCGACAAAAAGGTGATTTTTCGACAAAAAGATGATTTTTCGACAAAAAGATGATTTTTCGACAAAAAAATGATATTTCTGCAAAAATGTTATTCCTTGACAATAGCACAATGTTTGGACAAAAATATGTTATTTCGCAAAAACTTTCTGACAACAGCTAAAAGGATGATTTTTTTGCCAAAGGAATGATAAAAAAGTATTTTTCTTTTGGGAAAAAGTTATTTTTTCCCATAAAAAATGTAATTTTGATGAAAAAAGGCAAAAGAAAGATTATTCAGAAAAACGATTATTTCTAATGATATACGAAAATGCGACTTTTCGGGAAAAAGTCTTATTTCGCAAAAAAATCCGGTTTTTCCAAATAGTATTTTTTCTTTTTTTGCAAAAAAATGATTTCTACAAAAAGATTCCGATGGGACGAAAATTTACGTATCAGCAAAAAATAAGATATTGCGTCAAAAATAATTTTAATTAGTTAATTATAATGTAATTATAGTTTTCCAATGACAAGGTTATTTTTTCGTTAAAAAGAACATTTAATGAAAAAAAAGGATTTTTCGGCAAAAAGATGATTTTTCGACAAAGATATTTTTTCGACATAAA
>JAHXMU010000214.1:99035-109120 GCA_019455685.1 Philornis downsi
TTTTTTTTACACTTTTTGACATTTGAGAAGACTGCAGTAACGTGCCGTAATGTTACATGTTTCTATTAATTAGACTGGTCATAAATGAAAGATTCAGTGAAGTACTTAGGCATATATTTTGATAAAAAATTGAACTTTATTAAACATATTAATTACATATATGCAAAGGCGATTGGATGTATAAGAGCATTATTTCCATTGTTAAATAAAAAATCTAAATTAAACTATAAAAATAAAACGCTTATTTACAATATGTGCGTAAGGCCGATAATGACGTATGGATGTCAAATTTGGTATCCAAGTACTGCAAAGAAAAACCTAAAAAAACTATAAATAATTCAAAATAAAAACCTGAAGATAATAGATAATCTACATCGGAGATACTCTACTAATAATTTACATGATAACTACAATCACAAAATGCTCATCATCGTATTCCAAGAATTAACGCAAGAATTTTAAGATAACTGCAGATCTTCACACTCTGCAGAAATAAGAAATTTATACAATTAAGTATATTTTTCAACTTCTTCTCGGAAGTTCTATAAATATATTCTATTAAAATTTCTCTAAATGTTAAAAGGTTTTTTGCTATCTTTTTACCTTAAAAAGTCGTAAAATATCTAAATGTAGCTTTCCTGTATACTCTAGCTGATATTTGCTGCAATACATTACGTAAAATTTCAAAATTTTGTATATAAAGGTATGCAGGTAGTGATAATAGTAAATAAATAAAAAAAAAAAAATGAAATTTCTTTAAAGGCAATAAAACGTCTGTAGTTTCAACTGCATTGCGATTTTTTCACGTGCCGAATAGGTTGGTTTAAAACCCATTAAATTAATTCCACGAAAAAATGTAATTTAAAAAAGTTGATTTACTTACCTATCTTGCCACACCTCGCTTTGAACTACATGCTATTTGTTAGTGCACTCGTTCCTCTGATACCTAGCTTAGTTACCATTTGGTTTCCCTCTTTCTCTTTCTCACCATAATGGCCTCTCCAGCTGACTACATTTGACACTAACGTTGTTACTGTTGCCTATGTGGGCATATAAATGTTTGAGGATTTCGAGTACTTAACTTGCAAATGTTTTCTTTTAATTGATCCATTGGGATAACTTCACTTGCTCCAATGATGATAAGTAAGTGGTCTTAACATTTATACATAAAAAATGTTACCTCCCCGTGCAAACCTCCCTTTAATTTACCGGTCGAGAGACGAGAAGTATTATTATCCTGAAAGAGGACACAGCTTTCCCATGAATAGTGATAATGTTTCAACAATAACATTAGTTAAGGTCTTTGCATTGGCGGGCGGAATGCGATGATGTCCCTTTCGAGCGGGCGAAACGTTCAAAGTCTTCAAAGTTTTTATGTGTAAAATAACCAAATTTTTCCTATGAATCGAATACAACGGATATGAGGGAAAAATATTTAGCAAAGCATTGCATGTAAGTGAATAAAGTTCTGCAGATGTAACCTCACAGAATGTGAGAGTTGTGTGCATAGAAATTGTGTGTTAGTTCCACAATGATATTGTATTATTATGTTGTATCCTGCCTTTTATTGGTTCATCTTTAATTGTTAAATAAATATTGAAGTTTGTTCGACTCGAGGCAGACAAGCAGGCAGGCAGGCGGGGGAAAGAGAAATGAGAGCAAGCAACAAAAAATTTGTGAATTAATTCCTTGCTAATTCCCTGAGTGTTGTCCGAATACCCTTTAAGACTTTTGGCAAATCCTTTAAATGCAAAAGGAAAAAGTTTTGCTTAAATCTCACTTAGTTATCACATTCTATTTCTTCTGGTTTCGAGATAAGAATTGATTGAAATTTGTAAAGAATACATGGAGAATTTGTTAGGGAATTAAGAAACAAATATTCTGTGTTACATTTTCTTGGGGGGGTGAAGAATTAGTCTGGTTATTATGCGAATACAGGGTTAATCTATATAATGCAATAACATTTGTCTGTAAATGCGTGTGTATAAAGTGTTGAAGCTGTCAATAATTCCTTAAAGTATCAACTGATATCTAAGATTGTTAACGATGAAAGGATAACTCATATGTTGCTAAGGCGTCATGAGAACAGCCTAAAGACTTGATAATCTCAAGTGTGTGTGTGTAAGTGTTTGTTCGTGCGAGTTAAGAATAATTGTTTATTTTAATAAACCAATGAATGGGAAAAATATTTGGCAGCATTTTTTGTCCTCTGCTCAGCTTTTTCTTCTTTAAAAAATAAATTGTTACTTTTGGTGTTCTAAGCATGATCTTTTATAAAAGCAGTTTTCGCTGACAGTAATACAACAATAATACTAAATTTTCGGTTGCTTTATTCTTCTCTCTGTAACATTTTTTTTTTTTAAATTCTGTATTTATTACAATCTGTCCTTGGACATTCAGTAATATTCACATTGGCCTACATACTATTTATATACTAAAATTTTATTTTAATTCGGGAACACTTCCTTGAGTGTCCCTACTGCTATATTCGTCCTGAGTAGCCAGGTTCTGTGTGGTTCTCCTCCTTAGTCTAGTAAATAGTGGTGTTTCGTTCATCAGATTGGACGCCAGTTGATTCGGATGTTGTTGAATACGATTCATGTACATATCTAGCGGAGTATTTTTGGACTTCTTCCTTAATGAAGGGTGTTTTCAATTCTCTATGCAATTGTTTGTTCGAGAAGTATCTGGGTGCACCGGTAATGGTTCGCATTACTTTGGATTGAAAACGTTGTAATATTTCAAGGTTGGAGTTTGCTGCAGTCCCCCATAACTGGATTCCATATGTCCATATGGGTTGTAAGATACATTTATAACATTCTGTAACATTCTAAATATTTCCGAAGCTGAAATTCCATTTCGTGAACAGAACTGGCATCTACCGTGGCACGATGGTTAATACACACAACGATCATTTGCATGGTCGTAGGTTCAATGCAGCATGCAGTCACTTATCATTAATTGAGCGGCAGTCACCTCGACGTCTCTTACGAACACTTCGTGCAGTCGAGTAATCGACAAGTTTTGTAAATGCTTCTCAAACTGTGTAGTTTGGTATCGTTATTGAACTGCAGGTCCCGTTGAGTGAGTCACTGAATGTAAATCTACGAATCTCATTCATAAGATACAAGAGAGTTTGTTTTTGTAAAAAAAAATTAATGCATGTCCTTTTTTCAATAAAATTTTACACTGTCAAAAACTTCAAAATAACCTTTCGTGTCGTACTGCTGCTTTATTGAGGTTTTTTGATGGAAAGATTTTTAAAAACCTGCATAACAGTCTTATCGATTGTTATCTGGTATTTATTTGTTTACAAACAAGGATGTAAAAGAAAATGAAAAAAAGTAAAGACATTTTTAATAGAATATTTTGTGTCAAATTTTGTGTAACTGGATCAAATATAAGCGAATACAGACAGTGGATACATCCATTTAAATTTGGCTTTTAGACAGATAATAAAAGAACGAAGCTGTCAAAGTTTGTTGTTTGTACATTAAAATTGTTGTAGACAAGTTTCACGTATCATTTCTGAAACACTCCTCGAAACTCACATCAAAAACTTAGAAGAAATGTGGTTTTGAAAGTTACATTTCATGCCATAAACCTTAAAACTGTAAAATTCACTTATTTCTGAAGACTATATATGAGATATAAACAGTAAGTTATAAAATGATTGTCGTCTACAGTGCGTTCTCTTCTATCTTTATGGTTTTCATATAAAAATTCAAATTAATTCTGGTTTATCACTAAATAGTGATGGTTCTCATAGTAAAATTGCAGTCGACATATTTCATCTCCATCACCCCACCCTAATTAGTTACCACACACAATAAAACTTCAACAATTAACAGTAAAATATGAAAACATATTTAAAACTTTAAATCTATATGACCATTTAACCTACTAAGCTAATAGATTATTGCACAGAAACACTGTCCAACTTTACGAACTCTGGACCATTAAAACAATTATTCTCGCACAATCGCACAACTGTAACATGTGCGATAAAAGGGGGCCAAGAAAAGTTTGCTTAGTCGGCTTGAAGAAATTAGCCAAATAAGAGTAAACTAAAATGACCTACAATTTAGGGGAATTTAAAGTGATTTTAGCTTACCTGTGTTGATTTTAGCTTAAGAAAAATCTCTATAAAATTTTTGACATTTTTCAAAATCAATTTTCGTATGTCTCTAGGCCTAGAAAAAAATCCGAAGAATTAAAGACATTTTTGAAATGCTAAAACGTTTAAAATTTTGGAATACTAAAATTTTGATTTCAGTTTCAAAATGGCTCAGAATGAATCCCAAATATCTAGTTAATTAGAAGAGATATAACAAAACGTATTCCACTATTAAAACTGCAATGTCAACAATAATTGTAATCAGCATATTTGTTATCACTTTAAAAACATGACAGGCATGTCTCATTCATGGTTATAAATCGACGCACAAATTCGGCTTTATTACAGTAAAACATCGCCAAACATTCTACTGAAACATCTTCATGATACTATTTGTGCACTATTGAAAGCAGTTTTCCCGTCTTCAATCTTTGGTCAATATACGATGTGCATCACTTTTTGAAATGCCTATCATTTCAGTTATCTCACGCACCTTGAGCCGCCGACAATCATCCAATACCGTTTTAGGAATTTTCCTAACCATGTCTGGCGTGGACACCTTAATTGGTCGATCATTACGGTGTTCGTTTGGGCATACACGGCACCCACATTGCGCTCAGTTTTCTCATCTTCAAATCTTCGGTCAATATACGATTTATAGCATTTTTTGAAATCCCTATCATTTCAGCTAGCTCATGCACCTTCGGCCGACGATCATTCAATACCATTTGGTGGATTTTCTTAGCCGTGTCTGGCGTGGATGCCTTAATTGGTCAATCACTACGGTGTGTATCTTGGCAGCTCATACGGTCTTGTTAAAACTCTGCTACCTAATATTGTACAGTCGTAAACGAAAGAGCAGACTTCCCCAGAGTAGAATCTAGATCGGTTTTTATATTGATCGGATTGAGAAATATTTTATTACATTACGGTGACCAATTTTTTCCATGTTTACAAATTCACTGAGATCACTCACTTTTGATGGCTCAAATAAAAACACTAAACAACGTTTCGCCTTGAAACTTAAAACATATGTTTTATAAGATTGCCACTTTTTACTAACATAATTTTTTTCAAACTACTAACTGACTAATCCGAATTTGTCGATTCCTCGGCGTTCTGAGCAATTGGGCCTATCTTACGGCTCATTATGGCGTATTTTGCATTTAGATTAGCACCTTCATCCCTATAGAGTCCAACTCACGCAACAATTAAAGCCGGCTGAGCATTCACAACACCGTAGATATGGTGATTGGGGGCTACAGCAACAGGCATTGAATGCTGGTTTTTCAAGCAAAGTTTTCCTCAGCAAAAAAGCTAATTTCCTACGCGGTTGTTACGTCAACAAGCAAAATTATCACATGTGGGGCTCGGGAAACCTTGAAGTGATTGTGGAAAAGCCATTGCATCCGCATTATGGTCACCATCTACACGTCAAGTCGGTTATTTAGTTTACAGATTTATTTGAAATGTCTCAGTCCAACCAATATTCAAGCCGAGCTAGATTCTACTTTGGGGGTCAGTCTGCTCACTCGTTTACGAATGGTAGCAGAGGTTAAACGAGGTCGTACGAGCTGCAAAACGAACACCGTAGTGGTCGACCAATTGAGGTGTCGATGCCAGACACCGTTAAGAAAATTCACAAAATGGTATTGAATGATCCTCGGCTGAAGGTGCGTGAGCTAGTCGAAATGAAAGGCATTCCAAAAAGTGTTATACATCGTATATTTACCGAAAATTTGAAGCTGAGAAAGTTGTGCGCAAGATGGGTGCCGCGCTTGCTTTCAATAGAACAAAAACATGATGATTTAGTAGAGTGTTTGGCAATGTTTCACCTCAATAAAGCCGAATTTTTACGTCGATTTATAACCATGGATTACACATGGGTTCACCACTTCACAACTGAGAGAAAGGAACAGTCAAAGCATTGGACTGGAATGGGAGAATTGTGTTGAAAGAAGGCGAAGAAGGTTCTATCTGCAGGCATAACCATGGCGCCTTTTTTTTTTTTTTGGATGCGCATGGATTATTTTTATTAATTATCTTCCTAAAGAAAGAAGTTTAAGTGATGAAATTATTGAAAAAATGCCGCGAAAAGGAAAGTTTTGTTTCATCACAGGCAATGCTCCAGCTAACACATCCACTATTGCGACGGTTAAAATTAATGAATTAAAGTTCAAATTGCTTCATCGCGCACCTTATTCGCCAGATTTAGTTCCGTCGGACTATTATTATATTATATTTTATATTTATATTTTATTTCCAAATTTGAAAAAATGTCTCTGTGGTAAAAGATTTACCAACAATGAAGAGTTGGAGTCTGCGGTTGATGGCTGTTTTAAGGAGTTAGACAGTTCTTACTATTACAGGATACCGAAGCTATTGAATATCGCTGGAAAAAGTGTATCCAGTTAAAAGGAGATTATGCTGAAAAATAAAGAAAATTTTCCCCCAACTTTTTTGTGTCTTCTTTGTTAGGTCGGCTAGATTTGGAACCGCCTCCATAACCATCTTTATCAGTTGTTGCTTTTTATCTGTTGTAGATCATTTTTTGTTGGTGTGCCTTTACTGATGAATTTGCACTTGTGGGCCTGCCTACAATGAATTGTCGTTTGATTTCAGCAGAGTCGTGCTTGTAAAACCGTACTTAATCACATGTTACAACTTTTTGAAGGTGGTCAAGAGACTTAGATAAAGTGTTTAGTGCTTTGGTGCCCAAAACCCAGTTCAGCAGCAATCATTTCCTTAGTCAATCTGGGGTCTTCGTCAATTTTGGACTTCTCCTTCACCATATTAGTTTTTTTTTAAAAAGAAATTTCCAGAATCACTTTGATATTCTTCTTTTCATTTATTGATTATTTCTACAGGCCTCCAGCATACACCAAAAGTCGTAAAGAGTAACCAATCATATTTCTTGCTGCGTTCGCACAGGAATCTCTGTTGAGGTTAATTTTACGTTTTCTTGACCCCTTTTCAACAATTTATTTTTTTTTTATTTTTGAAACTTAAACAACATCACGCTAATTAAGTGTTAGTCCCCTCGTATATGTATTACGTATGTACGTATATACGTATGTTTAATCGACATTCACTCAAGTGGATATAAATGCAGGCGCATTCATAGAGTGCCCATTTGTACATATAAATGCGTATAGCATGTATGCCTGCAGTAGACCTTGTACATTGAGTTGGCAAACCTTTGGGCAACACTCGTATTTATGCCACAAAACAAAAGTTGTGTCCTTTTTATGCGACGTGTGTGCGGCCATTTACTGCACTCCGTAGGAGAGCGAAATGGTGAGCTTACAAGTGAGCCAACATCAGCAGTAACAGCTGTGTGAACGAACAAACGATGGCATTTCTGGTGGCAAAGACTCTCAAGTTTGATACAGCATGTAACTGCATACAAAAGTACACACGTACGTCAACAACGTGCTGCGTGGAAACGACTGAATGTTTCAACAACACACCATGCCACAAATACTGGTGTATTCATCACTACACATCCACAGACATACAGCTTGTAATGCAGCAAGTGCTGCTGATGTCGGCCGAACATCCCAGCGAACGAGTAGTTTACGAGTGATGCAGTCAAATACTTTAGAAGGTTTTATACGGGAAGTAAAATAAAAACATAAAAGTTGCACGTACGTCCCAATAACTCTTGAATCCTTAAGAAGGATGTCTTGCAGAAAACATGACCAACCACCCATCGTATTAGATTCGTGAATTGTGAGAGAGGTGCGGACGAGGATAATTGATATACTGTAATATAAGTACACAGAGATGTTTTGACACACTCGAACTAATTAGATAAATTTTTAGCAAACAACTAATAAAATTCCTGGAAAGATTTAAGTATGATTTTTAGTAGAATTCAGTGCTTGGAAGTTTATTTTATCTCTGCAGATTTATCCATGGATTTTATTGCTACAATAGAGACCACAATGGATACAATCCCCTTAGAATACTTTGCCATTTAATCACGATTCGTGTATATCGTTAAGACATAAATTTATTGACTTTAACATATAAAATGATATTAATCTAATTACTTTGCAATTTTTGTTCATTACTCAAGCACACAGAGTTCCTTCCAGCAACAAGTTGCTGGCATTTGGGAATATTCGATACATGAGGGGATTGTTATTTGTATTTCCGGGCATAACATAAAAAAAAAATAGGACCAAAATGTCGAAAAGATGGCAGATGGGTTGTGCTCTAATTATTGCATTGGTGCACAAATGTTAAATAATTGTTTTGATCGAGCGATTTAGGATTTTTTTTTTAATAAATGGAAGACAACAATGTGCTTTCTAGAGGGTGTTAATGTTAACGGCGACTATATTGAATGCGTTCTTGTGTATCATTTGGTTTTAACTCATGAACCAATTGCATTTTATATAGGAAAAGGTGTAACATATGTAAAATTCTTTGCAAAGACCGACTAGACATCTCTAACTGCTGAGAACGTCACCTGATGGAAGTTTCGGGGTTTTCCTCTATACATACTTGCTTGCACTCGAGCAATGGTCACTTCATTTCGAATTGCTCGAGGTCTTCCAGCACGCGGAAGATCACAGACAGACAGACACTCCCTTGTTGATCAAAACGCTGAACCAACCGGTAAATTGTTGAGCGCTAGAAGCAATTCTATCATAAATTTCCCAAGTGTTATTTAATTAATTCCGTAAAAAGGCGAAAAAAAGACTTAAACAAAAAATGCATTCACTGATCAAATCTTAGCGTTACTTATGCGCCGCCTTATATATGAGCGCCAAAAAATGCATATGTGGGTCAGTTAACTGTTACCGAATGATTTTAACAGTTACATCGTAACAACTACAACTTTTGAAAAAAGTTCATATTTAAGAACAATATGGTTTCTTTTTCTAACATATGATATTATAATTATAATATATTAAATATCATATAGCATCTCCGAAAATGACTGTTATTTGTGATATTATATATTTCAGAAAAAACATTTTTTTTCTCGATTTGTAATTTTGAAAATGTCCACTATCAATTATCGCAGTCTTTTAAAAGACAGCCAATAAGTTTCCCAATTCAAAGTCGAAAATAAAAATCAGACCAAAACAGTCTCCTTCACGAAAAATCTGCTTCGTTTTGATTTTGATGTTAAAAGTTTATTTAAAGTACTCGCACATTAGGAATTTGCTTCCGATTCATATTTGAAACAACAACTCACTCGTTTTTTTACCTAAAACGAAATTAGAAACCTACGAGAGTGGTCCCAGAACTAGCCGGCGTAACATACAGATGGTGCCAGTAATTTGAACAAAAAAAAAATATATATATATACATATATATATATATATATATATTTATATATAGGTATATTGGTAAAAAGTGGCAATCTTATAAAACATATGTATGTTTTAAGTTGGCGCCACGTTGTTTAGTATTTTTACATTTGGGCCATCAAAAGTAAACGATGTCAGTGAATTTGTGAATATGGAAAAAAATTGGTCACCGTTATCTAATTCAATATTTCCATTTGAACGGTTTCAGTCCAACTCTGTTCAACCAATATTAAAGCCGAGCTAGATTCTACGCTGGGGGAGTTTGCTCCTTCGTCTATGACAGTAAAATATTGGGTGGCAGGATTTAAGCGAGGTCGTACGAACTGACCTATTGAGGTGTCTACGCCAGACACGGTTAAGAAAATCCACAAAATGGTATTGGACTATCGTTGGCTGAAGGTGCGTGAGCTAGCTGCAATGATAGGCATTTCAGAAAGTGCTATTCATCGTATATTGACCGAAGATTTGAAGATGGGGAAAAAGTTAGTCACCGTTATGTTATTTAACATTTCCATTTGAAAGGCCTCAGTCCAACCAATATTAAAGTCGAGCTAGATTCTACGCTGGAGGAGTTTGCTCTTTCGTTTATGACACTAAAATATTGGGTGGCAGAATTTAGGCGAGGTCGTACGAGCTGACCA
>JAHXMU010000214.1:119120-147696 GCA_019455685.1 Philornis downsi
TTTTTTTCTTTTTGATTTGGTTTCTCGTCCCGCTCTCGGTCGTTAAAGTTCATTTCGTTTATGTACTCAAACGTATCGTACCGAGTATTGTGAAGCATCGTCTGAATTAAAAATGACAAAAAAAAAACAAAAATGACAACAACGCAAACAATAACGAGAACATCAACATCAACACATCTATGATAGATTTATTGGCAAATAAAGCGCAATAAATTTCAAAATATTTTCCTTTCGTATCCCATATGTCCCTTCATCATTACGCTCATTCACCCGCATTGACCAATGATGGATTTGAACTTAACTAGAGGTTTATTGAGGACATAAAATAAGTGTATGCAAAGGGATTAAAAATTGTACGTTGTTGCCTGGTTTTTTTTCTAAACATATTGAGTTCCTGGATCTCAATTTAAGCATTGACCATCTGAAATTTAATGGTCAACAAATTTAAATTCGAAATTCAAATCATGTGCTAAAGGCAATTATGTGATGATTAAATTTGTGTTGATACATTTTATTTGGCAATTGGTCGCCATCATTCTAGTATGATTTTAACGGAAAAGGAACTGGAAAAGCAATTTATATTTCAAAAGGCCCATCGGAAATGGTTTCATATCCGCACAAAATAAATAAAATAAAATAAATAAAAAAAAGCTAACAACAATTTGTTCACAAAATTGTTATGATTTAATAAATGCCACATGAATATGATTAACGTTTAAAATGTATAATACAGTAAAAAAAGAGTCAGCCTTTTGCTTAAATGAGAATTCACATATACTGAGTTGAGAGTATTAGATCCTTCTAATACTTTAATTAGCTTTAAAATGATGCAATGCGTAACAAATACACCAATTTATTCGGTCCTGGAATTGTCAATATTAATGTTATATAACATTTCAATATAGTTCAATATCGTCATCTGTTTCCTCAAATAAATTAGATTTATAGTATTTTGCTAAACGAAAATATTGTCTTAGAAATAGAACGTACATTGTGATATTACATGAATTGCATGGCTTAAAAATGCTTGACAACATTGCTGACGATATGACAAAGAAGAGACAAAAAGGTTGAGGAAAACGTTCTTTATTTTTCAACATAGCTTCCTTTTAACTGGCTACACTTTTTCAGTATATATTCAGTATACGATATTCAACAGCTTCTATAGTCCGTTTATCGTAAACTCCTGTCAAACTCCTTAAAATAGCCATCAACCGCAGACTCCACCCCTTCGTTGTTGCCTAATCTCTTGCCACCGAGTCATTTTTTCAAGTTTGGAAATAGAAAATGGCCCGAGGGAGCTAAATCTGGCGAATAAGGTGCGTGATGAAGCAATTCGAACTGTAATTCATTAATTTTGGTCATCGTCGCAATAGTGGGTGTGTAAACTGGAGCATCATCAAGACCAAATAACACTTTGTTTTCTTGCCAAATGCGCTCTTTTTTCTGTAATTTCACCACATAAACGCTCCAATAAATTAGCATAATATTCGCCGTTGATAATGCCGTTTTTCCTTTGTCTTGATGAAACAAAATTTTCTTTTTCGTCATTTGCGGATTCTTTTCCATAATTTCGTCACCTGAATGCTGCCTTTCTTAGGATAATCAATAAAATGAATTCCATGAGCATCCCAAAATATAGACGCCATGAACTTACCTGCACATGAAACCGTCTTCGACTCCTTTGGACATGATTCTTCCATTTCAGTCCACTGCTTTGACTCTTCGTTTGTCTCAGCTGTGAAGTGGTGGACCCATGTCTCATCCATGATTATAAATCGACGCAAAAATTCGGCTTTATTGTAGTGAAAACTCGCCAAACACTCTACTAAAACATCTTCACGTCGCTGTTTTTGCTCTATTGAAAGCAAACGCGGCACTCATCTTGCGCGCAGTCTTCTCATCTTCAAATCTTCGTTCAATATACGATGTATAACAGTTTTTGAAATGCTTATCGTTTCAGTTAGCTCATGCACTTTCAGTCAATCATTCAATTTCATTGAATACCATTTTGTGGATTTTCTTAACCGTGTCTGGGGTGGACACCTCAATTGGTCGACCACTACAGTGTTCGTTTTAGCAGCACGTACGGCCTCGTTTAAACTCTACTACCCAATATTTTATAATCATAAACTCCCCCAGAGTAGAACCTAGTTCGGCATTAATATTGGTTGAACTTTGGATATAAGTTAGACCTTTCAAATGGAAATATTGAATTACATAACTATGGCCAATTTTTTCCATGTTTACACATTCACTGTGATCGTTTACTTCTGATGATTCAAATAAAATGTTTAGTATTTTTATTATGTGGCGCCTTGAAACTTAAAACAAAATAAGTTTTTTTTCAAACTACTGACACTTTTATAAAAATTTGTTTGAAATTGATCTTGCTGATGCAAAAACAAGTAATTCCTCTACAACTCCCAAATTTTTTTAAATTTGTCATTGATCATGAGGGTAAAGTTTCGGTCTGTTTATAGGGGCAAATATTTTAATTTGTGAAAAATATCTATCCAACACAACTTTATTATCACCTATTATTTCATTTCATTTATTTAGTCTATAGATAATAAAATTCCTTACGGACCAGCAGTAGTATCTGATGTGATTTAAATACTGAAATTGAATATGTTTTTTAATTTACCTCGAGGAAAAGTAGAATCAGAAATAGAATTATATATCACAGTTCTATAGAGAGGTTCATTGCATCACAGTTAGCAGAGTGAGGGTCAATATGGAATGGGTAATAATGCAGCAATAATCGTGGAGGGACTTTAATTTGAATTAAAGATATCAATCCGGACAATCAATAAATCCAAAAATGATGCTGTGAGGAAACATTATGGAAAATGCCTCTTCTCATAAACCGAATAAAGGCTTATCCATTTTTCAGTTCCAAAAATAAAGTTAAATAGTTTCGACGACAGTTGTATTTCATTACAATGCATGGTCCTTGCCATTATGTACGAAATACAATGTCATTCAAATGATCGTTGTAGCAGCAGATCCTTTTGAGATAGTTTTCGACCACATGCTCGCACATTTCGGGCAGTATCTCGGCAATAGCTTGACGAATGTTGGTTTTCAAATGCTCCAACAGTGTTTGGGGATTATCCGCGTAAACACGGTCTTTGACGCCGCCTCACAAAAAAAATTTCTAACGGCGTCAAATCACATGATCTTAGTGGCCAATTGACGTCGCCTAAACGAGAAATTACGCTTTCTGTAAACTTCTCATGCAATAAAGCCCAAATCGGTCTTGTTGAAACCACTTATCCTCCAGTTCATAATCTTCAATTGGAGGCCAAAAGAAAAGGTCTGTAATCATATGGTCATGGCGCTCTGAATGGAAATTCGGATTATCCACCACACTTTCGCTAACAGAAGCGATAATTTCGGTAGAGCGTACATTGTGATGTTGCACAGGCCTAACCAGATCTATAACGCCTCCTGTCTCCTGTCCATATCTGTAACGCTTGCAGTCTCTTTAAATTTTTTTATAGTCTTGGCAATTCCTTGCACAGTAGGTCAATTATGACGATCAAAATACCCCATAATGCAAATAAAGTGTCCATATTTGAGTCACTACTTTTGTATTAAGTTTTAACTATTTTTACGCGTGATTTGATTGTTAAACGATCCATATTCGTAAATGGCAAACCTTTCACTAAATAAATAAGCTCATGTTCAGGTATTTAAAGCTGGCAGTCTTGCCAGACCGGTGGTTTTAAAATCACTATATGGATAACCTGTTATCTTAAAGTCATCAGCTTACCCAAAATATGTACTATGACGGAAACAGAATGAAATGTTATTTATAAAATTATTTAAAATATTATTATTATATTATTATTATATTATTATTATTATATTAAAATTATATATTATAAATATTATTATTATAATAATATTATTATAAATATTGTAATATATTATTAATATCAAAATACTTCCATGGGGGATATCAAAGTTGGAACATAACAGGCAGAGTAAATTCCATATACTCGTACATAAACAAAACATCGTCTATACATTAAATAAGAATGAAATTAGTTTAGAATTTTCGTTCGAATGTCAACTTTTTTAGCTTAAATATCAATAGTTCATGTGAAGCTCTATCGGTTTGATATCCATTTTCAAAATTATCAATAAAATTCTCTGTGAAAACAGCTAAATTAGTTGTAGTTGACTTGCCAGTAATAAACCCCTGCTAGGCGGGGATAATATATCGTTTCAACGAAAAGAAAAGTTTTTCATAAATAATACGCTCAAAAGGTTTAGATTAGTTCGAAAGCTTTGAAGTAGGTCTGCAATTTACAATCTCATTTTTATGAATAGATTTATGAATGAATTTATGAATAATGAATTCATTACGTCTGTCAGAAACTGCAGTTTTGATATTTATTCTTAGAATCACTAAGAAGTGTAATACATTAGGAGACATCAAAAGTTCGTTATTTTTTGCTTCGTAGTCAGAAAAATCGGACACCTCATTCTTGGCGCATTTAGCACAAATGTCACAGATCTTATAGAAGTATCTGTCAAATACGTATTTTATGCGGATTTCATGAAAACTCGGGAGTAGTGGTTTAACCGCACTATGGAATGTTACAAAATTAAGCAAAATTTCAATGGCTGTAGCGAATCCATCTCTGGGATTTATAAAAAATACCCCATTCTGGGAAACTCAGGCGTTTTTTTATCATTTAATCGCAAAATAAATGTTAATAAAACGATAGGCTAACCTGAAATAGTTCATAAAAATTTAAAAAAAAAAAATCCTTGCATGGGGAGCTTCTCACATTCAGTGAGAATTCTATTTTTAAACTGACTTAAACGGACCTACACTTTAACGACGGTTCCGGTCGTCACAGTTTTGAGAATCATTTAAAAGCTTTGTTGATTACTCGACTACCCGAAGTGTTTGTCAGACACTTGGAGGTGACCGCCGTTTAAATAATGATATGTGGCTGTATGCGCTATTGAACCTGCGCTCATGAGAACGATAGTCGCGTATACCAACCATCGCGCCACGAGCGGCCATAGAAATTGATAATGGCTACGAGTACAACTATGAGTTATACTTCTTAACCCATTAGTAGCACGAACATTACGCTGTGGATTTTTCTTTCAAATTGTGTAGACAATCCGAAAGATATTACGTGAACATAATGGATTCGCTTAAAATATAACAAATGAATTTATTGATAGTGAACAGAAAATTATACACCAAATTAACTTTGAGGTCAAGTTGAAATTTCCAAATTGAAAATGTTGTGTTGATTTAACTCGCGTTCCCAATGGGTTAAAGGTTCAGAATAGCTAAAAACAAATATGTATATGGCAAATGTTATTTCCAGTATTGGAGCACTTACCAAACAGCTGTTCGAATTGGTTATTAAAAATTGTATACTATATTATTGTATTTTAATAATAGCAGATGCGTCCAAATCATTTGAATATGAGAAGCTGTCCCCGGCGAAATCCATTAGATCCTTAAGGAGTTTGTTGTTCAGTTTTATTAAGTCTTTATGCATGCTCATGTGTAAAACATCTTTTATTTCATGCCCAATAAAATTATATTATTATTAATAAAATGTTTTTTCTAAACAACTTTGCATTATTGTTAATTTTTGTAATTAATATCGAAATATAATATACAAATTAAAGAAGAAAAATTGTTTTTATTTGAATATTTATTTTGAAACTCCTCTAAATAAGTACGTCTTCCTCTGATATAATTGAAGTTTTGCCACTTGTTGAACGTGGTTAATCCTTTCTACCCATGAATTGAAAAATGAATGTTGTAAAGTAAAGTAAATTATGAATTAAATTGAATTTGGAAAATTAAATTGAAATGTGTTTAATTAAATTGCATTGTTTTGAATTAAAATTGCATTATATCAAGTTACACTGAATTAAGTTGAATTGCATTGAATTGCTTATATGAAACAGTTTGTAAATATTTTAAATTGTAAAAATTAACTATTTATTTGCCTGTGTAAGGGCCCCTTCAAACAACCATGTAACTATAAAAACCCCTATTTTGTTACGCCCATATGACAACCCAGCGCCCTCAACATACGAATAAAACCCGAAAATAATTAAAGTTAACCGATATCTGCTTCCTCTCCTCCATTACATTAAATAATAATAAAACCAGTTCAGAATTTTAGCTCGCCTGCTAATTTTTTTAGCTTAAAAATCAAAAGCTCATGCTAAGCTCTATCGGTTTAATATCCATTTTCGAAATTATCTATAAAATTCTCTGTAAAAACAGCTAAGTTAGTTGTAGTTGACCTACCAGTAATAAACCCCTGCTAGGCGGGGATAATGTATGGATTCAATGAAAAGAAAAAATTTTCATAAACAATACGCTCAAAAGATTTAAATTAGTTGAAATCGGCGGGATACTTGATCTCTTTTTTCGCCAGCCGCCCTCAACATACGAATAAAATCCGCTAATAATTTAAGTTAACCGATGTCTGTTTCCTCTCCTCCATTACGAAACCCCCTCGTAAGTATACACAACTTTGATACAAATCCTAAATGAGTGGAATTTTTTGATTTTGCAATCATAACTGAAAACGGTTTTTATTACGCTTTCATTGTGAACGATTCACTTAGAAACTTAATTGCGTTACATCCAAAATACCATTAAAAACGAGTTGCATAATTTCAAACTATTTTCTTTGAGTGTAAACTCAATGCTCAAGCCAACTTTCCTCTGACTCGCTTGGCTTCCCAAAGCCATAATAAGAGAGTAAAAATCAGTAATTTGGCCTAGTGCTGCTTCCCACTGTGAGACGAATAAAGTGAAATGATTGCTGTGAATCTATTTTCGAAAAAGGTCGCCGCGGCTACTGCTGCTGATGAAATTGGATGTATGCTAAGCGAGTAAACCATAATTTCGGGATGCCATCAAATAAACTGTAAATGCTTCGTTGGTTCTCTCAAAAAATCACAAACAATGTAAAATATTGCAAATAACGTCGGTCAACGTCGGGCAGGCAGACAATAACAAAAGAACACAGAGGGTTAGATGAAGGGTGAGGATTGCACAGATAACCTTCATTGAACAAAATAGAGCCATCGAATCCAATCATGGCCTTTTAACTGGATCCCCTGCTTTCACACTGTACTCGTTCGCAATGGTCTTGACTCTTTGTTTGTGGCAAAGGATTCTGGGTGGAAAAGGATTGTGCTTTAATGGTGTAACCATAACAAATCAATTCAATTCGAGTGTATCATGGAAACAGCCAAGAAAAGAAAATTATATTAAATAAATGATAAAATCAGAATACAAAAGAAGATAAATGGGATGAACATCGAATTGGGATTGATTGTAAGGCAATGAGTATTAGAGAACAAGAAAGAGAAATGGAAAAACAAAACACAAAAGTTAGTGTTATTCCTTTAGCTCGCGTGGATGATATACAAAGCGATGAGCACTGTGGTTTGGATTTTTTTTTTAAGGAAATGGTTTTTTCTGAATTGTTATTTTATTGGTAATTTTCGAAACAAGGAGTCCAAATGAGTTAAATCTGTCGAATAATTGATGAAGTAATTCGAACTTTAATTCGTTAAATTTGGCCATTGCTATAGTGAATGTGTGAACTGGGCCATTATTTCGATGAAACTTTGTTTTTCGCAAAATCCGCCATTTTTTTTTTGCTTAATTTCATCACCTAAACGTTGTAATTAATTAGCATAATATTCACCGTTAGTTTTTCCTAATCAACAAAAATAATCTCATGCGTAGCCCAAAAAACAGACGCCACAACCTTGTCTGCTGATGCAACCGTCTTTGTCTCTTTTTGAACACGATTCTCTCATTCCAGTCCACTTCATGGACTGTTCCTTTGCCTCAGGTGTGAAGTGGTGGATCCACGTCTCATCCATGGTTATAAATCGATGCAAAAATTTGGTTTTATTGCGATGACACACCACCAAACACTCTGCTGAAACATCTTTAGGACGCTGAGCTCTATTTACTCTATTGAAAGCAAACGCGCCATCCTTCTTGCGCACAGCTTTCTCATGTTAAAATCTTCAGTCAATATACGATGTATAGCACTTTTTGAAATGCCAATCACTTCAGCTAGCTCTCGTACCTTCAGCCGACTTTCAGCTAATACCATTTTGAGGATTTTCTGAACCGTATCTGGCGTGAACACCTCACTACGGTGTTCGTGTTGGCAGCTCGTACGGCCTCGTTTAAACTCTACTACTCAATATTTTACAGTCGTAAACGAAGGAGTAGACTCCCCCAGAGTAGAATCTAGCATGGCTTTAATATTGATTGGACTGAGCCCTTTTAAATGGAAATATTGAATTACATAACGGTACCTAATTTTTTCCATGTTCACAAATTCACTAAGATCGTTTACTTTTGATGGCTCAAATAAAAATACTAAACAATATGGCGCCTTGAAACTTAAAACATATGTCATGTGAGGTTGCAACTTTTCATTGAAATATTTTTTTCCTAACTGCTGACACTATCTATACGTCAGGTCGGCTAGTAGTTTTGGGACCGCCCTTGTATACACCATCTACCTTTCTTTGAGCTGTGATTGCCTCAATGCTGCCGTATATTTTTTCCAACATGCCCAGAAGCATTGGAAAAACGATACGGCAGCATACGGTGGGTTCCAATAATTGGATCTAAAGAAGCTTTTAAAGACGATCTATTTATTTCGTTATTTCCTTCCAGGAGTAAAATGAGCCGCAGTTCTTTTGCCGGTGTGGAGCTTAGGAATGTTATAGAAAGATATTAAATTGAGAATCCGGTTGTGATAAATTCATTTCACAGTAAAGGTTCATATTTTGCTTAAAGTTTAAAAAAACAATTATATTTATTCCTGTCTAGCTGCTTTGCGTCACATCTCCGAATGTATTCCAATTTGTTGTCTCCGCGTATTTGTTTTTTTTTTTAATCAAGCCTGTCCTAACCACTGTGTTTCTGTATAAAGGACATACCGAAACATAATCGCGTTGAATCACATATGCATGATCAACCAAAAGAGTCACGTACTTTGTGTTTGCTTTTGTATACTATACATGTATTTGTGTGTTTGTAAGCTTTTGCACGCTTTTCTTCTACTTTATAATAACCTCACTTTGATGTGACCTAAATTTGTGCCCGAGTAGAGTCAATTATAAACAACAGCAACCGAACAACATGCCCCAAATACTAAGCGTTGTTGTTTGTTGCCGCTGTTGGTGATGCTGTTGAACGTTGCTGCGGCATGAACTCATTCTGCTGTTCCAGCATCTTGTGCTTCCTCTTATTTCTTGGTGTTGTTTTTTTTCTTTATTCCAAACCGCGTTTCGAAGCACGTGAAGTGGCATACAATGAAGTTGTATGCGAGAAAATTCGAGTAACCGTGCATATCGTGTTGAGATTGTCCTCAAAGGAATCCAAGCCGAACGAAATTGAAGGGGCTAAAAATGGCGGCAAACATTTGGTGGTGGTGTAAGGACAATGAAAATAAAAAAAAAACAAAAAATGCTTTCAAACCATTTCGTTAATAGTGTCTCATTAATAATTAAAAGCCAACGCTTTTGAATAACAAATTCACTTTTTTTGTTACGTCTGTTGCTTTAATGGCAACTTCATTTATGCCACAAGAAGCTCTCAAGAGAGTGCATGCGGAAAAAGGCTAATCATTGCCACACTAATTAAAGTGTTACAAAATTGGTACTTTTTTACTTTCACTATGACGACGATAACGACAACGACCACGACGACGAAGTGACCCTCCGAATTGGCCCCTACTCAATTGTGGCCATTTCGTTTAATTTGCTACTGTTAACAGCACCGGATTGTGGAGCAGAGATGTTGTTAATATTGGGCTTGAGCACAATTTTTGGTACCAAAATGTCAGTGGGTAACTTTGTGAAAGGTTGGGAATAGTTGGGAATTAGGTTAGAGAATACAGGGAAAGAACTAATTTGCATGTAAAATATGGTGTCGTCGCTCACAAAACGAATTCTTTATTTGAAATTGAAATTTATTGTGGTTTTAAATCCAAAGTTAAATAAAAGACACATAAATCTGTGATTTTACGGAACTTTTATACGATCGGCGTTAACATAAAGAATGTTAGGACCGCGTAACCACGGTCTTTGATGTAGCCCCCTAAAAAAGGTCTGACGGTGTCAAATTGCATGATGTTGGTAGCCAATTGACGTCGCCAAAATGCTGAAATTACGCTTTCTGGAAACTTCTCATGCAATAAAGTCAAAATCGGCTTGTGGCACCATATATCGTCCAGTTTATAATCTTTAATTGCAGGCCAAAAAAGTCGGTTATCACGCGGCCATAGCGCTTTGGATTGGCGGTAACGGTTACTTGGATTATCCGTCACACTTTCGCTAACAGAAGCAATATTTTCGCCAGTGCGTAAATTGCGATGATGCATGGGCCTGACCACATCTGTAACGCTTCCAGTCTTTTCAAATTTTTTTATAATCTTGGCAATTTCTTGAACAGAGGTTCATTTATGATGACCATAATCACTCCGTAATGCACGAAAAGTGGCCAGTTTTGAATCACCATTTTTGTAATAGGGGTTTGAACTATTTTGACGCATTCTTTGGTTCGACTCTTAGGACAATATTTTCGCCATATTGTCTAGGTATTTGTGAAAAGCAAATTATCGCTAATAAGATAAGATTTAAAAATAAAAAAAGTCATTTACTGCCATAGAGAATGACTGCTTTTACACTTTTTCAATCCATTTTCTATTAACAAATATTGACCTCTTATATCGGATTATCCATTTAGTGTTTTCAAAACCGCTGGTCTGGCAAGGCTGTCAGCTGTTAAATACCTGTTGTTTATTTAGTAAAAGGCTTGCCATTTACGAATATGGTTCGTTTAACAACCGAAGAACGCGTGAAAATAGTTAAAAGTTATTATAAAAGTGGTGATTCAAATGTGGGCTTTCAATCGAACAAAATTTTCTTCAGCGATGAAGCTCATTTCTTGCTCGGTGATTACGTTAACAAGCAAAATTGTCGCATATGAGGCTCGAAGAACCCAGAAGTGATTGTGGAAGAGCCATTACATCCGTAAAAAGTGACTGTTTGGTGTGCATTATGGTCTGGAGGCGTCATCGGGCCGTATTTTTTTTTTTTTTCGAAAATGACGCTGGAGGAACCATTGTTGCAACCAATCCAGAAGCGGTCATATAAATGACATCGTATTTCATAGATAATTGCAAGATCCTAGCGTTATAATGAAACATAAGTTTCATCTAAATGAAAGCGTTACGTGTGTTTTATTTAACTTTACTTTTGAAATCGAAGAATGGATAACTCTATATCTTTATAACGAAGAAATAGACATCTTCCCTTAGATATATAGTAAAATATTTACAAAACCTTTACTCTTACCAGTGCAAACTGTAATAGATCACAAATCTAACTGAACAAAATTAATAAATTGCGTAGGGTTCACTTCTCACTTATGTATTAAACAAAAAATGAGTTCAAATTTATAAATAATTGTAAAAAATCTACTTTTTTATCTTTTTCACTTCCGTACCTTTAATGGATGAAACTGCCGATAGATCTTTCACAAAACTGGCTGAATATCGCTTTCCCACTCCCACTTTCTCACGCTTGCTCACTAGCTTTAATAATTTTTCGAAAGTTTTGGATCTTTCTTTTTTTTGATTTTTCACTACAGTCGTCAAAGTTTTTCCGTTTTCTCCCAGCTTTTTTACAACTTTTCGGTTGTACACTTTAGGCAATATATACGGTTCATCAAGCCAAATTGAATTTGGTCGCGATGTCTTCCACTTTTTATCCATTTTTCTGCTAGCTTAAAACAAATAATATTTATGTTTGCCTTAAGATTTCTTTTCACGTCTTCTGGTATATCTTGAAGACCATATCTAACCATTATTAATGTCAATAAGGAGTCTTTGCGATGTATTTTGGGAGTTTTTTCCTCAAAAATGCTCTTTCTCGAAAGAGTCATACTGGAAAAGTGCAAAAAAAAAAAAAAAAAAAATGTATGGCAGTCGCAAAAATGCGCAAGATGTTTTTGATTTACCTTAAAGCGAATACTTGAAAGATTAACCAAAATATAGATTTACACCGGAACTATCCGGAATAAATAGCTTTAACTCTACTTGAAAGAAGGAAATATTTTATTTTTTGCACTTTCTGAACCTCTCAGAAAAAACATTTTTTTTAATACTTACAATGGAAATATTTAAATTATCAGTTAAGGACCTGAAAATACAGTCTGAACATATTTCTACTGGCATGTTTAATTCGTTGAGAACTTTGGTTCACCAAAGTAGCAGATTTCATTTCAGTAAATTATTATAGACCAATAGCAATATTGCCTATATTTAACAACATTTTTGAAAGAATAATGCACGACCAATTACTAATGTACCTAGAAAGGCATAATTTTTTAAACGAATATCAGTATGGTTTTAGAAAAGGCTGTGGCACTGAGGAAGCAGCTATAAATGTAGTAAATGCTATATGTAAAGGATTAGATGATGATCATAAGGGAGTAATTGGAGTGTTTTATGATTTCACGAAAGTATTTGACCTAATTGATCACAACATTTTGTTGCAAAAACTAAAATTTTATGGAATTTCTCCACAAGCCATATCTCTTTTAGGCAGCTACCTTCGGAACCGGAAACAATTTGTATATTTTAATGGTTGTAAAAGTTCATTACAAGATGTTCAATATGGTGTACCGCAGGGTAGTGTACTTGTACCCTTGTTATTTAAAATATATCTTAATGATATAGGAAACCTTGGATTGACAGGAAAACTATTTATGTACGCAGATGACTTATGCCTTATATACCCTTACCAGCACGAGACAGTTGCCAGACCGTATATTGAACGTGACGCGTCCTTGATATGTACATGAATTTGTTCAAATAAACAAACTAGTCCTAAATCCCACAAAAACAAAGTTGATACGATTTAAGCCTTATTGTGATCACAACAACCATTTTTCTATATATATTAATGGTAACATTATCCAAGAAGTCGATTGTGTCCAGTATTTAGGTATATTTCTACAAAATAATCTGTGCTGGGATACACACATTAAACATTTAAAAGACAAATCAGCTCAAATAGTAGGTATTTTGTATAAATTCAAAAATAAGTTTAATAGAACAGTGAAACTTTTAATATACGAAACTTTAATTCAAAGTATTTTGAACTATATATATGTGTTTTATATGGGCATAAAAAAAGTACAGAACTAAAACCTTTGCAAAGAATTCAAAACAAAGCCTTGAAAGCTGTGGCAAATCTGTCTTTACTTTCGCTATACAGAAGCATATTCCCTAGGAGTTTACTTGTGCATGGTACTTACCTAATGAAACTTCTTATGTATGTATTCAAATGCTTACACAATATAGGACATCACACCATACATTTTGCTATCAACCAACAAGTGATCAGTACCAGAAATAGTAGTAGTAACTTGTGGGTAGCAAAGTGTAGACTTGAAATTACGAAGCAGAGAATTGAGTATTCGGGTAGCCATGCGTATAATAATTTACCTCAAAATTTAAAAATCGCAAATAATATTCTAACATTCAAAAATTTGTTGAAAAATCACTTACTGCAGAATGTTGAAGGAATTCTTATTTAAACTTTTGTTTGTATACTAAATTTGAATTAATTTTAAAAATTTTTAAAAATTTTTCTGTAACATAATTGTAAAAACTATTGAATTTTACTGCCAACTTGCCTCTATAATGTCTATTTTAGACGTTGGGGCGTAACTTGTTAAAACTTATATTAATATACATATATATATTAATATTCTACAGTATTGTACAGTTTAATAAAACCCTGAACTAATAATGTAAAAAAAAAAAAAAAATCACCGTAGACTTGTTAATCATAGAGCAAAGTCATACAAATAATACGCTTCTCTTTTGAAATCTGAATGCACCTGTTGACAGCAACTGAATTTAAAGCTCAATTTTTCCTAATCAAACCTAAAAACAAGCAAACAAAAACTGAATTACAATTACCTATTGTATTCAGACGTTCATTAAACGATCTGAAGGAATGTTGCCAAAGATTTTTTTTTAATTTTTTCTAGAAAGATTTGTGAACTACCTTTAAGAGCTGTTTAAAGGAAAATACGCCATCTTATCTTCGATTTAAAGCAATGCTAATATTTTCTTATTAGAAAATTTCACTTGGAAGATTTGAATTTTTCCAAACAAACCACACACTTTCTTCTTCTTAAGTAACACTAAATTGTTCTTTAGTCTGAATTATTTTTCTTCTTTTCCCTCTGAAATATTTGTTTCTTTCCGCTAAGGAAATATTGTTTGTCCAATTTTGACACCACAATTACAATTATCCTGCTGAAGAAAATATGTGTATTTCTTTTTTTTCTGAGAAATTATGCTTTTGTTATGTACAGTTCATCATTTTCGGCAACGAATAATTTAACATTTGTTCTTTAACAATTTTGTTCGTTTTCTGTAATGAAAAGTTCATTTTCATCCCGGAAACAATGTTTATTCCCCTAAGGCATTGCCTGATGGTACCACCATCATCATCAGATCAGATTCATTTGTCATGCCTGCTTCCTTCCACTTCATCATATTCATTACGTACAGGCCATCCATCCATCCATCCATCCATCTACGCGCAAACCTCCCGCCCACTCACGCGTCATTTTTCGCCTGCTCATTACGTTGGTGGGAAAATGTTCATGTTTTGCCTTCATTATTGTTGTTATTGTTTTTGCGTCAGTGCATGGTCACAACGACCTTCACAATTCACTACACTCGCCGACAGCTGCCCCAACGACTTCTTCGCACGAGCGTTAGCACCAAAACGCCACTACCACCACTGTATACAAGTGTTGACATAGTAAGTTGTTGTTTTGTCATGGCTGAGCAACAACAATTACAAATACTTGCAAAATATGTAAATGCAGTATGTTTACGTGTGCACTGTGTACCGAGTATGTGTCGGTGCATTTGTGCGAGTGTATGCGAACATACATACATATATAAAAAATGCAGCAGAAAATAATTATGACAATGACAATGATTTGTCAACAAACAAAACGAGCGAGCGACTCAACAAAACAAGAAAAATTTAATATTACGTTGTTTTAGTTTATTTGCATACGTTAACAGCGAAGAGTGTATAAATAGCATCGAAGTTTTGACAGCCATTAAATTATATGCATTAGATGGGATACTGCGTTCATAGTTCCGGTTTGACCAACTTGGGGTGGATAGATCTGAGTGGGATGCTGTGATTTTATTAAGCTACGTACAGGATGGCGCACCAATTGTGCTACAATAAAAAATTCCAGACGAATAGGCAAATCCAGAGAGTTTAAATTGCTTGTAATTTGGACTTTGTACGAAAACAAGCTTAAGTCATCATGAATTATCAGTTGTAATGATTGTCTGCTAACTCCAATTTGCGCCGACAAGTTTCGAGTCAACGATGTCATTGTTACAGCCGCGGCGATTGTGTCTTGAATCCGAACATAGGGATCTCGATGGTACGGTCTTCGTGCGATGCTTTTGAATTCGGCAAACATGTCTACCCATCCCATAACGGTTCATCTACTCGGTAGAGTGTCGCAAACTCTCTCCTAGATTTCCTTTGCACGGAAATGAAGGACTGCGGAGCATGGTATCGCTGGACCTCTTTAAGCATCCCAAGCATTCATTTTAATAAGTCTAAACAGTAACCTACCAAATAAAAAAAGTACCTGCCAAGTAAATAAAAATTAGCCGATTACTCACACAGAAAAGAAAGTTATTACGTTCTGTGTTTGTAGCACGATTGTGCACCACCCTGTGCTATGAACAAATTCCACTAGACATTGGATGCTTTTTACTCATTGCCGGCTTTTCTTGTATTGATTTCCAACACTGAAATTGGAACAGATGATGCCTTTACTTCATAATATGTTCAATAATATATTTGCAAATTGTAAGTTGAGTCTCTTTTTTTTATTACTATTTAATTTTCAACTTTAGAAATGTAATATTAAATATACTGCGACGTAAAAAAAGTGTGCTTTTCCGTTTTCAGTGTTGGAAATCAACCAAAAAGAGTTTGACTTTGCCACTGAAGAAAATTTTCCTCGCGAAAAAACATAGTACTACCTGGTGAAAAAAATTCGCTTCGAATTCCACGATCATTTTTTATGTGAAATATATTTGGAAATATGTTCACTTTATGTTTTAAAGATAATATCTTTCAATTGGTGCCCATTGTTTGTTTCTACCTGGCGTGCTCTTTCCAAAGCATTTCCCAGCGCCCCCACTTCTTCTTGAAAATTGACCTTAAGTTGTTGGATGATTCTTGGCTTATTGGCACATACCTTATCCTTTAGGTAGCCCCAAAGACAAAAATCGGGAGCCGTTAAATCAGGCCAACGTGGTGGCCACTTAAAATCAGAAACGTGATATTATTCGACTGCCAAAAATTTCGCGCAGGATAGCCATAGTTGGACGAGCTATATGAGCTGTGGCTCCATCTTGTTGGAACCACAAATCTGGATTGTTCTGCACCTCTAGCCTTAAAACATTTTCAATCATTTCCCGGTATTGAATACCGTTCACATTAATCGCAATTCCTTCGTCGTTTTCGAGAAAATATAGTTCAATGATCCTCTCTGAAATTATTCCACACCATACTGTGCATCTAAGTGGGCGCATTTGATCATCACCAATTATTCTTGGATTTTCGGTGCTCCATATTCTGCAATTTTGTTTATTCACGTGACCATTTAGGTGAAAATGGGCCTCATCGCTCATTATGAGTTTGTTGTTGTTTTTTAGGCACAATTCTTGAAAACGGCGGCTATATTGAATGCGTTTTTGTGCATTATTTGGTTTTAACTTATGAACCAATTGCATCTTATGTGGGAAAAGATGTAACATATGTAAAATTCTTTGCAAAGACCGCTTAGACATCTCTAACTGCTGAGAACGTCGCCTGGTGGAAGTTTCGGGGTTTTCCTCAATACTTGCTTGCACTTGAGCAATGGTCACTTCATTTCGAACTACACGAGGTCCTCCAGCACGCGCAAGATCACAGACAGTCCTTTGTTGCCCAAAACGCTGAACTAATTGTTGGAGCGCTAAGAGCAATTCGAACATGAAAGAAATTTCGATATGAGCTGAATAATTGAATGCTGACTTTCAAAGTAAAATTGAAGAACTTTGGTTCTTTGTTCTGTGCTGAGCCTTTCCATCATAAATTTCCCAAGTATTATTTAGTTTAATCTGTAAAGGGACGAAAAAAAAATCTGAAACAAAAAATGTATTCACTGAACAAATCTTAACGTTACTTATGTGCCACCCTATACATGCTTCATTTGGTGTCTGACTATTTGCGGTTTTTATAAAAGGGTAACAAACTTGGCATATCGGTCATCTTATAAAGCAGGGTAAAGAAAAGCTTAAAAGCAGCTTCTTTAAGCTGTCTTTCAAAAATTGTTTTTGTATTACTTCATAGGAACATGATTTGCTTTGATTATCAGGAATCAGGAATGAAAATAAAACCAATTTTTTACTAAGGCAGTTTTGGAAGTCGTTCAAAATTGCTTCGTTGGAAGCAAGCAAGATGCACTTCCCACTTTTTCTGGGAATGTCTTATTCAATACGTAATCGAGCACTTGTTGTGGAATTTTTCATTGTCTGGAAAAATCCACAGTAACCAGATTAAGAAAAATAATTAACAGTTTTTGCCGGAGAATTTTCCATCTTCAATTTTAGCATCAAATACATTTTATGTGAAATTAAAATCTACTCAAAAATTAGCGATTTGATTGATATATTAACTCGGCTCGAAGGACTGTCTCTTGTCGATTTTAAACAGGCGATATTTTTATTCTGAAGAAATCTTATAAAACCAGTAAACTGCTTTTCAACTCGTCTTCATTTTCGCTATTTAAATGCCTTCCACTTTTTCTGGGAATGTCTTATTCAATACGTAATCGTGTACTTGACATGGCATTTTTCATTGTTTGGAAAAATCCACAGTAACCAGATTAAGAAAAAAAATTAACAGTTTTTGCCGGAGAATTTTCCATCTTCAATTTTAGCACCAATTAAATTTTATGTGAAATTAAAATCCACTAAAAAATTAGCGATTTGATTGTGATATATTATCTCGGCTCGAAGGACTATCTCTTGTCGATTTTAAACAGGCGATATTTTTATTCTGAAGCAATCTTATAAAGCCAGTAAACTACTTCTCATCTCGTCTCCATTTTCGCGATGCAATCGACTGAGTTTAATTTTTAACCACCACTGTACTTATTTGCATATGTGAGTAAATACGCGAAAAAACACACAAACATACATCTACACATTTATAGCTGTGTGAGTTTGTGTATTATTTGTTTAGTATTAGAAATGCAATCATTACGCTCCTTTCCCTTTCCGTTTTTTTAATCATAATTCTTTTCTTTTTAATTATTTTCGCAAAATGAAGAAGAAAATAACATCAACAGGAGGTGATGGAGGAGGGAATGTGGAAAATCCGTTGATTTCATCGCGAATGCGGCAAACAATTTATCTTTGATTCAATAAACCCGTGTCTTTGGAAACGAATGTCATTGAAAATCTTGATTGGCAAAGTTTCAAAAAAAAAAAAGAGAAAAAAGAAAAGTATCGTAGTCACCATCAATTTAAAAAAACGAAAACGAGCAGCAGGAGTGGGAAATGTTTGTTTGCTTGCTGAGCTAAAGCTGATATCGTAAATATATTGTAGCTACATTTGCCTGCCAGACTCGCTTTACTTCCGTTTTACCAACTCCGTGAGATTTGACACAGATTTGTTATGTTGCCAATTACAAGAAGAGCTTTGTTAATCGTTAAATATAAAATTTCAATTTCCAACTTCGAATACTAGAAAGTATTGAAGATATGTAACCAGACAGGCACGTGAACTTTTATCTTATAGTTTCACATCGTATGCTATTCGTTTATTTGGAATGCATATCGAATATATAAATTTATTTACCATTTTCAATTGGGCGGTTGGCTCTCCGAGCAGAGATGCAGTTAGTGCAGTATTATTTCTAATCCAACTTCCCTTTCGTTGACATTTCAATTAGAATGGTTGAAATTAGAACGAATGTTTCGAATATAATTTTGTTTTTGAAAGCGCCTGTAGTAGCAGTACATCTTCTGCTTTGATGGGAGGTTTTGAACAATTTATCAATTCACACATCCAATTAGTGTTTTCAGTTTCAATTGCACACTCTTGGATTTTAGCACAAAAGTGTTGCTGCTTTTAAACATGTCATAAGGTTAAGGTTAGCAATTTGACCTCCATCTAACAAATTGAATTATAATGAATTGAGTGTTGGACAAAAGTGTTAGTTTGGCACATCACCAATGGGTATCTTTAGCCTGAGAAAGTTGTAATTAGTTCCAGCGCAACACAATTGAGTTATTTTATATTTAGATTACATGTAATGTATGTAATGTACATATGAATTCAAATCGTTTTGGATATAAAAAGGCAGATATTTGGCAGGGTTTTGGTGTATAATATTATCTAATGAGTATAAGGTATTTAACTGAAATATATGAGGAATTTATTCATGTTATGCCAGCACTCTCTAGATAAGGAGATATTAAAACATCTATAAGGTTAGGCGCCCGAAATGGTACCATTTTCGCGCTACTGTAGCAATCAAAAAATTAATGACAGCGCGCTCATTGTTTGACAAGCATCAATATGTTATGTTGTTTATAAGCCTAAGGAAGCATGTCGTTTTAGGTCGCAGTTAGAAAGAGTTATCAAAATAGAATTCAAATGCAACATTGTTATTGATTTTCATTTGGCTGGAAAATTGCAACCAGCCATTGTCGATGATACTGGTAGCATTAAAAAACGATAATGAGACAGACATAAAAACAGCGGAACTCAATTGGCAAAAAATTCAATGTGTCTGTTCGCAGCATGTGATGTATGCTAAAAAACTGATTACTGTTGAAGTCCTACAAAATATGAAAATCGCAGGATGTAACACCCGAACAAAAGGAAATTCGTTTAGTAGGAGTAAAGGTGGTAAAACGCTTGTACGTTGGCAGAGAGTATGAAATGTTGTTCTTTTTTGATGAACAAATTCGTACGGTTCATCAATGCGCAAACAAACAAAATGAGCGAATTGCTTTGCGAAATCTATCATTTGAATCGGTGATGGTTTGGGTCGCAATAACTGCCAAAGGACGTCTTGAATAGAACGTCATAATAAATCAACAAATCAGTTGTTGAAAAGATTTTAAACGATGCTTCGCTATCTTGGCACGTAGACAATTCGATAAAAATCGTAAGGCGTGTCAGTAAGATACGCCCATAGAACCCTTAAACCCAACATGTCTTGGAAGAAAAAATTCCCAGCCTCATTTCTTCTCAAAGAGGGCCACCATATTTCCCGAACTCAAATCCTATTGATTTTCTTTAAGGTCTGTTCTGGAGGCCAAAATATAAACTAAAAAAAATGGGACGATCAACGTCTCAACGACTGATTTTCACCGAGAACGGGATTAAATATTATTACGCCACATTGTGCAGCTTGTATAACCTGCTGCTACCCTAAATATGCTTTCATCCAACAATGACAGATCTTTCTTAAAATTGGAGATGCTTTTATGATATACTCAAGATTAAAACAAAAAAACAAAATCCTCAAAATTACAGCATTTTTAATGGATCAATCGATCCCTGTACATGATAATTAAATAGATTAGCATATTTACAGCCAATAACAAGAAGATTAAAGATTTGAAATTGTAATAAAACAAAAATTCTGACTGACAGTTTTTTTTATTAAGGAAACACATTTCTTCTTTCATTACTGATGATAAATTATTACCAGGAATGACTGTTGTGGTAGATTCCCGAGAACGGTACCATGATAGTCAATCTTTGGCTTCGTTTACAACGGGGAAATGTTGGAACCGGTGTTGATTTATTCGTTTCCAATGGCTATAAATTGACGTAAAAATTCGGCTTTATTGCGGTGAAACATCGCCAAACACTCTACTGAAACATCATTACGTCGCTATTTTTATTCTATTGAGAGCAAGCGCGGCACCCATCTTGCGCACAGCTTTCTCATCTTAAAATCTTTGGTCAATATATGACGTATAGCACTTTTTGAAATGCTTATCATTTCAGCCAGCTCTCGTACCTTCAGCCGACGATCGTCCAATACCATTTTGTGGATTTTCTTAACCATGTCTGGCATGGACACACTTCAATTGGTCGACCACTACAGTGCTCGTTTTGGCAACTCGTATGTTTTCGTTTAAACTCTGCTATCCAATATTGTACAGTCGTAAACGAAGGAGCAGACTCCCACAGAATAGAATCTAGCTCGAATTTAATATTGATGGGACTGAGACCTTTCACATGGAAATATGAATTCTGAATTATATAATAGCGGTGGCCAATTTTTCCCATGTTTACAAATTCACTTTGATGGCTCAAATAAAAGTACTAAACAACATAGAGATATGAAACTTAAAACTTGTGTTTTATAAGGTTGCCACTTTTCGCCAAAATAATTTTCTTCAAACTACTGGCACCATCTATACATCAGATCGGCTAGCTTTGGGACCGCCCTCGTATAAACAGTCGTGTAAAATAGTATGAGTTGATTCGTGAGATACCCATCAATCTTAAATGGTGAGGCAAATCTTAGACCACTTTTGTGCTGCTTTTGTACTGCATATACTCGTATGCACGTGGTTTTGATAAAACTAATTTAACGTAAACATTCTGTAACATTTTGATGCACGAAATAAAAGGTGATTTTTTAAACGCAGTTTTTTTGGAAATCGAATAAATCACTCAAATTTGCATCATACAGGTCTATTCTGTAAATCACGTGATTTCATATCACATGCCGTTTTGAAATCACACGTGTGATTTTTTCCTGTTCTGTAAATCACACGATTTTATCTTTTTCGATGTGATTTTATTTTTCGAAATCACAAAAAACAGCTGATTTGACTTATTTTAACTATGGCACGCCATAGTTCTTGGTGTTCTTGACACCGTCAACTGCCGCATAAACCCCGCAGATAACTGCCACCTGTTCATCAGTAGGCGCCAAAATATATTTATTGAAACGCCCACCTCCAGTCCTCTTCGTCTCCACACGGTTATGCGCCAGACGTTGCCTGACGCATAATTTCATGTCAATCCATACCTAAAAAAATATGGTAAGCAATTTTTCACAAATCACTTCTGTTATGTACTCACCTTTTTCCAAGCAGGCACTTGCCTAGTAGAAGGCCCTGAAGCATTCAGCTTTTTCGCAATTTCCTCCCACAGCTGCTCAAAAAAAAACTTTGTCACCTTTGACAAAGCCTCGTGCCAGGTCTTTGTGCTGCTACATAAATCGAAGAAAAATTTCAATCTGCGCACTGTTCTTGTGTTGTCCACTAAAAAAGCGATTCATTTAATTAATTTTCTTTTAAATTACATTTATTTGAGCTAAAATACTTACATCTTGAAAAAAATTTTACTTCTTTATTCAAAAACATTCACTAACAGACAAATTCCGCGAAAAAGCAGCATTGCCACAGTTCTCAATTGGTTTCCGTTGCCATTTGCTTAAGGTTTATGGAGTTTTTCTTTGAATAATTATTAACTATTTTCTTAGTAACATCACAAATAATCAACTTTAGTCTGAAGTATTTTATTTATTCAAATAATTAAAACTTACTTTTTCATTGCCACAAAATTTTGTTGGTCTGGCAAGCATTGATTAAATCTTCGAAAACTAAATCAGCTGATGACCTCAAGCAAAAAGAAATCACAAGCAAATCACAAGCAAACTACAAACAAATTCACAAAACAGATAAACAAAAGGTAGTGTCTCAAAAAATTGTTAATTTTAGCGTTTTTATTGCCCTAAATGTTTAATTTTACTACATAAATTAAGAAATAACACATGCTGTTAATAAATTAAGCAATTTACTTTAATTTTCCCATAAAAGTATTCGTAAAAATAAGCATGTGATTTGAAATCGACAGGTGCTTAGCTGACCGGTTTAAAATCACAAAATTTCAAAAAGTTTGTTGTGCAGAACACCATTTTTGTGATTTCAAATCACTTTTGCGATTTGTGATTTTCAGAACAGGCCTGATAAATAAAATTTTTTACTGGAGTCGATAAATTGGTCTTTTACCATTTAATTTTTAAAGATAATTTCATGTAAATGTTGTCCGCGGCTCCGTCTCAAAATGCCCATTTGAAAGGTCGAATTTTTCGTCACTTTTTCGAGCATTTCATCCTGTATTGCACGAATAACGCGTGTTATGTTATCCTGTAAGGCTTCAACTCTGTTCGGCTTCTCCACATAGACTAACGGCTTGACATAACCCCACAAGAAATAATCAAGAGGCGTTAAATCGCAAGATTTTGGGGGTTAACTCACAGGGCCAAATCGAGAGATAAACTGCTCACCAAATTCATCCCTCAACATATTCATTGTTTCACAAGCAGTGTGGCATGTTGTACCGTTCTGATGAAACCACATTTCAACCAAGTTCAACTCAGCCAATTGGGACAAACGAAAATATTCCTTGTGGTTGAGTAACACATACCCAATCGCTGAGAACGGCGACAAATTGACATTTCACGATCGTCATTAACACTGGTCGCTACGGCTGCAATGTTTTCTTCGATACGCACTCTACGCATGCGAGTCGATGTCTTTATGTCCAACAAAGTAAATTTGGTGGGAAATTTGGAGATAACAGCACGAATTGTTGATTCAGCAGGTCGATTATGACAACCATAAAATGGTCGTATCTAACGATGCACATTTGTCACAGAGCACGAATTTTGATAATAAATTTCAACGATTTGAAATCGTTGCTCGTGTGTTAGTCTTTCCATGATGAAATGGCAGAGTATACTGTACACTTTTCACTTTGACAGATGACGTTTGGACGCCATTATAAACCAGTGCTGCCAACCTGAAAAACTTAAATCTTGAAAAATCGCCCTCTATAATATAAAATTTGCAATACGAAATTTGTGACAAATTCTGCGTTCGAGATGAGATGAAGTGATGAAAATCGAGCATTGGAAACTAATTAAATGATTGATTGTGTTCAAACTTTGCGTCAGTACAGTCGTGATAGCTTAGCGATATGAAGAATTTTGACAAATTCCTTTTTAGGTGAACTCTTTAAATGATCAATTTGCGGTTATTTTAGGACAGAGTAAATCTTTCTAGAAAATTATATTGGAAACCACTCAAAACACTTGACATGTTTCAGGTATTTCTGGTACAGAAGTAGCTTCTACTGCGTTCGAAGGATTTGTATGGTAAATACAACATTTTGTTTTGCGTTTTTTGGTTTTCTTGTAATTTTTGAAATTTAAGAAGAACGATGTGATGTTTCAAATGTATGCAACCAAGTACGCTAACCCACACAAACAAATATTAGCACCACAATGAAAATGTTTTCAAATTTTTAGTATCTCCCATGATAGGAAATGAATGTTTTAAACCCCTACTGCCACTTTGTAGTTCTTAGTAGCTATGGCAGCGTGATTTTTAGGGTGAATATAATGACGATTCTGGATCTTTTTGCTGTATAAGCTAAACATTCATCATCATAGTGAGTTTCTCTTCTGAAAATATACAAGTTCAGACGTAAACCTCTTAATTGTGTCGTAAAATACAAAGTTTCCCGCAATTATATGGCGCGAATGTGTTTCTACAAAACTCATTTTCCAAGTTTACTCTACCCAACCACCTCCTCTAACTAAAACACCCCTCACAGGATTTATTGTCCAATTTTGCAAACTTTACCAACCGAATCTCTAATATGTCATTTGCGGACGCTGTCAACATTGTATGGTATTCAAATCTCTGCTGCTGCATATTGTAATGGTCTGAAAATAGTTTAATCAACATTTTTGAAAATTGCAATAGATTCAACATTCTAATTACACCGCAACAGCATCTCTTCTCTAACCATCTAAAATCCAAAGCGGTTGAGTAACAACAAAGGCCATCGGGATACATTTCAATTCTAGATTCAAATCGGACAGATGAGGAGAAGCTAACGGACTTTATGCATGAGTGCGAGTTGAGTTTGATGTTCGTGACGTTGTTGCTTAAATTATGTGCAATCATTTGCATAACGGAAAATGTGAATGTGTGTGTGTGTGGCAAAAAAATGGAGGTGAAAATAACCAAATAATGGTTTTTGTCATTGTATCTCAATAAATGGATGACGGCACCTTTTTTCTTTCTTTTTTTTTTTTGAAAGGATTCAGATCCACACACACGCACGTACAGGCACATGTGATCGATGCATAAGCTTATAATATATGAAATGATTGATTCATATCAATAATAGTGTGGCAAACGAATGCAATCACACACAGAGAGGCACACACTTGCATTTTTATAAAATGTTTATAACACCAATGATGGCCATATGTTTTCATCCTTGCCATTGGCTGCTCCCGCACACCATCATAACAGTAACCGATAACAGCAACAGCGAAAGCAACAGCACACACACCTTTTTCCCTCGCCCTCTCTCTCTCTCTCTCTCTCTATCTCTTACTCTTTTTATTCCTATACATATAAGTATGAACATCGGTCATAACAATTTATAACCCAACACATGAATTTATGCTATTCAATTGTAATGGAAACCAATTATGCCAGTACTCGCATATTTATCAACAACCACTGTTTGTGGTGTTGCTGCTGCACATGAATGGTGGCCGTATTCCCAAATCCTCCATAGTGCCTACAATTGCCTATAAATGTGTTTGTGTGCAAACGTGTGAGTGTGTACCCATTCACAGGGTGACCCATAAAATGTGTTGTTGAAAATAAATAACTATAAAGAGTTGTGATAAAACTTTAATGACATTTTCGTTAGGGGAAAGATAGTTGTTTGTAGTTGACGTTCGATTGTTCAATAAAAAGTTTTTTATTTCCACTTTCATACAGGGTGCCGGCGGGAGAGAAGGGCTTATATGATATGTAGTTTTTATTTTGCAGTGTGAGTCAAATGTGTGAGTGCGCACAAACTAAGCAGGTAGTCTTTTCTTGCGTGTAATTTAAGTTGAATTTTCTGAGCAAATTTTTATCATTTACTGGAATAGAAGCAGTTGGACATAATAATGGTGATGTACGGCCACGTTTACATTGGGAAAATTAAGTTTGAACGGGCTAAGGATGATTTCACATCATCAACAACTGGTCTAATGTAAACGAATTCATAAATCAATTGCCCCACAAAGATCATAAGACGATTGTTCATGAAAAAAACCAAAAAATGTTCTTTGCAGTCGTTATAAAAATAGCAAACTATTTTCTTAAAACTATACTGCCACTCTTCAAACTTGTAGTCAAAATACAAAGAATTTTCTTAAAAGAGCTTACAGTGCTGTCACTACCAATGCGGAAAGAGAATTGGAAGGAAAATTGTTTCGTAAAACGTACGAGGGTTGTCCCAAAACTGCCCGACCTGACGTATAGTTGGTGCCATTAGTTTGGAAAGAAAAACATTATTTTGGTAAAAAGTGGCAATCTTATAAAACATATGTTTTAAGTTTCAAGGCGCCACGTTGTTTAGTATTTTTATTTGAGCCATCAGAAGTAAACGATCTTAGTGAATTTGTAAACATGGGAAAAAATTGGTCACCGTTATGCAATTCAATATTTCCAGTTGAAAGGTCTCAGTCTAACCAATATTAAAACCGAGCTAGATTCCAATCTTGGGGAGTCTGCTCCTTCTTTTAAGGCTGTAAAATATTGGGTAGCAGAGTTTAAACGAGGTCACACGAGCTGTCAAGACGAACACCATAGTGGTCGACCACAAGGCTACACGGGCTGTGAAGACGAACACCATAGTGGTCGACCACGAGGCCACACGAGCTGTCAAGACGAACACCATAGTGGTCGACCAATTAAGTTGTCCATGCCAGACATAGCTAAGAAAATCCACAAAATGATTTTGGATGATCGTCGGCTGAAGCTACGAGAGCTGGCTGAAATGACAGGCATTTCATATATATTTACCGAAGATTTGAAGATGGGAAAGCTGTACACAAGATGGGTGCCGCCCTTACTTTCAATAGAGCAAAAACAGCGTCGTGAATATATTTCAGTGGAATATTTGGCGATGTTTCACCGCAATAAATCCGAATTTTTGCGTCGATTTATAACTATGGGTGAGACATGGGCCCACCACTTCACACCTGAGACGTAGGAATAGTTAAAGCAGTGGACTGGGGTTAGAGAATCGTGTCCAAAGAAGGTGAAGACGGTTTTATCTGCAGGCATGGTTGTGGCGTCTGTTTTTTGGGGATGCGCATGAGATTATTTTTATTGATTATCTTCAGAAAGGAGAAACCAACAAAGGTAGATCTTATGCTAATTTATTGCAGTGTTTAGGTAATGAAATTATGGAAAAAGACCGTATTTGCTGAAAAAGAAAGTGTTGTTTCATAAGAGAGAATGCTCCAGTTCACACATCCACCGTTTGCGATGACCAAAATTAATGAATTGAAGTTCGAATTGCTTCATTACGCACCTTATTCGCCATGTTTAGCTCTCTTGGACTATTTCCTATTTCCAAATTTTAAAAAATTGGATCGGTGGTAAAAATTTTGCTAACAGTGAAAAAGTGGAGTCTACGGTTGATGGCAATTATAAGGAGTTTGACAGTTCTTACTGTAAACAGGGTACTGAAGGTATTTGAATATCGCTGGAAAAAGTGTTTTGAGCTAGAAGAAGATTATGTTGAAAAATAAAGAAAAATTTTCCCAACTTTTTTTGGTATTCTTTGTTAGGTCGGCTAGTTTTGGCACCGCCCTCGTGCAGCATACATTTTCCCATCATTATACAATTTTAAATTGTGACCGACTGTGGCGCGATAGTTAATACAGGCGACTGTTATTTATATGATGGTGGGTTCGATCTCCGTTACAACCATTCATTATTCTATGAGCGGCGGTCAAAAATCCGCTATAGAGTTGTAGAGGTAAAAATTCGAAAATTTTGAAAATCTTGTTTGATTGATAGGTATTTGCAAATTTTGAAAAAACATTTTGCCAGAGTGGATGTTGTTTGTTTATTTTATTATCTTTAGTTTGATAAGTCATCACCAGCTCGGTTGCGGTTAGATTGACATGTTGTCTAAACCAATGAAAACGCAAAAAAGTTATGGGAAATGTTTAAAGTAAATTTGCAATTAATTTTTTTAATGTCATTTTCGTGTTCAAAAGAATGACAAAGTTCGAAAAAATATTGTATCAATTTCAGCCCATTTTTTTATTATCATTACTCCAAAACTGGGTTCAGTCCCCGTAGGGGCAAGTTGTTTTCTATTATTAGCTTTTGCCATCTTGTGCCTTCTGCGATCTGTAGAGTAAAGCACGTTATAGCGACCCTTTTGGAAATAAGTGTGTGTCATACGAACCTGTTTAAAACCATCATCTCGTCCATAAGTAGTGCTTTCTAGAGCCAACGAAATTGCAATTTCCACATGGAATTAAAAAAAA
>JAHXMU010000215.1:3571-24996 GCA_019455685.1 Philornis downsi
AGAAAATGTGGTCGATAAACAACTTTTCGTTATAGAAAATGTTGTCGGTACAACAACTTTTCGTTATAGAAAATGTTGTCGATACAACAACTTTTCAATATAGAAAATGTGGTCGATAAACAACTTTTCGTTATAGAAAATGTTGGCGGTACAACAACTTTTCGTTAAAAAAATGTTGTCGATACAACAACTTTTCGTTATAGAAAATGGACGATATTTTGGAAGCAAAATGAGTTTACAGAGCGGACATAAAAAGGAAATGCGCGTAAGCTCACTAAATGTTGAGAACATTTCCCATATATATTACCATTGATGGGATGCAAGAAAATTTGTTTTTTATGTCGGCGTTTCTGACCGAAAATGTTGTTGTCTATCAAAATTATCTGAATGAAAACATTATTGGAAAAGCGTAGAGAATAAGTCTAAACTTAGAAACAATCATCAATTGATTCAATCCCGAAAATATCGATTCAGTCTCGAATCGGAATTGAAGGTGGACTTCCCACGGAGACCGAAATGTGCCATTCTGGTGGGCGATAGACTAAACATTTTCAATTGTAATTGTCTTCTGATCTCACAGTTAACTTGGTGTATACAACACTCTCAGTTTCTTTCATACCATTCCCTGTGTGAGTTTTGGTGAAACAGCATTTTGCCGGCACGACTATAATATCTGCGGATAGGATATATTTAGCAGAATAGACTGTATTGTGGGAAAGAATGTATTGTGAAATAACATTTCGTTACCTTAATATACTCGTAGAAAAGCCCTAACATATAATTTTTCAAAATCTATTTTTTATTGGTTATTCTAAAATACTTCCTCATACGCACCCCATTAAGCGGCTAAATAAATATATATAAATAATTAAGAAAAAAAGGGAAGGAAAATGAAACAAAAAAAAACTCCCGCCCGTTTCTACAAATTTTTGAAAGAAAAAACCTCCTGCTTCTCCATTGTTGCAGATTTTTAAAATTATGAGTTTGGGCCTTCACACATTAAGGGAACGACTATCTGCACTGTTGTTTGGTTATCTATTTTTATTTTGTTGTTTCAGCCAACTTTCTTGTGGCAAAAATATTTCTTCCTTTTTTGGTGTGGAAAACTGTTGTCTCGATCATATTCCAATTAAAAAAAATTACATTTCCTCTACATTTTTATATTTTTGTATAATAAATATAAATTCAAAGAAAATATTTCTCAATCTAACTATAAGATATAATGAAATTCTAGTTTCGACAAAATTTATATTACGAAAATATGTGAACACTTTTGCAAAAGCATTGTAAATAATTTGAAAAAATCATTTTTAATTAATATTTGCATTTGAATACTAATATTTTAATGAAATTTTTTTTATGTTTTACTTTCAGAAAAATACTGATATAAATTCTTCATGATGATGTCTTTGGATGATTGCACGCACTATCAAATTTCTCCGTATTTCTTTTTACGTAACATGATGAATATTAGGAGAAAAATAGTGCATGATGGAGAAAACTATGGGTGGGTGAGTGCTTGTCGAATGTTAAAACGTTCAATGTTTGTTGTTAAGGTTTTCAATTTGGTTAAATATCTTCTCTTTTTCTTTCTCTTTTTACAAAATGTACAACATATAACGAAAAAAAATGATTATCCTACCACATTCGTACGAAGAAGGTATGTTGTTGCAGTTGTATGCGGTGAATAACAAACAATGTGAAAAACAAACGAAAGCAATGATGGTGGTGAGTAACGAAGTTGATGATGGCTTGGTAGGGTTGGGAACACGACTATGAACAACATTTGAATATAGAATTTGGATCCATTTACCGGGGCCGTTGTCTGTTGAAATAAAATAAATTAAAATAGTACAATAGCAGTGATCTGTTCTCTTTGTTTTTTGTTTTGGTTTTTTTTTTTGTTCTTAAAAAGAAACTCAAAACATAGAAAATAAATTTTGAAAACGAAAATGAAAATGTAATGACAATTTCAAAACTAAGCCAAATTCTTGAAATACCAACGACAAACACGCACACACATTTAGAAAGGAAGAAACTTATAAACATATAAAATATCACACATAATATTTCAAAATGAATGTCTCTGTTTGTTTTGGACACGCAAGAAGATTAGCAAAATTCGCGAGTTTCGAATTCCGGCTGTCGATAGGTAGCAACTTTTTTTTTATACTAATCTTACTTACCGGAAATATTGATCATGTAATGACTGACGCTGGAATTCAGCGGCCTGTAAATACTGTATATATGTAATTAATGAGTAAAAAATTATCGAGGGTAATGGAAAACCTGAAGTTGATCGGCATAAGACATACGCAGCAAGACATCCGAGTGCGGCTCTCTAGACATAAGCATATTTGGACGTGGAAATTGACCAACATTCGCTATTGTTCGTTTGCCGTTGCCACGGACACAATTCACAGACAAGTACACAATTGATGATGAGGAGCGGTGACATTTTTTTTTTGGCGGTGAATGTAGAAGGGGGAGGGACAGAGCGGACAATGCACACAGAGAGAAATTTGTATTGGATTGGATGAGTACAAAAACAAAAAGAAGAAGAAGAGAAAAGAAAAAAAACATGATGTTTTTTTTGTTTATATAAAAATATTTACAATAGATAGATTTTCTGCAAGAACGTAAACAAAATTCTTAAGTAATTTCACTGAAGTCTCTCAAAGTACTTTTCTGGTGTTATGATAAATTTTTGATAAATATTGCAAACAAAAATATGCTTTTAATTAAATGAAATATAATAAAAACATTGAAAAGTTCCTAAAATGCTACGCATGAAACAGCTCATAAATTTATAATAAATAATTTTATAAACTTTAAATTTATAAAATTCATGAGTTCTCGACCATATAAATTCCAAAAGTTCAGATTTTGTAAACTAATAAAACTATGATTTTATTAGTTCATAAAATCATAAAGCTTTAAATTGTTAAATTTATAAACATATTAACCAGTAAACTCCTAAATTGGTGAATCAATGGACACATAAGTAAGGACATAAAACATTCATAACTTCACAAATTTGGAAACTCGGAAGAAACTAATTTTTTTTTGGTGGCTGATATTACATTTTTAGCACCGCAATGGTCCTTTTACGCTATAAAGGATATTGTTTTGCATAAAAAATGTAATTCCAAATAATTTATCTTGACATCTCTTGGGGTTCGAGGACTTTATGTATGTATATAGTAAAAATCATTTCCACTCGAACGATGTTAGTATGAGGCTTTAGGGATGTATATTTTCGCTTTAAAAAACCTAAATTAATCCCCTTCATAATTATACATAATATTTGTGTTTAGAAGGAAAACCCACTTAAGTGAAGCTAGGACAAAATGTAATTTGTTCCTTATTATTGTTGTCCTTAGACACTTATTTGCGTCCACAATTCGCAGTCCAAAATTCGGTGCAATTCACAAGTTATGTCATTTTCACAAGAGTGATTTAACAAAATTACCTAATATCTCTAAAACTTGATATAAGCAAGAATATGTTTTTTTTTTGTTATCGTTTATGTCCTTAATTCTAATAATTTCTAATAATATTAATATATTTCGTAATAGATTTAAAAAAAAAAACGCTCAAAATCTGAAAACAAGAAACCGGTACATTTAAGTCTTTTTTTTAACTGATATTAAGGGATTCGGCTAAGAAACATCAAAGTATAAATATTCTCCAAACATATTAGTAGTAGTTCTGATAGCAAATTAAACTTGAACGGAGCAACAGAAGAACACATGATTTCCATGCAAGAGCTGATAACTAGGTCTGAAGAGCGTCTACTGGCTTGTATGACGATATCCATGAACGTCTCCTGTTCCTGGGATAGAATAATCATCTTAAAATTATCCGTAAGCCGCAATTGGTTGCGCACTTTCAGCTTAAAGAAGTAACGCAGAATCTAACATTGTTTAATAAATATCTGGGCAGGTGAGATGCCCATCGTAACTCGTTCCAGTGAACATGAGATACTTATGTATATCTGGCCCCAGTCTGTTGCAGGTAACCAGAAAGCAGGTGAAAAGTTCCTGCAACAAGGACAATCGAAACATCTTCACTTTTGTGGGAATCCTATAAAATATGGCGAAGATCTGTCAGGGCACAAATTCTTTGACTAGATGGGTACTTTGGCGATGAGGAAGAGATAAAACATTCCGAAATAGCAGGAACGGCTGCACTACACTTCAGCTTCCGCAGACGGCTATATATGCCTTATGCTTCAAGGAATTGCAGGAATTGCTGCCCTTCAGGTAGCAGCTGACGGTAGCCAAACCGATAACCCCTAAGCTCGATATTTATACTTTATTGTGGCATATAATATGATCATCATAAAAAGATTAAGAAGGAAATTAGAACGGGGGCGATCTTGAATGGCTCTTTTTGTTATTGCTTGAGATCAATATTCCAAAAGTCCAATGTTTAGATTTCATTATGGCTTGTAATGATTGAGAAGGAAATAGAACAAGTTGAAACTTGCTTGGGCTTGGGTTGCACTGCACTCCACTGGTTTCTTAAAGATGCTTCCGCGAATGGCCATGAATGGCATGGATATTTGAACGATTGGACAGGATAATAACCCTGCAGTGAAATGAGATCGTCATGAAGTTAAGGCGATAGTCCCTAAATCCGATATTTATACCTGCTCTTCAACAGATTCTTACTGATTCTTAGTGATGCTTCTGCGTATGGCCATGAATATCGTGGATATTTGTACGACTGGACGGGATAATATAGCTGTTGCTGGTAGCAGCTTGAAATAAAGCTAAAGCGATGATTATTTTATTATTATATTCCACCCAGGAGTTTATGGCAATGTAACATTTCAAATCATACGGAGGAAATTAGGAAGAAAAGAAGTGTTGAATTGTACGAAGAAAATGCTATCATACTGGCAGGTCAATATTTTGTTGTTTTATCAAGAACTTGGAAAAAGCTAACACGGTAATCGAAGAAAGTCTAATAGGTTGTAGATTGGCGTAAAATACATTTATTGTCAAGACTTATCAATCATATTTTGCCATTTGTATGTGTCAAAGTCTGTTTCCAGGACAATTCATTTTGTAACACGATTTTCCTTATCCGCTACTATACTGTATTCCAATAGCGCTTGTTCCAATTGTCTTTTTTCCGTTGTAATACTTTTCAGTTAATAATCGTGAATCGGACAAGGACGCCATGAGATTGTACTTGTGCAGGGTCTCCCTTCCTGACTATCCCCCTATGTTTATATCCCTCCTGCCTGCAGACTATTTTTCTTTTCCTGTCCTCCTTCCTAGTTACATTCTTTTATTGCTATTGTCCTAAGAGGATTTCCGGATGTTTTGTTGGGTGACATTTGTTCTAAACCTAGCATAACCTAGAGTATAGAAATTACCTTTTGCAAAAAATTGGGGGATCATGAATTTAAATTGTAGGCCCCACCTAAATCATATAATGATATATCTCATCTAACTTATGTTTAGTATTTAAAGCATTTGGAATTTATACGGACAACTGAGTAATTTAGGTGAATTTAATGCATTTAACGTAGTTATTAGATCAGAAATAAGGCAAAATAACAGTTTTTTTAGATATTTAGCTTCGTTACAACTTAAGATTTTTGTTTTGTTTGCATACTCTCTCTTTCTTTGACACAAAGTTAAATTTTACACAAACTCACGTGGTAGTTGAAATCCGGCCTCCGGCGGTTGCGGCTGTGGGGGCAAAGGCAAATGTAAATGAGTATGAGAATGCGCATGTGCATGATATTCTCTCGTCAATCGTATCTGAAAATTCATAGTTTCAAAACAAAAAAAAGGGTACGTGGCGAATTTCCAGTTTTAGTGTCGGTTGTGTTTTGATTTTTTCTTTTGTATTTTCTATTTTTGGACAAATTATCAATTCAATTTCTTACACATTATGAGAGATAGGAAAAGCGAACGAACATGACAACAAACAACAAATTCACAAGGTGTAGTAGTATAAGCCGTAGTTTCGAATAAGGTTAAGAAAGCAATAAAGAGCACGTTAAATGTGTTTGGTTAATTGAGTTAATTTGGCCGATATTAAATACAAAAAAATAAACGGATGTTATTGTTAACCATCATGAAACAATTGTAAATGTTATTTACTATGAATGCGCAATTTATAGTGAATTTGAAAATGTGACTTAGTTTTTGTATGTTAATTCGTTTTGTTTCTATTGGACTGGTTAAAAACAATGCATTGTAATGAGGTTTCAAAATTCTTTTTTTACAGTGGCGAACTCAAACTAGTTAAAACCAGCAGCACTGTGATAGAACGCACACACACACACATCGAGTTTTGAATTGTCAAAATTTAACTCGAGTTTCATTTAAAATTTAATGAATTCTTTTTCAAAGTTTTGGTGCTTTTTATGGTGGTGGTTGTGGTTAATTCGCAATAAAAAAACAGATTTGTTTCTAATTCCAAATACGATTGAGTGATTGAATGATTGATTGACTGATTGCTTGATAAATATATGATATTTTGCTTATTTATATGTACAACAACAAGTCTCGTGTGATTTAAAACGAAAAAATAAATTAAACGGATGACTGAAGGTAAGAATGAATATCATGAGTGGGCTGGATGGTGCGTTATTTCGTACTCACCATATGTTCACTGGGATCTAGGGCTACGTGATGGGGTGGTATTCCTAAGCGTTCACGTTCCATTTGAGATATTGCGGCTGGATTCGGATATATGGGAAATTGTGAGGGATGTATTCCACTGTAAAGGATAAGAGAATAACTTAGACAGGTTATATAAAACAAGAAATCTACAAATCAAATTTTAGCTGATTTATAAATATTTAATTGCATTTAATTTTAATTCATGCGAAATGTCATTTAGCAATAGAATTTTCCAAGAATGAACCTTTAAAAAACCTCATTCCCTAAAATACGCAGTATCGCGGCTCTTGCTCACCTCGATTTTTGCTACAGACATTTTTTACCTTATGCACTCAGTACTTTCAACACACGAAAAAGGAAAGTAATTTGTAATTTTCTGAGCTGATTTTTGAGCATTCCTGTCCAATAATGACAATAAATAATCAAAATAATCTATAAACCAGAGTCAAAAACTTAAAGATCAGAATCGTTATGATAGGGGCAAAAAAAAAACAACAATTTGTTACATCTCAAAATCATCAACTGGCTTTCATACTAGTCATGATTGAGTTTTAAACTGTAAGAAAAGGTTACGAATCTGAAGAGCAGTTCTACAATGCAGATGAAGCCTGCCTATTCTGGAAGCCCTTGTACGATAGAATTCTTATGAACTCCATAAGGAACATCGGCTGTGATACACAATTTCAGTGCAAAACTGCACTAATACTACCAGAAATCGTATAACTATTGAAAAATCCACGTTCATTTAAAAGAAATGCGTATATGTTTGTTCTTTATAAAGGGAATAAAAATGCTTCAATGACATTGTCAGTTTGTTTTAGTTCAAAAATTTCTTAAAAGAAAAAAAAAAACGCTAAAACGCTTCATCAGGACTTTTCGGAAAAATCAATTCTGCTTATCGATAATTTTCCATGCTATCTTTAGAAAAGCGAGTTAAAGAGTCATGACGGCCACATATTGATAATGTTATTCTCCACTATGCTACTGTGTCCGACAAGTTCTCATTCATTCTTTCCAAAAAAAAAAACTTTATTTATTCCTTCAAATCTAGTTCAATCCATTTCAAAATATTTCCCTACGAATACAACACACTTATCCGATTTTTTAAAAACGCAAATTGTCAGCTTCCGTCATGGCCTTCATCACAACGCGCTGCAGTTCATTTCCATTTTTTCAATCAACTTAAAATGGAAACGTCAAATTTCTTTCGCATCCCTTGAATGAGATGTGGGAGAGCTTCTCACATTCAGTAAGCTTAGGCGTATCCTATTTTTAGACTCAATTCGCGGATTGAGAAGTATTTTCCCGATTTCTCGATAGTTATTGAAATCACATGGAAAGAAATCATTACAGAAATCAAGCTATTACCATGGTTGTGGGAATATTAATGGAATGGCGACAAATTTAAAAGCAATATAGAATGAAATAGCGCGTTATCAGGGTGAGAAACCAAGTGTTTTCTGGCCATAAATTATATTGATTTTTCAGCGACTTTGGTATGATATTTTCTGTCTTGCTTCACGATATTTACTTGATTGGCCGAATATTTCTGAATCAGAAGCATAGATTCAAATCACGTTTCCCATGATAATGTGCTGATAGCGAAAAATCATTACTTTACAGATTTTAACCCCTCCTTCACTGAACTTACTTTAGAAAATAGAACCGAACAATGGATTATTGATCTGAATTTGGCATAATTGAGACGCAAATTGACGATGTCCTCACTGAAAATTAAGACACTGATGACGTGATACTCAGCACCAAGAAAATTACACCGAAAAGCTGTATCAGCACTCTGTATTTGAAAACAATGATTCCTTCGACACTGTCAATATAGTATTGAACTAACGTGTCTTTTAGAACGGAGCGAGATACCTTCTGTATGAAAGGAAATTGCAAAATCAACAAACTTCTTCCTATTTTCTACTGCTATATATTGATTTTATCAAATACATTGTGAAGGTTTTGAGAAATTCTAGTTAGTTGTTAGTTTAGTTTTTTGTTTTTGTTGTATTAAAAAACGACGTTGTTGTCAAATTCTTCCCCATGATATCATACCGTCTATAGTACTCCATCCAGTGTGGATCCAAACGTGATTGACCCGCCGCCGCTTGTGCAGCTGCTGCTTGTGCGTTTTTCAGCTCTTCCAATTCTCTGAAAAAATACAACATAAAATAAAATGAGTTATGTTTCAAAACAATAGCAAATGACATTACTAAATAGCAATAAAGCAGTGAACGAGGAAATGATATTTTCAGAGAAAACATAAAATCATGGCAAAATGTTCAAAATAAACCACATGCAATAGGCAAAAATTAATGTATGAAACAAACGAAATGAAATGACACAAAATTGTATCATTTAGTTATTAGAGTGGATTGGATGTAAGAAGAAAAAAAACGAAAATAAAATAAAAATAATGCAGTTAAGGAAATTAAGATGTTAAAAAATTGTATGCTTTAAATCATGAAGATTCATTATAATGAGTTGTTAGATTATATTTGCAGCAATATTTATATATATAGATATATGTATGTATATAATATGTACCTTTCTCTACTGTACATAGGCCCCATTGGATGATGATAGGGCACCATCTGTTCAACAGGGCTGAAATAATTAAAAATGTTTTGAGAACATATATAATATGTCAAATAATTTGCTTGTGTTTTAATTATTTCTTTAATCATCTATCTATGATACGACGGGAAAATCACAATGGATGCAATTATAACGAGAATTTGTATTATGTTATATTTATATATATATATTTTTTTTTGTACGTTGTTAATCAGATAATAAATAACAAAGAAAAAAAAACAAATCACATTTTTGCCAAAATCAGAAAGTAAAGTTTATTAAATCTGCTTTGAATTTTGATGTTATTTCCCCTATTATTTTATAAATAATATTATCTGACAAAAGAACGAATCATGAAATGAGAGAGATGGTAATCCAAAATATCCCTTAACATTTTTAAGGTTATGTATTTAGAGGTTAGAAAGAAGAAGTAAATAAAATAATAAACTGACAACTTATGCAAAGCTCGTATCTTTATCAGTTCGAAGAATGTATATAAAACACAATTGTGTCGGAACAATTTAATGAAAATTGCAATCAAAATGTGTCCCCTGCGCCAGGTTTGTAATTTAATACCACGATTCAAGATAAGAGTGAACGAAATTGTAATTTTCTCAAGTCATCCGTGTGGAAAAAGTAGACGGAGCACCAAGTTTTGCTAAATCTTTTAATTTTTGTGGCAGTACCGTCTACTTTTACTGCCAGTACTAAATACTCATACCTGATGAGTTTTCAATTATACTGAATGCAGTGCAATTGAACGAAAAATACAAATCAATGAATATATAAAAATTAAATAAGGCAATTTGTATTGGAAGTACCAAAGAGAGCGTGGTTATTCAATCAATTTTCTCACTTTTTATTCAGCCTTACAAAGCAATATAATTGACAAGAATTTAATTAACTGTAAGCAACGTATTATGGATTACAGTGGAAAATTAAATCTCCATAAATCAGTCAAATTCTATTTTGGTCTGAGAAATTGGTTTACTAGATATGTGCCAAAATTAACCGAGTTTGACACTACTGAAAGATGTAGAAGTAAGGATATGTAAGTTAAATCGGTTGTGTGGGAGGTACCAGCAAATTCAGATTATTGCAGGAAGAGAAATTGAATGTCGGCAAATCGGTGAGTTCGTATCGGAAGTACCAGAAAATGTTACCTCGGCTACGATCTGGCAAAATATTAGGTTGTTGCAAAGTTTTGAAAAGTTCCATAAAGATCTATGGCAATTACCCTGTTTGCCAGGCAGACAGACGGACGGCCATTTGGCTAAAAGTTCCTTGCTACTTTAAACGCTAAATTTTTGACCGTATCAATCTTCGGCAAATGCACATATTTATTACATTTATATGATATTTTGGAACAAAAATATTGGTTAGTTATTCTACATGCCAATCAGTGCAAATAGTTAGGGACAGGCTTCAAGTTGTCCATATTATGTAATCGTAAAAACCGATTCCTTACTTGAATGGCAAAAGAAGTTATTTTCTTAGGAAATATCTAATTTTGAATCAATTTATATTTTGTATTACCACTTCGCCCCGTGATTAATTCTTTATGAGGGCTACAAATTTTTATATGAAACTCAAGTGAATTCTGAAATATCACTCACCTGAAACCAACATGTGGTCTTGCATATTCGGAAAGTTGTCGCAGGGCTGGTGTGTCTGTATACGGAGGTTTAAGTTCTGCTTTAAGTTTAGCCTGTTGGGCTGCTTGTTGTGCCGCAGCGGCTTGTTGCTGTTGTTGTTGCTGCTGCATTTGTTGTTGCTAAAAGAATATGGAAAATATTATAAGTACATAAATATGCATTATCTAGATGTAGAAGAAAATAAAACACTAATGCTTACCTGTCGTCGTTCTCTTTCTTTTTCAGCAAGTTTACGATCACGTTCTTCACGTTTGCGGGCCAATTTTGAATCAGCAACTGGTTTAAATATCAGATCAGTTCTCGTACATGAATTGTAATCGCCGCGATCAATGTGACGAACAAATCTACGGAAAACGATCGTTAACAAAGTTGGTGGTCAGATTAAAAATACAATAATGTAGCTTCGACAACAATGAAATGTGGTGCAATCAACATTTTAAGTGAAATCAAAATGTTTGGTAAAATTATAAAATGTTTTAAAATTTAAATAAACATAATTCCGTTAATCTCTACATCTTAGTACAATTTCCTTAAACATCTTACTTAGAGCTTACTGTAGAGAATAGCCAATATTAATGTGAATTTATTCTAAGATGTGAATTGTTTTTATATTATGAAAAACTTCCTGTAAAATAACTTTCATATTACCCCAAGTATTCTTTCCCTTTCCTGTTCACATTTTTTCTTTTTAATTCCAATGTACGTAAACGTCTACTACCTCTAATGTGTGGAAAAATATGTACTACACTAAGATAAGCGCTCGAATTATTATAAATTTCTTGCAGCAACGAAATGGTTAATCACAGCGCTCTCATTTTTTGACAAGCGTCAACCTCTTATATGGTTTACGGAAAAATATCGTTTTATGTCGCAGTTAAAAAAAGCTATCGAAATGGAATTCAAACGAAATTGTTTTATTGCTTTGTATTTGGGCGGAAAATCACAACTAGCCATTGTTAATGGACTACGAAATTTATGTGTGAAAAATATTTGTTTATCGGACTATTATACTTTGCAATGGTACTGGTACATCATCAAAACAGCAACATCGCGAGAAATTGTTCGAAAAGTGAAGCGCAGAAATCAATAAAATTTACGAGAAAGCGCAGATATAAGGCATTGGACGTTCTGAAAAGACTCGACACAATCGACATAAATATTTTAATATTAGGTGCGCTGTTTGCAAATACATGGCGTCAGCTATAAGTCCTAGTCGATTCTGCCATAACCTAAACGTCATGAGCCAAGCTCAGGCATATAGTAAACATACCGCCTCGACACAATAGTGATTTTCTTTTTACGTCATATTTTTTTGATTGTACGATGTTGTGCCAAATGGTCGTCATATGCGGGAAGTATTGATTTTCTTCTTTCAATCGAAGAAAACGGCGGCTGAAGCTCATCGAAAGCTTCAAATCGTTTACGGGAATGCCGTGTAGAGATTGGTTACGTCGCTTTAAAAACGGTCATTTTGATGTTGACGACCGTTCGCGTGAAGATATGCAGAAATTTTCAAATAAAAAAATCTAAATTGACTAAATTACAGCATTTCTAATTGGCAAAACTTCGAGGGTATAATGCAAAGGCTTACTTCTTATAACCATCGACTATATTTGTCCTTCTCTAAGCAATAAATTTAATACAATATTTATCCTTCTTTGTAAATTTAATCTAAGTGCTCAACTGAAAAAAATGCAATCCTGTTCCTAAATGCAATCCTGATCAAAACTAGCGGTAAACAGTGCCAATGGTTCGGCCTATAATACTACTGTGTAATTTTTGACTGGTCTAACTCTAAGATATACATCTGTTCGCTGCCTGTACATAGCGAGATAATTATGTGATATTGTGTTCCCCATGACATTAAATTGTAATTAAACTGTATCTTACATAGCCGACTGCGATCGATGGCATTCCGTGTCATCGGGCTTGGCTTCGGGACTAGGACCACGTGGTATATTGTGTGTTGGACTAGGTATTTCCGGTTCTGGATCGGGCTCAATCTCAATTGGAACTGTAACAAAATGTCGTTTTTTGAATCTGTTTGTTTAATTTTTAGCTTACATCATCTTACGTGGTTCTGTGGGATGGTGATGCTGCTGTGGGGGTCCTCCTCCCAAACCGGAACTAGCAGAGTGGGCGTGAGCTCGTAAAGCATCCATATGCGATGTAGGCTGTAGCATATGCGGTGGTTTGCCGACTTCTTGGAACGGTGATACATGAGGCGGAGGGGGATAACCGGGTATATGCGAGCCAGGATATCCAGCCGGTGGCAGACCCGAGGGCCCCGTCGGCGGTGGTCCCTGAGGCCCTCCACTGTTGACACCCGGATTGCTGCCATTGTTGTTGTTACCACCTTGTGGCGTCTTTGGTGTTGGCGGTTTATTTTGTTGCTGATGTTGATGTTGCTGCTGTTGTTGCTGCTGTTGCTGCTGCTGCTGTTGCTGTTGTTGCTGCTGCTGCTGTTGGTGATGCTGTTGTTGCTGGTGCTGTTGTTGCAATTGTTGTTGCTTTTGCTTTTCAGCTGCCACCGCTGCAGCCAACGCCGGATCATCGGGTCTCGTTGGCGGTGGCCCTTGGAGACCGGGATGATGAGCGGCCGCCATTACTGCAGCAGGGTCCAAAGGTCCCCCGGCGCCCGGGGGTTTCATGTAAGCCGCAGGAAAACCTGGCCCATATGGCCCATAGCCATAGGGCGAGTTGAAAGGGCTGTGATGATGGGGCGAATAAAACATTGATGGATGTAGAAGCGGGTGGGGATAAGGTGACTGACTCGGATGAACACCAATTGGCGGCATTCCGGCTCCAGCAGGTATTAGTGGCAATGGCAGTGGCATCTGAGGATGTCGTATGACCGGTGGCGAAGCACCCGGCCTCAAGTGCGGAGGGGGAGATGCTCCCAGTCCACGCTGACCCGCCTGTGGTCCATACATCTTACTCAAAGGACTCGCCATCAAAGCAGACGCACTCGAAACCGGTGGTGGTGTCATGTGCGGTGACTGCTGCCTCAACAGAGCATGACGATCCCGTTCGGCCACAGCGGCTGCTGCCGCCGAAAGGGCCGATGACGACGGATGATGGCTGAGAGGGGATTGTGGCACTGGGTGCAATGGACTTTGACGACTCAAACTGCTGACGCTTGAGGCGGGCGAAGAGGAGCGGTGTACACCGCCCGATGAAGTGTTTAGACCACTGGGAGTGCCCGCATTATTACCGCTAGGATGGGGAGGTCCCCCAATCCCACTACCCGCACCACCAGGAGCCGAATTGCTAGTTACGCTAGGACTGGCTCGACTGAAGGCTGACGTTGGAACTGTATTCGTAGTTGACATAGAGGTAGTTGCTGAAACGACAGGTTGGTTTGTACCGTGCGGAGGCATCGGACCACTGGCCGAAGAGACTGGCTGTTGTTGCTGTTGCGACGACTGCAAGTGCGAGGGCGGAGGAGTTCTTCGACTGAGACCTGACTCAGGCATACTATTGAGGGATGGTGGCCCAGCCAACAATGCCAACGGACCTGCTCCAGGGCCCAGGCCTGCCAGAGAATGTGGAAGCATGTGGTGACCAGCATGAGCTGGATGTCCGGGTGGCAAGTGTGCCAGATGGGGGTGTATGGGCAGTGGGTGACCTATCAGCCCAGGTGGCACTTGGTGGTTATTACTCGCCAAACCGGGCAATGGAGATGTACGATGTGAATGCGGAGATTGCTGGGGCGGTCCTGAGGACGGCTGCGATGTGGTTGGTTCACGCATTTGGGATGAGAGCGGAGGTCCTCCGGGGCCAGATCTGTCTTCGTGAAGGCTATTTCCCCTCTGCAAAGGCGGTTGAGCTGGCGAAGGAGTTCGTACCGACGGTTGTTGTTGTGGTTGGCCATGAGTTTGCATGCCGCCATGCCCCGATATGGATAAAGGTGGCCCACTCCTTGGGTCGTGATTTTGCAGTGAAAGCGGTATGGGAGCGTGCGGGTGCATTCCACCAGCTCCTGGGGGCAATTCTGCATGTGGTCTATGCAACTGTGGCAAATGCCCGGGTGGCAAGTGTTGGGGATGCATGCCCGAGGGTGCCATCGACGAAATACTATGTGGAGGTCCACCCGTCGAACTGGAGGTGGGTGGCATAGATGACGGCGTAAGATGACTGGGAGGATGGTGCAAGCCCTGAGGACCGTTGCCACTTGCCGACGTTGGGGTGGGATGATGAATCTGGCCAGGTGGTGGGGCAGAGCCACCAGTAGCTGTGGAACCTGGGGGCATACCAGGCACCTGGCTCTGATGCGGTGACGGCATGGACAGCGGGCCTCCATGTGGAGACACCAAGTTCTGCGGATGCATTCCCGGCGGTAGACCACCGCCAGCAGGCGACGGCATGTGCGGTGAAGGGTGCGGCGACTGGAATTGTTGCTGTGTGGATGGTAGTGAACTGCTATTGCTGCTCTGGCTATCCTGTCCAGGCGTTGAACGCGAAGAAGCATCTATGGGACTTTCAGACGGGGGATATTTGAGACCAACATCAGGGGGCCCATTGTAGGGTGGCTGTTTGATGAGATTTTCTCCGTAGGGCGAAGGTTTCATACCCGCTGTGCTCATGTCTGTCGGTGGACCCTGCGGTGGAGGATACTTAAGGTCCTGAGGACCGAATTTGCCAACCATTGGATCTCCGTACTTCATCATGAGACCAGCTGCTGATTCAAATGGCGGTCTGGCCATCGGATGCTGCACTTGATGCTCGTAGTGAGGCTTTGGCATGACTATTGTGGGCGGTGGTGTGGCTCCCGGTGGTTGGCCATGGGTCGGAAGCGGCGGATCTTGCGGTGGTGGTCCTCCCATATATTTGTGTGATGGGGGGCCGTTATCACTGGGCGCAGATGCCGCGCTCACCGGCGGAGGGCCCAAACCAGGAGGATGATATCCCCCCTTAAGCTCTTGCACTTTTGCCGAAACTGGGTCATTACTGTTGCTGCCAAATGACGGTTTAACACCTATAGGCGGACCGTGTGAAGACAAATCGCCTGGAAATTTACCACCATGATGTTCCACCATGTACTTCATACCAGCGGCCGCCGCTGCAGCAGCTTGCATTTCTTGACTATACTTAAGTGAATCTAAAGCTTGTGGCGGATACTTCAGATCTTGTGATATAAATTTGCCAGGTTCGTATTTGATACCGTCAGGAAACTTGTGATCCATGTGATCTCCAGGATATTTTTGCGGAGGCGGCGCATGTGGCCCACTTGGCTGTCCACCCATCGAAGACATTGTGCCGACCTCATTGCCCATAGACGTTGGCGGTAGTTGAGGTGGCGGTGGAGCGAATTTCAGCTGACCTCCCTCAACTATATATCCCGTTGGAGGACCCGCGACATGTTGAGCATGTTGCATATGTGAAGTTAGTGGAGGCTGTTGATGCTGTTGACTGTCGGGGCCATCTCTCTTTGTCGTCAAAGACATTGGCGTCTGGCTTTGCATGTGAGGCATGCCTCCTCCTCCCATCAACGGAGGCTTAACGTCCTCACTCTTAACCTCAATTTTGACTTTGAGATCTTGAGGTTCGTTACTGTTCTGATTGCAAACGGCATCCATAACAACATCTTTTGGTTCCTTCTTAAAGTACATTACCTCTGGCATTATCGTCGTTTGTGATTGTGGCTGTTGCGATGGTTGTGTCACTTGTGGTGGAGTGGAGATTTCCTGCTTCATATTGGCAAGTTTCTTTAACATATCCTTTGGCATATCTGTGTCCATCATCTCCAGTTTGCTCAATTCTTTGCGATCGACGGATGCATTGAGGGCTTCTACTGTGGGCACCTTAAGCGGCGGCAATGAGGGAGGTGGATTGACAACAGTAAGCGGTTTCGCGGCAACGGATGTGGGTATAGCTAAGGGGTCTTCTTTGGGCGGTTTTAAGTCTTTGAGACTGTTGTCATTCACGATCATGGTGGATGGCATTGACGATGGTGCTTGTATGTTAGTCTCCTCGTCGACGTTCTTGATTTTATCCTTGCTGTCGATCTCAGGAATCTTCGTTTCTGCTTTCGGGATCACATTCTTGTCGCTCTTGGCCGAATCTAGTTCACTGTTGCCACTACTACTCTCCTCTTTGCTCGAAGTGCTCTCCTTGCCATCTTTCGACTGTTGCTCAGCCGAATCGGTGTTGTTCGATTCGCCGTCGTCCATGGCCGAATCTGAACGACTATCAGAGTTTGTGCTCTCCACGGGGCTTTCGGGGCGTTTGCGTTTTTCCTTGGACGCCGACACGGTAGCAGCCGCGACCCCGCTGTTGTCACCGGTGGATTCGTCCTGAATGTCCGCTGTGGAACCGGAAGTTGAACCTTCGGTATCGTTGCGCTTTTTCTTGTTGGGAGTTTCCTGTCTGCCTGTTTTCCTTTTATTCGTCGCGCTCTCGGCCGAAGGCTTCGTAGGCGTCTTGGGACTATCAGCCGATGCGGCTGCAGCCGCTGCAACACTGTCTGGGGTATCAGCACCGCGTTTGGGCCGCTTACCATTGGCAGTTGGCTGGGGCTGTGTGACCTGTGTCTGGTCGCACTTTGATGTTGTGCCGCCACCGCCACCGCCCGGTGTTGTCTGTTGTTTGTTTCTCGTCCTCATTCTGGACGGTGATTCATCCCTTTTATGGGTCAAACTTGAATCGCTGTCGCACTCGCTTATGTCGTCCTCAGTCAGAGAGCTGGTCTCCTCCTTCGTAACAACTGGCGATGCGCGACCCTTGTCTGCAGTCGCCGTCGACGCCGTCGTCGTCGCCGTCGTTGACGTCGTTGTCGAGGCAGTTGCAGCAGATTGCGGTTCGGGAGTGTCCTCCTTCTTGGGAGGCGTATTGCTGGCCCTTGTAACACGATTGCGACGCAATGCACTCTGGCGTCGTCTACGATGTGGGCGATTACTGTTAGCGCTGGGTGTCTTCTTCCACAAATAGTAGAATTCAACTAGTTCGGGTGTCTCCTTGTGGGGCAGTAAATCCTTTTGGATTCTGAAAAAATTCTTTCCAAATTGTCTAAGTCCTTTAATGAATTTCTTAATTTCGTCCTCGCACCATTTCTTTTCGATGCTCTTTGTTAGGGGTGCTTTTACAAGTGCTTGAAGTGCTTTACCAGGATCATAACCATTATCATGTAACTGTAAAAAAATGAAACAAAAAAGAAAAGTAGTAAATAGGTAGTCGTAGATCAATGTTCGTTTACGTGCGATCACATATATTCTGTTCGTATTAGCGAAATATAGCAACACACAGCAGATTGTTTTCGAAAAAGAACGTAGTTATTACAGTCGGAGTCATAATTGTTTTCAAAAGCAGCATTGCTGCTGCTAAACTGTAAAATATTGTGATATTTTTAACGAAATTGAACATTTTGTATTCAATCCAGAAGGTAGTTTCTTTTACTTTTACTGGTAGTTAATAATTTTTACCATTTAATCTGTTATTAAATTGTTCGTTATGTTATGGAGTAGCTTTAAACTGCAATTGAAGCTATAATTCCGTATTTTAGGACGAAAAACATACCAGGCTTAAAATCCTAATAAGTGAAGTAAGTAGACTGTCATATTGTAAATCATAGTTTTCTGCTATTAAGATTCACAACATTTTTATAACATTAGTATTGTAAAGTTGCATAATATATCAGTTATTGAATTGTGGAGAAAATATGTTGTAATATTGCAATGTAATCAAATCGCCTTTAAGACTTAAAATTACAATCCTGAATCAATAAAATAATAAATAAATAATAATAATACTATAGGCACAATGAATGTAAGGTCAAATTTTAATAAACTTTATATAATACATTATTTGAAAAAGGACCGGGAATTGTTCAATGAGACACAAAATTGGAGTTTTCCAATTTATTGTATCGACACGTTACGAAATAATACACGTCATCAAAACGTTTGCCAAGCGCATTTCCGGTAAAGACTTCAGTTCTCGCCGCAAATTCTTTTTTAAGTCTTCCATTGGCAGAAAACAGGTGCTTTGAAATATGGTGGTTTTTCGATGACATTAATTGAGTTTTGGGTCAGAAATTCATTCACAACAACATCATGACTTTCCTACCAACAAATCTGGCCATTCTTCGACTAGTCTGCTTTATCAAATGCAACATAATGTCGAAATAATAACATTTATCTACAGGGTGGGCCAAATAAGACCTACTAATGTTCTGAAAATCCAAGGGCAACACACTAACATCAGTTGCACCCATCTAAAATGTTCTGTTTGGTGCAGTGTTTTGGCCATTAGAGTTATCGGTCCATATTTCTTCGAAAATGAGGATGAAACGCCGGAATCGATTTCAGGAGTTTCTTACAGAACATTGATTGAAAACTTTTTGCGGCCACTGGCGGAGCAGTATCCTAATTTGTGGTTTCAACAAGATGGAGCAATTGCGCATACTGCTAGGCAAACTATGGACCTGCTGCGTGAAATTTTTGGCGAACGTCTGATTTCCAGAAATTCAGATTTCCCTTGGGCACCTCGTTCGCCAGATTTGACTGCGCCCAACTTCTTTTTATGGGGATATTTAACAGACAAAGTGTATCTTAATAAACCAGAGACTATTAGACAGCTAAAGCAAAATATTCGAGACGAAATACTGAGCCTTCAACCAGAAACATTATGTGGTGTAATGGAAAACGCGTTAAAAAGAGGCATTCTTTGTATCGAGAAAAATGGTGGACATTTGTCTGATGTAATATTTCATACATAATTTCCATAAAATATATTCAATGTATAAAAACAATCAACCAAAATAAATGATTATTGCAAAAGTTATTTGTGTTTAACATTAGTAGGTCTTATTTGGCCCACCCTGTACCATCTGACGTTCTGATAAGAATTGCGAATGTCCACCAACACTCGCATTTGCGATAATCAAAGGAAACAGTCAACATTGTATTGACTTTTACTACGGCAATTACTCGGAAATTTTAGAAATAATACATACTTCTACTTCCTGCTTTTGACGGAAAACATTTTTTATGATGAAGCTACAAAATTAAAAAATCACGTCAAAATCTAGTTTTAAAAATTAAGTACGGAAATTTCAAGGTAGTCTAAAAAAAGCTTTTTATATGGAATTCACAGAGCATTTTTTTTAATACTTATGTCAACCAATCTTTTTCGATCTTTAATAGAAGCGAAAGTTTTATTGAAATCAAAATCCAATCGTCAATATATTAAAATAAAATCATAAAAATAATCATGTATAATTAACAAAGATACATACAAATAATTCATAATTTATATTTTTAACGTAGGTATATATCTGAAACCAATTTACGAAAGGCAAAAAATTATTGAAATACCTCTTTCTGAATTTTAACCAAAATGCGCTTTGTTTTTCAAAACTGCAAATTACCAACTGAGTCATCTCATGAACCGAATCAGAATCAATATTATCTGTAGATTTCTTTCCCTGATGCATGAAATATAGTAACAAATTAATAAAATTTTGAATCGGTTTCCGATAGAAAAAGAAAAATTGTATATAGTTTTGATTGGGATACTAGGAACTAAAAAAAAACTGACTTTCGATTCTATTACGTTTCAGATATAGTTCCTAAATAAAACCGTACAACATTATATTATTTGTTTTGTTGATATACCAAAAATTACGATATTAAACCCATTAGTTTTAAATTTTGTATTGCATGGGTAGACGACACTCGAATTATTACTGTGACGCTACCGTAGCAATCAAATGGCTAATGACAGCGCGCTCATTTTTTGACAAGTATAAGTCTGTTATGTTATAACGGAATGGAATTCAAATGCAACAGTGTTGTTATTGCTTTGCATTTGGCTTGAAAATCGCAAAAAAACATTGCTAATGAACTACGACTTTTTCGTGTGAACAAAATGTTTGTGTACCGCGTCATTACACGTTACTATTATACTGATAGCAAAAAAATAAAAAAAAAAAACACAATCCAAAAATAGCGATATCGCCAGAAGTGATTTGAAATGTGAAGGCGAGAATTCCATGTAATCCACGACAAAACGCAATTCAAATACCGCAACATTATAATGCGTCTGCTAGTAGTATGGGACGCATATCAAAAAAATTAACTGCAACAAATACAAAAAATAGCGTTGGTAGCGAGCTTGAAAATTTCGTATTTCTTGATATAAACATTTTCACTTTTCACCAATATGTAAACACACAGAACGTGTATGGTTAGAGTGAAAATGAAAGAATAATTTACACCAGCGAAAGCAAGCGCCAGTGATGGTTTGGCCCACGGCAACTGCCACAGGCTGCTCACCACTCGTTCTCATTGAGCAGGGTGTAAAGTTAAACCAGCAAACGACGCTTTGTTACACTGCGCACGTAAACAAACCGATTAAAACCATTGAATGTTTTAGCAAGACTCGGCAACATCCTATTAAGCACAAGGTTTTTTTTTTTACAAGGAAAAGTTGCCAGCATCATTTCTTCACAACAATGGCTACCATATTTTTTAGACTTTAGGCCCAATCTGAATTTTTCTATATACAGGGTTGCCCATATTCGACGGACCCATGTTTT
>JAHXMU010000215.1:34996-46394 GCA_019455685.1 Philornis downsi
GTACAACTTTTCTATCGCGGCTTGCAAAATCATTTTGTCTTATTTGTGTGACAGATTTCAGTTTGCAAATTTGAATGGAAGAAATTCGAATGTCTCGGGCGTGCCGCAGGGCTCGGTCTTAGGACCGCCTCTTTTCTCATTTTATGTTAATGATCTAATGGATTATTTAGATAATGGAATTTGTTCTCCGTTAATATTTGCTGATGACATTTTAATGTACTTTAATGGTGATCGAAATTTTCCTGATGCACTGGAGAATAAAATAAATTATTGCCTCGACTGCACTGTGCAATGAACTGTTCATAATTCATTAGTGATTAATCCGTTTAAGACTAAAGCTATTTCGTTTCGCTCCCCGAGTAGTAATGCAGGATATAACATATATTTGAGGTGCAGGAGAATTGAGTTTGTTGATAGTTTTAAATACTTAGGTATTGTGAACGACAATAGGCTGAATTTTGAAACTCATATTGACTCTGTGCGCTCCAAAGTACATGGAGTATTACGTAGCCTCTACTCAACTAATATTTATCTGACGATTAGGGTCAAATATAGACTGGCTTGGGCGCTTCTAATGCCTCAAATTATTTATGGGCTAAAAGTGGTAACAACAACATCACTGAATGTTTTGAAATTGAAATTGACAATAAATGCAGTTGCAAGATTCATTTTCAGTGTACGTAGGCGTGAACACATTTCCATATATGTGAAAAGAGCGTTAGGTTGCTCTTTTAATAATTTTATAATGTTGTCAAAAGTGGAGTGCCTGTTTCACTATATGGATTTTCTCAGTTTTCACGCTCGACAAGAAATATACAAATAAAATATTTCAGCATTTGAGAGATTTTTCCTTATTAGGATTGTTCGATATTGGAACCATCTGCCTAATGACTTAAGAGTATTCTCTTATTCTAACACTGTTTTTCGTTCAAGAATTTTTGCACACTTTTCTTCAATGGAAATTTAATAACTGCATCACTTCGTATACCATTGTTACTAATTAGGATCGATATAACTTTCATTTCAATTTGTTTAATATTATTTTTTTCTTTTTTGTAATTACGGCTGGGGATTGCTGTGTAATACGCATTTTTGGCCTTAAAAACTTAGTATTACTGTTTTTTTTTTTTTTTTTTTTTTTGAAAAATAAAATAAAAAATAAATTGAGGACAACTGTATATTTGCATACTAACTGTCAATATCTTGTTGTTCTAACATACCACCATTGTATTGAAAATTAAAGAAGCAAAATTTGGATACCACTAACAACTTTCCAAAAGATGACATCTTTCATAGAAAGCAAAACATATATTTACTTCAAACCATTATTTTTCCAAAAGTATTAGTATTTTAAAGTGTATATATACCTATATATACATCATTGGCAGCGATCTGGAAGCACTTTTGCTGGAAATAAAGAATCGACACATGTTGCTATTTTGTCACTAATAAAAACGTTCTCTCTTTTGGAGTTCTTCCAATTTTTTTTTCTTTTGTTTTGCTGCGTAACTATTGGGAAAGAATTCCTTTCCTACATGTCGTGTCAATTATTGCCCAATTGGACAAATGCAGTATCTGGTTTGAAAATCATTATGGGTGCCAAATTTATGTAGAAATTTACCAGAAACACCTGTTGCTACACTTGCTCTAGTCAAATAAATTGACCCACTTTAGTCTACAAACTTCGATACAAATCAATATTAAATAAAATACCTTCCGATCGACACAGTAGTTTGCTTTTCGTTTAGAACGAGAAGAAGAGAAGACGCTAAAGGACTGAGAGGCATTAAAATGGAAACAGTGATCTCGTTTTGCACCTAATTTTATCTATTATAACATTTTAATTTAATTTCAGGTATATATTTATTAATCAATCAATAATCACTTGTAAATTGCATATTGACACCATTGCAACTCATGAGTTATATCGACATAAAGAAAAAATCGCTAATACTTCACTTTTTCGCCGATTATCAGTGAATAATTTTGTAGATTTTTAGCGAAAGTTATTGTAAAACATTCGGGTGGTAACACATCAGATTGTGCTCAAATTTTGAATTTTTGTTACAACTAGATGTTAAAATATTTCACAATCTTGCAACGCAACCCATACAAAATCTTTCAAAAACGGTACTAGAATAACGTTCTATGAGAACTTGAGAGTTTCTGTTCGAATTAAGAAATCGGTAGCTGGCAGCAAGCATGCACAATATGGCGGTTGATTGAACTTAATAATGCAGAAGAATAAATATAAACATTTCAATTGCAAAAAGCATTGAAAAGATCAGAGAAGAAAATACTTTTCATTCGTTTGATAATGTCATGCACAGTGGGAGTCATATACATATCTTTCGGAACCGTGTGAACACACGGATTAGGGCAATGCAATTGAAATACATTTGGACTGAGGTAAATTTCTACACCGCATATGATAGGGGTTAATAAAATGGCAAGTGTCAAAGCATATTTTATGTTAACCTGTAAAATAACATTCGTAAAGTTTTCCCAAAAAGAAATTTATTTTCTATCATACTCAAACAAAGAGATTGAAGAATTTTCATTTACAATCAATTAGCATGTGCCTGCTTACTTCCTACGCGCGAGTGTGCACTTAAATCATAAATGATCATCCCTGCCATTTATTCAGCACTGCACAGCTGAGAACAGTCTTCTTGCAAATTTTCATGATTCTGACTCTAATAGTTTGATGCTACTTTTTATCTCACATCCTGTAGAACTCCTGACAACTCAAGTTTCGGACAACGCAGTTTTTACTTTACCATCCCTGCAGCATTTTAATCTATATGATGGTATCGGTAGTTTAGTTTACCTCTTAAAAGTAAGAATGTTGCAAAATCCCATTCTTACTTCGCTTCTAATCTTTTTAAGGCAAATCAGCGTACCAATTTTCATAATACTAGATTTAACTGTTTAGACTGGTCACTGATATCATTTTATTCCCTTCTTACCCTCTTTTTACCCCTAGAACTAGGTTTAGACTGTAAGAATATGGACGCCAGTTCTCTTGATTCCAGCTCTAGTCGTTTGCTTTGGGCGGTCACACCGAATTTTACTACTTTCTGCCCTAAAAATTACGAATTTCGAAAAATCCCTTGCCAATTTTTATAGTTCTAGATTTAGCAGCTTGATCTGAGCCGGATACCGGGTTTTATCTTTTAATTTTGTTTTTACTCCTAAGAAATCGGATTTCGAAAGAAAAACTTTCTTGTCACATGTCTACTCTAGTAGAGGAATAGGACCACTAATTTTCAAGATTGCAGCTTTATCCTATTGATCCGGGCGATGGTACCAGATTTGTTTCTTTTTACCCTGTTGTTATCCCTAAAAGTATGAACTTCGAAAAATTTCTTCTTGTCGCATGCTTACCCTAGAATGGGAGGGAATATGGAGACCAATTGTCGTCATTCTAGTAGTTATGGCCATTTGAGCTGAACCTAAAAGTACGAACTTTAGAAAATTGCTTCTTATCACGCGCCTACTCTACAACAAGAGTTATGAATACCCAAAGTTTCCTTGTTCTAAATTAAGTTGTTTAATCTGGGCGATGATCAGTCAGCCAGCCAATCAGTAACTCAACAATTTTCAAACCCATTTAAAACCCAAGACAACAAAATGAAGGCGTGGATTTGACAAGTGTATTTTGCACAACAATACGTATTACGATCAACTATGCTTTATACACGTCCAATTGAACATTTTGTTTTGCGAATAATAATGGTTATATTACTTGTAAAAGTAGAAAGCCAAATTCGACCTATGTTGCTGTGAAGTTTTGTGGCAGAATCTTTGATGGAGATTGTATTACTGGATATAAACACTTGGATGTCGTCGGCATAAATAGTAAAACATAAATTCAAAACGCACGAGTTGATATCGTTTAAATACACCATAAATAGCACAGGACATACTGGCTTTCTAACAAAAAATGTTCTAAATTCAAATTACGAAAAAGGAATTAAATGCAAGCTCAGGACGGTTACAACTTTTCAAACATTTCTCCCTAAGTAACTATTTGTAATCTATATTCGGTATTCTAGAAGATCGCTTGAACACCCCCCTGAAATCCTTTCCGCCTCCTTCCATGCGTTTCGAAGTATTCCAATAATACTCCTACTATACGTGTCTGGGATCAAATATGTGTAGTGCACAATTAGTTAGTTACGAGTATGATATGATAATAAATTTGTAATAAAGCATGAATGGATGTGCTAATACTTACAACATCATGGGCATTAATTGTGGTGTCGTCACGTGTTGCGGCCACAATACCTTCTTCTAGGCCACCATCACACATTCCTGCAACAAATATTAGAGAGGGGAAATTGATTACTATCACAGCTCCATGGGGTAAAGGTTGTGTGTGGCATTACTTTTTAGTATTTCTTCCGGCGGATATTTACCTTGAAATGCAGCCATAGAACGAGCTGCACGCAAGAACATTAGTAGATCTCCATCTGCCATAGCACCTGGACTCCATCTTGGTATTTCTAATTCTCTTTCGTCGTTTTCCTTATCAACGGGGAAGCTTGAAATTGGATTATAATCGGGCAGTTTTGCCTTTTGTCGTTGTTGTAGTTTTGTAGTTGATTTTTTTATTTGATTTGATTTGATTTGGAGGTGATTATGTGTGAAGTGCATATGGATGGAGTAGGAGATATATAGAATAGTAGTAGTAGTAGTAATAGTAGTAGTAGTAGTTGGTTGGTTGGTTGATTGATTGATTGATTGATCAGATGGGTAGGTTGATTGGTTGATTTTGGATGGTTTTGGTGGTGGTGGTGGTGGTTTTGGGCAGTTGGTAGTTATAGTAGTAGTAGTAGCGGGCGGGGTTGTGGTGGAATGGTGGTTGGTTGGTTGGTTGGTTGGTACATGGGTATAAGAAAAATGATAATTAGTTTGGAGGATTTAACAAAAATGTTGGGTAACAGAAATTGTTGGTTATATATAGAAACAACACAAATAAAAAATAACAAATATCGGTGTTAGAATACTCGAAAGAGATTGATAACGACGGCGGTTTTAGTTTATCTGATATTTAAATTGGTTAATCATTTTGAAAAATTGTTTGTAAGTACATAATACATAGATATACATACATAAATAATTAATATTAAAACTAATGCAAATGACTGTGAATGACAACGATCACAAAATGAGATGAAATGTAATGAGGGATACCCAGGAGACGGTTTAGGAAAGGCAGTAAGGACAACTCAAAAAGGTAGGGGGAAACGTTAACAATTACTTAAGAATTACGCATAAACGTCCTTTATGTTTTGTATTTATACGAACTCATATACATATACACAATAGCATCCGAACGCGTTGTGTGGATTTCAAGTAATGATTAGCGATGTCGAAGTAGTTGTTGCTTACAAAACTCTGATCTGGGCAATGGTCACAAATTGAAAATTAGATATTCTGACAAAATAAAAATATATATGAGCACAGAATGCGAAAATTTCCAACATCAAGAAGGACATATGCTCTATTACGTATTCTAAACTTTTAAGACCAACTGAATTTTGTTATCCGTGTCAAAAGCATAATGAATTCATTGCTAAGCCTTTATGAAAGTATGAAAGATATCAAAAGCAAGAACCTTTTCGGTGTTGTGAATATGAATATAACATTGAACAAAAGCATGACTGAACACTTTCGTGTGTGACACAAAAATCCAAAAATTTTGTATTCATAATATACCATTCAAAGGTAATATCGTTGAAACGTTTTGAAAACAGCGTCCAAACTTGGTGTGACGAATTGGAATAGATGCGCAGAATACCGAAACGCTTCTAATTATCCTTTTCGCCTGACGTAAATGTCAATGTATTTTATATTTATCACCTAAGCAAGTATGTTTTCTACAAAACGTTCTAAATTGTACAGCAAAAGGCTAAGAGAATTGGGTTCCTTACGAATAACAGCGTGAAAAGAAGACTTCCATTATTGGCCCGTCATCTTATACTTTTTATTCGGATTGAAATGAAACTGATGAAACAACAGTAGTAGAAACAACAATTGTCGGTAGAGAGAGTTACCTTCTCTCTTAAAAAAAATACAAAAACGAAAGCTCTGCATGAAAATATTAGTGCGAAGAGGATTGAGTAAAAAATTCATGTTGGAAACCATAGGAAGAAGAACTACCTTTGCGTGGAATCCAAATCCAAACTAATTAAAAAAAGGATACAAAGGTATTTTCGTATAAAATAAGATTCCATAATGAAGCTCTATATGAAGGATGTCCCAACAAGAACGCAAGATTTAAATGACTGATGCAGCAAATGAATTGTTTCTGTGGCTGTATGACATGTGGCGCCGTCTTGTTGAAACCACATGGCCTCCACACCAATTTGCTGAGCTCGGTGTCGAATTGAGGTCGATGGAGTTTGAGCGACATCATCAGGTACAGCTGCGACATTTCGGTCGATCGACCTGGTCGAAGGCGCGTTGTTGTCTTTACATCACTAACAGACCCAGTTTTGGCAAATTTATCCATTAATCTCTTTACAGTTGACTCTTTTGGAGCAATTTTGTGCCACCAAATTGATCGCAATTTGCGAACTGTTGCCGCAAAACTTTCACCATTTTAGTAAAACAATTTCACAATGAGAATGCGTTGTTCATTCGTGTAGCACTCCATTTTTACTAACCTTAAACCTTCTACTAGCAAACAATAACAATTGTTCAAATGTCAAACAATGACAATTCGAATGGCGCCAAATTTGAATCTTGCGTTCTTTTTGGGACACCCTTTAGAAAAGAAAACAAATAAGAAAGTGTTCACGCAGTCAAACACGTTATAAGAAAGGCGTTGGTATATAAAAGCGCTCGAGAATAACTTTTTTATATAAAAATATGCACGGCAGAGTTAATGTATTGAAAATCATCAGTAGGAGACTGCTAAGGAAAAAGATGAACTACATCTAAAATGCCAATGAAGTTACAAGAAGCTTTTAAAAGCTATGTAATCAAAATACCGTCCAATTAATTTCCATATTCAAAAGACGAAAAAATTTTTCTTCATTGAAGAAATTTTAAAAATGAAATAATCATAATATTTGGTGATATTTTTAAAGTTTTATAAAGAACGGCTTATATCCAACATCATAATTATATCCAATATATATATATATATATAAAAGTCTATAGAACTCTTTATATAAAATATATCATGAGAATGATTAAAAAGGATATGCAAATAAGCTATTTATGTATGAAATTGTGTATAAATACATTTTGTATAGGAAAGAGTGGAAAGAGTAGTTGTTGTAAAAAAAAAAACAATCATTCAACAGTTTTTTTTAAAGCAAATAATCGGACTAGACAGTTTTTGTTTACAAAATAAATGAAAAGGGGCAGCTTTAGTATAGCAAATAGCCGGATAAGATGATTATCCTATAAAAAAAATTATGGAGTCCTACAGTTAATTGTCGAACAAGATAGATTGAAGAGAAAATTGTCCGAAAAGGCCGCTTTCATATAGTAAATTGTTCTCATATAGAAGAAATCAAGGAAATTTGTTTTTGTAAGAAAGTTACCACACCTAAGAAAGAAAAAAATTATAAAGTTGTTTAAAAATTATGGTTTTCGTACAGAAAATTATCGCATAATACAGTTTTCGTACAAAAAAGATTGTTAGATACCACAATTTCCCTACAAAATTCGTATAGAGAATTGTCAATTGAGACAATTTTCGAGCAAAGAATTGTCGCATAAGAAAATTTTTGTGTAGAATGTTGACGCACAAAACAGTTTTCATATAGAAAGTTGTCCGATTAGACAGTTTTCGTATAGAAAGTTGTCAGATAAAACAGTTATCTTGTACGAGGTTGTCGGATAAAACAGTTTTCGTGCAGAAAGTTGTCGCATGAGAAAGTTTTCGTATAGATAGTTTTCCTATAGTAAAATGTCGGATAAGAAAGTTTTCATGTGGAAAGTTGCCAGATAAGGCAGTTTTCGTATAAACAGTTGTCGGAGAAGACAGTTTTCGTATAGAAGGTTGTCGGATAAAACAGTTTTCGTATACAAAATTGTCCGATAAGCCAGTTTTCGTATAGAAGGCTGTCAGATAAAAGTTTTCGTGCAGAAAGTTGTCGGATAAGATAATTTTCGTATAAAAAATTGACCGATTAGACAGTTTTTGTACAGAAGGTTGTTGGATAAAGCAGTTATCGTATAGAAGGTTATCGGATAAAACAGTTTTCCTATGGAAAATTGTGGGATAAGAAAGTTTTCGTATAGAAAGTTGTCGGATAAAACAGTTATCGTATAGAAGGTTGTCGTACAAAACAGTTTTCGTATAGAAGGTTGTCCGATAAAAGCTTTCGTGTAGAAAGGTGTCGGATAAGACAATTTTCAATAGAAAGTTGTCCGATTAGACAGTTTTCGTATAGAAGGTTATCGGCTAAAACAGTTATCGTATAGAATGTTGTCGGATAAAACAGTTTTCCTATGGAAAGTTGTGGGATAAGAAGCTTATCGTGCAGAAAGCTGTCGGATAAAACAGTTTTCGTGTAGAAAGTTATCGGATGAGAAAATTTTCATATCGTATAGACAGTTTTCCTATAGAAAGTTGTCGGATAAGACTGTTTCCATACAGAAAGCTTTCAGATAAGACAGTTTTCGTATAGACAGTTGTCGGATAAGACAGGTTTCATACAGAAAATTTTCGGATAAGATATTTTTCGTTTTAAAACTGTCCAGCAAAACCGTTTACGTCTAGAAAATAGTTTTCAAATACAAAATTATCTTGAAAAAATTTGTTTTCGTCCAGCAAATTATCTAAAAACATGTTTTTATACAGAAGATTATCTAAAAAACGGTTAAAAGTAAGGGAAGGAAGGAAAATATCTTAGAAAACCAGTTTTTTAATAGAAAATCAGCAGAAAAGATGCTTTTCTTACGGAAATATGTTTAAGAAATGCAGTTGTTTAAAAAAGACAGACATTTCGTATACAAGAACGTCTAAGAAAAGCTCTTCGTACAAATATTTTCTGAGGCGGTTATCATAAAGACAATTACTTAGGTGAGCAAGTTAATTCGCAAAATAATTCCTTACAAAACCAATTTTCTAATACAAATTTGCCTGAGGAAAACAGTTTCCGTATTAAAAATAGCTTACCAATACAGTAACGGTTATCTTACTTAAGAAAATTACCTGACAAAGACTATTGAAATTTCAATCCATGTTCTAATTGACAAAGAAGGCACTACATTCTTATTGCGGTTAATTAACAACTGTTATACTGATATAATTCGCTCGCTAAAGCAATGCTTAGTCAACAGATAGACATGAGATGTAGGGTTATGAACAACTCCCTCATTAAAAAGCATCGGTGTTGTGCTTTATTCTTCGGAGCACAATGAACAACGCCAGGTTATAATTAACCAATAATTACTTTATTAGAATATATAATTAAAACTCCAATAAGGAAGAAATGTTCAATATATATATATTTTCAATCCTCGCGGGAGGAAAGAAAGTACATTTGTACACAAATTCTTCTCCTAAATCAGGGAAGGGAATATTTTGTCATCCTTAATAACATGACGTTAAAGAACTGAATGCATTGCCAGTATATTAACTAGACTGCAAATTTGTATATTCCTGCATGCTAGGCTTTTAAATAACAGATATCAGTATTATGGCAATTAACGTTCAGAGCGAACAATATCGGAAAAAAATCATGAAATATAATCAAATATGTGTAATATATAATGAAATATGTGTCAAATACTATAATAAACTCCTGTTTTAATTATCTGCAACTCAAATCTGTCTGTTGATGAAAGCAAAATACGATACATTTATATTTACTAAGGGTGTATGATAATTACGCCATCTCAAACAGAGACGGCGATGACAATTTTTGTTCCTTGTGGAACTACAGCCAAGGATTTTGTAAAGGAAATAGTTTGGACGAACAAAAGAATTTAAATACCATGATGTTAATTTTAGCCTAAGTTAAAGAATTCTTGTCACAGACCTGCAGCATTATATAAAAAATTCGGAATGATTGGAGACTGAAAAACAAATGAAAGGCATGCTTGCATATTGAAAATTTTAAGAAAATTTAAAAAAATAGTTATTTTATTTTTCTTATAAAAATTCTATAAGAGACAATTTTCATATAATGATCACCGAAATGGAGAATATATTCTGAACGATATATTTTGCATTAAAAGATGCCCAAATACTCGTATGTTGTATAAAAAATTTCGGAAGGACACATTTACAATTATCGGACGCGACCATTTCAATTTCCATAAAAAAAAACTTCGAAAATGTCATTTTGCGGCTAAAACAAATAGTGCAAATGCATTTCTAACATGGGTAGAGCATAGAAAAGTACTTGAAAAAAAAGGTTTCGTATAGTCAGAAAAGACAGCATTCACACAAAAAATTGCCTAGAAATATAACCATTACTGAAAAAGTTGCCTGAAAGTACATTTGTCATATAGAAAATTGTCCAGGAAACAATTTTATTACATATAAAAAGCATAAATATTAATAATATTTATATGAACTATATGAAACCAATAGTTTGGATAGGGTAACTGTGTGAAGAAATAATTTGCGCCAATGAGAGACATTTCCATAGTCTTAATTTTGAATCGAGTAATATCTGGTTTAATCCTTGATTTTCCATTTCCCGCGGAGAATTGTTTAAACACCAAAACCTAAAACAGAACATTATTTATTTATTTATTTTTTTTTTTTTTAAGGAAAATATTTTGAAGAAAGGATATTTCTCGTCGTCCGTAGCGCGATGATTAGTGCTCACGAGTGTTGTTCGTATGATCGCGGGTTTAATTCTCGATATGGCCACCTTTAATTATTTAAGCGACGGTCGTCTCAATTTGTCTGACAAACAATTAATCAAGTAATTGACAAGTCTTGTAAATGTTTCTCAAAGTGTGAAGTTTAGAATCGGGCTTAACTGCAGGTCCCGTTTGAGTGTGTCTAAAAATAGAATGTGAGAAGTTTTCCCATATTTCATTCGTGGGATGGACGGTTTTTTTGTCGATATTTTTAGAAAATTTTCAGGAGAGGCTAATTTTGTGGAAAGATGATTTTCATACAAGAAATTTGTACTGGATACATCTCAATAAACAACTTTCAAAGTCATCTACGACTTAAACGAAAACGTTTGTGAAAACCCCAATTTTGGCCAATTGCATAATATATTCTTTCAAAAGGATAAAGGAAACTGATTACAGGAAAAATTAGCCAAAATCAAAATCAAAATTCTATACTGACAATGAGTTTATTCGCGATCTGTCACTTAATTTCACGAAAATGTTCGTGAAAACCTCAATTTTGGTATTGTATAATACATTCTGTCAAAAGGATAAAGGGAACTGATGATTGGGA
>JAHXMU010000215.1:51797-64389 GCA_019455685.1 Philornis downsi
TATAGAAAAGTTGTCACAAAAGACAGTTTTCGTATAGAAAAGTTGTCTGAAAATACAGTTTTCGTATAGGAAATTTGTCTGAAAAGCCGGTTAAAAAAGACGTTTTCGAATAAAAAACTTGTCTGAAAAGACAGTTTTCTATAGAAAAGTTATCTGAAAAGAGGCTTTTGTATAGAAAAGTTATCTGAAAAGACAGTTTTGTAAAGAAAAGTTGTCGAATAAAACAGTTATCGGATAAGTTTTCGTATAGAAAATTGCCTAAAAAGACTGCCTTCGTATAGAAAAATTGTCTGAAAAGACAGTTTTCGTACAGAAAAGTTGTTCCGTATAGTAAATTGTCGGACAAAGCGGTTGTCGTAAAGGACATTGTCGAATAAACAAATTTTTGAACATAACAGGTCTTGTATGGAAAATTCTCGGTCCAGTCCGAGACTGACACAGTTGCTAACGATGGCAGCTTGGTCAAGGCAAAATTGAATAAATTGGAATATGTATTCTTGAGTCATCTAATCCTCAAAATATTCGCGGCAGGTCATGACTTGGTTCAAGAGATGCTGAAGTAAATATCAAAACAATATCATAGCTTAGATAACATGGAATAGATGAGATAGATTACTAGGTGTTCTTTACTGGTTGCCTCCAAATGTTTTTCACATTGTGTTGTGTATTTTATGTAATTGTATGTGAAAGCTCACTGGATGATTATGATGATCAATTAACAGAAAATTTACATACAAGTATGCAAAACAGATTGCCCGCTCTAAAATGGTAATGCCGTAAATATACCAATTTTCTGTTTAAGAAATTTTCTTACAACAAATCACTGCAAATTATAGTGACATTTAAAATATATTAATCGCCAAACTGTTGACATTTGTGGCCAATGCAGCAAAAATTACCACATTTTGCTGAAAATTAGCTAAAGCAGTAGCTTGACAACCTCATGAGATTTTAAAATTTAAATGTGTGACCAATGAAAAACTCATAAATTATAGAAACCCATAGCTTAGATGAATTCAAAGAGAAACAGCAGGAAAGGAAAAGAAAAAAAAATTTATTGTCACGCTGCATTTTGATGCAATTTGGCCTAAAGTCAAAAATAATCATGCTTCAATTGGCTCAAGGAAGGCAATTAAACAATTTAAGCGAAAAGTTTTTAAATTTATTGTAATATTTTAATAGCTGACAAGGGGAAAAAGTGTAATTGCTTAGAAAGAAAGATAGAGAAAAAGAAAATGTGATTATTATGTGTTTCAGATTGGCATGATGACTTCTGGTATTTAATTATCACCTTGTATAATAGCTGACAACATGTGCCGGCCAAGTGTGAAGTATAGAAGAACGCGAAGATTGTATTTAATTTAATAACAGAAAATACAAAACGGATGAAGCTGAAGCTATTGAGATATTCAGTAGAATGTGAACCAAAAATCTGTTATATGTTTTGTTCCCCAATTATGAATTATCTAAGTGTTAACACGGTTTTTACATTCCATAAATATATTATATATCAGCTTTCACCTTATAAATCATACAATCTAACGAAAAAAATATAAATTGTATAATATTACAAATGTTTATAAATCATGCAATCTAGTGGTAAATGTTTAAATGGTATTATAATTTATGTGAATCATACGACCTAGTAGTTAGCTAATAAAAATTGTATTGCATGTCATTAAATAATCATATTTAAGTAGTTATAATTACAATAAGACTGCCGGGCACAGATTTCAAAGTGAAATAAAATAACGAATTCGCAATACAAAGCATTATCTTTTTCAGACACACTTCAAAATGAAAATAATTACTGCCATGCAAACATCTGAAGTGAATCATTTTAAAAGCTCGCTTAAAGGGATTGTAAAAATTCTTTTGGTCATCAAATTGACAACGCTGTCATGACGTTCAAACGCGATCTGTCTTTTAGTTTATTTACGGTGTTCGCTTTTTATCATTTCGTTTCAATTGTGTTGGCCGAATTTGTGTTTCAGTCGGCTCATTGCCTATATCAAAAGCACGTCAATATGTGTGGTGCAACGCATTCGGTCTTGATGTGGCGGAAGTTTTTCCTTGCTCTGGTCCGTTATCAACGTCTTCAGCTAGTATGCTAGTATCGACAAATTCAAGAAAATGATTTCCGAAAATCGATTTTTAAGCTTGAGAAAGATAGTTTGTGCACTTTCTATGCACCACTAACCAATTCATACCACATGTTTGTTTTGAGGGTGAAACGCATTACCGCTCGACTAGCTGTAAAAAATTTAAATTTTTGATTTACAATTTTAATCGCGTAAAAAGTCGCTGGAGATATGCTACAAAGAGATATTTCCACATTCGTGAATGCATTAAGCTAGTGATACATGGGTTTACTAATTTGACATGCAAATTTGACATGCAAATTTGGCATACAAATTTGACATGCAAATTTCATATGCAAATTAGTAAACGAACTTCGGAATGGCCACTCCTAAGCCGTATCGATCTAAGACACATCAATACCTACACAAAGATTGATTATCGCGGTGAGGTGTACTCGAAATTGTTGCCAGAAAGTTAACTGGTAAAGAAAGAATATCACCTGAAACTTAGGAAGCGTCTTAAGAAGCAGATTCGCACAAAAAAAGAGAAAAAATTGTTATTTGTAGAGAGAAAACTCGTAGATTTAATACCATGAAAGAGAACCATATCACGAGACAATCATCTGCTAGAATGAATTTCTAGCCGAAAATTCAACAAATATCACCGAACCACTGCAGTATTCACCTAATACGGCTGCAACTGACTTGTCCCCCCTTTCAAAATTAAAATTACCGATTCAAGGTATCCATTCTCAGTCAAGAAAAAGCACAAATAATAATTCGCGCCGAGAACTAAAGACTTTTTCGAAAAACTATTAATTGCGCAACTAAGTTCCCGCTGTTTGCCAATAGATGGCGTCAGCTGTAAGTGCTAATCGATTCTGCCATAACCTAAACGTCATCAGCCAAGCTTAGGCAGGCATACGGCAAATATACCGCCTCGACACAATAGTGATTTTCTTTTAACATCGTATTCTTTTGGTTGTGTGAATATATATGATTTTGTGTCAAATAATTGTCATATGTGGGAAGTATTGATTTTCTTCTTTCAATCGAAGAAAACGGCGACTGAAGCTCATCGAGAGCTTCAAAACGTTTGCGGAGATGCTACTTCAAGTGAAACAACGTGTCGACGGTTATTTTGATGTTGACGACACTGAATTCGAAGACACTGAATTGACGGCACTGCTTGATGGCGATCCGTGCCAAATGCAGGTAGAGCATACTTTAGTATTAGGAGTTAATGATCAGGCCATGCCATTTCCGAGCGATTGCATGCGTTGGACATGATTCAAAAGCAAGGAACTTGGCTTCCTTGTGAGTTGAAGCCAAGGGACGTTGAGCGTCGTTTTTTCGCCTGCAAACAACTGCTTCAGCGACAAAAGAGCAAGGGGTTTCTTCATCGTAGTAAAAAATCGATTCATTACAGCAATCCAAAGAAATCCGGGGGCTGCCCGGTCAGGCTTCTATGTCGCCGCCTCGGCCGAATATTCACGCTGTGAAGGTTATGCTCTGCATTTGGTGGGAGCAGGTCGGTATTATTTATTACGAGCTGTTGAAACCAAGCAAAACCATCACTGGGGATCGGTATCGACATCAATTAATGCGACATCATCTGCGCGAGAAATGCCCACAATACGCGGAGAGGCACGAAAAGGTGATTCTTCAGCATGACAACGCTTAGCCTCACGTGGCCAAGCCCGTTAAAACCTACCTGAAAACTCTGAAATGGGAAGTCTTACACCATCCGCCATATTTTCCAGATATTGCGGCGTCCGATTATCACGTGTTCCGTACAACGGCACACGGTCTGGCTGACCACCAGTTCCACGCATATGACGAATGGCTAGATTCGTGGATAGTCAGTTTTACCGTTTTACCGTGACGGAGCTTTGCCAGAAAGATGGGAAAAAATAGTAGCTAGCGATGGGCAATATTTTCAATGAATCATTTGATATATTTAAAAAAAAACAGCTAGAACTTCGTTGCATTTGGGTCGAGTTTTTTTTTTGGATGATTTAATCATTCGTTGGCATAAGTGAATTTAATTCATGACATTAATTTGAATAAATAGTAAACATTCGTGCTCAGTTACATAACCTTTTCTAAAACTTTTTCAATTTTATGGACTAATCTGTGAAACAGATTTGGCAAACAATTTAAAGCTAAATACATAATATTAGACTAACGGAAAAGGTTTTCCTTTCAAACACCTCCAATTTTCGTCACTTTCGATACAGAAAATGTATTACCGAAATTCGTGCTCAGTTACATAACGTTGCCTACAACTTTTTTAATTTTATAGACTAAGCTGTGATGTCCGTCAAATTGATTTAGCAAACAATTTAAAACTAAATAATATTAGACAACAGAAAAGATGTCAAACTATAGCATTTTCCTTTTAAACACCTCCAATTTTCGTCACTTTTACCGAAATTCGTGCTCAGCTACATAACCTTGTCTACAACTTTTTCGTTTTTATGGAATAATCTGTGATTTTCGTCAAACAGATTTGGCAAACAATTCAAAACTGAATAATACTAGACTAACAAAAAACGTGTCAAACTATAGCTTTCCCAGCTGGAGACCAAAGTTGAAAAAGAACTAAACAAGGGTTTGAACTTTGTTAAACAGTTTTGTTCTTTCACTAGATTCTATACTCTTCTGTAACTGATTCTGAATGGGCAGCTACCTGTCACACCAATGCGACCAATTCTATGTATTTTGGTGTCCCAAAAGACAGATTTGAGACAGATTTGCTGTAGAAATGCACAGCTGATGATTCAGAGTTATTGAAAATGGAGCACTTGGACTTTGATTGTGATCAATTGCGAAGATCTATTAGTTGCCGCTGGCTGGACTGCTTCACATTACACTGCATCTATGTAATTCTTATTTAATTAATTTTTGTGTCCCAAAATACGCTTAAGATTTAAATTTTGCGCCAATTGTGAAATACTGCTGACATTTCGGGATTACGACAAATAGAGAAAACAAGTTTGCAAGTGTGTGTTTGGAGACGACATGTGGTTTGATGAAGATGGTGCCACATATCAGACTGAGAAACTTATATTATTGCATGAATAATTCCCTTCCTGTCTAGATTTTGGGAAGATCTTTGCCGTTCATCAACACTGAGTGTAATATCGTAATTGATTTTTCATCCAGATTTTTTATGGGAAAGCATCCTTCAACATTTCAAATCCCCAAAACATTTTAATTCCACATCACCTTAAAAATGATATAAAATTCTTTCCTATTACATCGAAATCTTGGTCAATAGAATCAATAATATTGCAAAGTTTTAACAAACCAAAATCAATTCGAACAATTACAGTCTAAACTCGATATAACGAATCTCAAGGGGATTAGAAAAAAAAAACGTTATATCGAATAATTCGTTACAATGAGGTTCGTCATATCGAGGTGAAGTTGCACTTATATTCGTTATAACGAGGTAATAGAGCCGTTACTCTAATGCATGCTGCTTGGCGACTACGAATGTTGATTTTCTGGAGACGTAGTCGTTGCAAACACAATAATTTTGTGTGTATCTGTTTCATATTTGGATTAATTGATGGAAAACGTTATGTAAAGGTTGCAGGTCGCCAAAATTCGTTAAATAGAGGTGAATAATTTTTTCTTTCGATAGCTTGCAATGAATGAAAAAACGTTATAACGAGGTTTTTGGGAAATGTATTCGTAATAGAGAGGCTTATTTTGTATTAGATTTTACGGAGCGTTGTAGGGGATTTAAAAAAAAATCGTTAAATCGAGGAAATCGTTATATTGAGGGTCGTTATATCGAGGTTAGACTGTATTATAATTTAATTTGACAGACCATTGCGAGGAGTTTCACTGAATATGCAGCAACCCAAAGAATTATTAGATCACAAAATTGCAGTTAGCATCTTTTTTCTCTTTTCTTGTTTTATTTTCAGATTTTAATGAAACGTATCCACTTACTTAATATTTCATAAAAATTAAATCACAAAATTTAAAAAGTTTCTATCAACTTTTGTTCCCCTTTAGCAATTTCGTTTATATCAGAATTTTACTGTAATTGAAATATAATCTTAAACTTTGTTAAAATCTCAAAGAAAATAACAAAAGATATGAAAAGTTTTTTTTACCTAATAAACGAAAATGTTTACCGTATTTACTTGTAGTACGTTAAGTTTGATTATTCGATACTTGTGGGGAAATTTGTTTCCAAGTTTCCAAGTTAGATTTACATGAGCGAGGGATGTATGTATGTATAATAAAAGAAAAGTTAACAAAAGCAAGCATTTATCTATTGAAACTAGTGGAAAGGCATCTGGAATGTGAAATTCAGGGTTATCCATTTAGTGGTTTCAAAACCACCGGTCCGGCAAGGTTGTTAGCTACTAAATACCTGTCATCTGCAGTATCATTTATTTTGCCATTTACGAATATGAATCGTTTAACAAGCGAATGATGCGTAAAAATAGTTAAAACTTACTACAAAAGTCTGGTAATTCAAACGTGGCACTTTTCGTGCATTATGCGGTTATTATGGTCGTCATAATCGACCTATTGCGCTAAAAATTGGCAAGATTGTAAAGCAATTTGAAGAGACTGGAAGCGTTACAGATGTGGTCAGGAATGTGCATCATCGCAAAGTACGCACTGCCGAAAATATCGCTTCTGTTAGTGAAAATGTAACGGACAATACGAATTTCAACTCAGAACGCTATGGCCGTATGATAACCACTTATATGTGGTTTCAACAAGACGGTGCCACGAGCCACAAACCCAATCGATTTCGGCATTATTGTATGAGAAGTTTCCAGAAAGCGTAATTTCACGTTTTAGCAAGGTCAATTGACAATTAAGATCATGCAATTTGACATTGGACTTTCTTTGGACTTTCTGGGGCTACGCCAGAGGCCGTGTTTACATGGATAATCCCCAAACGTTGAAGCATTTGAAACCCAACATTCGTTAGGTTATTGCCGAGACACCACCCGAGATGTCCGAAAAAGTGTTCAAAAACTGTCTCAAAAGGATCATTTAAATGAAATTGCATAACGTTCATTATTTGCAAGGTCCAGGCGTCATAATGAAATAAAAGTTAAATCGAAATCATAGCTTTATGTGCGTTTTATTTAACTTTACTTTTGAAACCGAAAAATGGATAACCCGGTATAACGAATAAAGTCTGTATAATCTACTTTTAAACCCAATCAAATGCAATCCGCAAATGCCCCCTTTGGCATCCAATTGTTGCCCTTTCAATTCTCAGAGTATTGAAAATTGATTAAACGATACCATATTTCAGGGAGATGGAATTAGAATAATTCAAACAAAAATGAAAAAGTCAAATGGTTGAAGGTAAAGAGTAAACATTTAGTTCAAGTGGGGTCATTGCAATGCTCGTATATGCAATTATTATCCATTCACCGGCTGAACAGTAATATATCGTACGTGTGCATGAGTTCTATAGTTAAAGAATAGTTGCACACAACAATGAATGACATAAAAATAGGTATAGCAATATATTTTCAGGGCTACATTATGCAAAAATATTTTTGAAATTATAGCTTAATAAGGGGTGGAAAAATACATATTATATCACAACTTAAATCCATATCCATTATATTCCGATTGTAGGGTAACGATATCGCACCCCTTTTAGTGCATATAGAAAAGGTTACAAAGGTTGTTACTTTCGAATAATAAACCCGACTTAGTTGATAAAATTAAACCACAACCAAGTACTTTATTTTACAATAAGATGTAACCATAATTGTTAATGCCTTCAAAAGCCGTGAATGTAAATTTTTGTGGAAAAAGTGTTCATATTTTCTATTTATTCCATACAATTTTGTGACATTTAGTAATATCAAACCCACGAGAGTTTCATGAAAATGATGTTGAAAACACGCATCAAGCTGAGAAAAAACGAAATCTCTTCGAACTGGTTAAATTTAAAAAAAAAATCCTTTACATCGCATTAGTAAGTCTATGCCTTTCTATTTTTAAGCTCGCTGAAAGGGGCCTCTACTTCATGTCGATTCCTTTTCTTACATTTTTCAATTGCTCAATTAGTCAAAGTGTTTGGCAGTAAATAGAAGTGATTAGGACAAGTCGTAATATCGAGGCGACATGTTTTTCGCGACATGTGTTCTGTTCTCGTTTGCGTACTACAACTCAACGGAAGGGTAATTAAGTTTTTAAAATAATATGAATTAACTTAAAAATGAAATCAGTTACATTATATTTAGAAATATTCGATATCCATTTGATACCAAAAAAATGGACTTTTGCAATAGATAGGCTCCCAGTTCTTGTATGAGCAATTCTTTATTACTGGACCGACTTTGTTCAATGCTCAATATAAAACTTAAACTGCCTATGGGTATGAGATATTTTCAGTCAAACTCGGGCTCCCGGCCCAAGCGCCCTATGAAAAAAATTTAAAAACTAATTTAAACATATCTATTTTTATCCATTCTCAGTACTCAGCCGAAATATGTAAAACCCTTGAGCAATTACAATTTTTCAGGCGAACTAAATATTTGCTTTAAACAATGGACGCTTCAACGTAACATATTACGGTGCGCATTGTACAAGGATCTGTTCAAAATAAACTTTTTGAATTTTTGTATTCTTCTCTTTTTTTTTAATTGGTCGAAAATGCTAAATCTTTTATTCCAGACGTTCTGTGAAAATACTAAACACTAAAAGAGGAAATTCAGCTGGAGCTCTATTAGATGAATATGGAGATTGTTCAATGATATTTGGATTTTTGGCCAGAAGTTCGTTCACAGTGATGGCTTGACGGACAGAGAGATGGTAGCTTGAGATGGTGCACTATCGTGGCGCAAAATTTATGAGATTTTTTTACAAATCTGGTCTTTTTCCACGAATTTGCTCTCTTGAGCGTGGCATAATGCCAGGCATTAATCTTTACTTACCGTCTGATCTTTTAAAAAGTATTCAGGTTACACAACACCGCGATAAGCAAAGAAAACAGTTAATACTACCTTGAATTTTGATCTATTTTTTTTTTTTAATGGTTATAACTTTGTCTACTAAATCTGGGTTTGGAATTGTCTCCAGCGAACGTCACGCAACAGGTTTTTGAGAAATAGTCGAGCACCAACGTGTTTCATATCCAAACAATTGCATGAAATGGTACAAATCGATTAGCGACACACAAGAAGTTCAGCGGCTATATCTTTCAAACGTAAATGCCAATATTCAATCACTATTTCCTTCACTTTATCAATGTTAACTTCAGTTGAAAAGGCGTTGATGGCCGACCAGAAGGAGGCATATCTTTTATTATATCTCTACCGCTTTTAAGTGCACTGTACCACTCATTTTCGCATGTTTTTGTTCAACTGTAAGTCGTATGTGCATGTGTACATAAAATTCCATTTGCAATGCAAAATTTTAAACGAAATTCTTTGTTCAATATTTTCATCTACTATTGTAAAAATCGCACTTGAGACGATGTAACAAAATCGAACACTGTAAACAAACTAGTCGAGGGAAAGCGTAAAAATTTCGTGTCAGTATAGATGATTAAATAATCAATTCCCGGTACCTTTTCTGAAAGAATGTGAAAATAATGACTAAGCTAATTATAAAATTTTTGCAATTCTTACAATCTGCTTCAACACCTTTACTTTGCACTACCGTCTAACATGAAAATAATGACTTAATGTATATTTTTGTAAAAGTATTGCAATTCTGATGTTTCAACAATATCAATTTGAAATGTTTTCAAAAAATAAAACATAAACTCTTTCTAAACAAAAATATTTTCCCGACATATTTCAAAGAAATGCGTATATAGATCTACTTTACGATTATTAAAAGACAAAAGCTCGGCAACATTTTTCTAAACCGAGGTGACCGACTTTGGGACCATAAAGATCGTTCTGACTGGATACATGATATTTCAAAAATTGATTATCTACTTCTACAAATCTCTCAAACCAATAGTCACAGATCAATAGTTATTTCTATGGCAAACCCCTATGCATTCTTTTATTAAAAGGAAATATATAATAATATCTGGCACCATAGTTTCTGAACCGAGGTGATCAACTTTGAGATCCCTGAAAATCGTTCTGACTGGACACGTGATATTTCAAAAATTGATTATCTACTTCTACAAATCTCTCAAACCCATAATCACAGATCAACAGTTATTTCTATCACAAACCACTATGCTTTTTTTTTATTAAAAGGAAATGTATAATAATATCTGACACCGTAGTAGTTTACCTAGTTAAAAAATGAATTCAAAATGTACGAGTTTTTTTTTTCTTTTTTGCGAAACGAAACTTATAACGATTTCCAATTTTTACTAATCACGTAGACGCATTCAGTACGCACACTAATTAATATACATTCGTAGAAAATTTTCGTTTATGAGCCACAACTACACGTTGATCGTGTTTTTGTATCCTCTAGTTATTTAACATTCCACAAGTGTACTTATTATTATTACGTGCACTGTATCATGTAAAGACTTTGAAACGAAAATCAATGTAACCAATACAAGAGAGAGACTCGAAGGCATTCACAAATATGTATTCTAGGTTTAAATGTTGCTGAACACAGTTTTTAGTGCCTCTCTACTGAACTTGTAAATACACAAAAGAAAAGCCGACCAATAACAACTACAGAGCAAAGCCGATTTATGGATTGTTTGCTTGGAGGGCGACATCTCCTCCCCCCAAACAGCTCCGAACATCTAGAGCACCTCATCTCCCCCATCCACTCCACAGTCAATAAAGGAGGGCGAGAATTGAAAAGTACGAGTATGTTGTGGAAAGGTTTGAACTTGTACTAGTATAATTGGGTGCAACCCAAATGTTTTAGGTAGATAACACAATAATACAATCAACCCCATTTACCAAAGCCGGCAGCACATTAGGTAAAAGGTAATGCACGAACAATGTTGCCATGCTCGCTAATGTTCGCTAGTAGTGGCGTTTGTGTTCGATGCGGTAGTGTTTAGGTAAATGCTGGTCTTAGGGAGAACAAATTTGTTAAACCAAATGAAATATAAACACTTGGCTCGACTACTCAAGTGTAACACACTTTGTGTTTAATGGCATTAAATGAGATACAATAACAACAACGACAACAACAAAAACAATATGGAAGGGTATTATTCAGTAGCAGCTACAGCAACAACAAAGCGAATTAGTAAAAACCCATACAAATCACACTTAATATAATTGTTGTTATGATTGGTGGAGGCGCTACAATGGTTTTCTATGGTAATCACGATGAGGGTTGTATGATACCTACGTGACCTACCGAATAGATGTGGGACTACAGTTACGCACCAAAAAGAGAACATCCATAATTAGCACTTCTTACGATACAGAAGTGAAGTAAAATTTTGATGAATTAATTGGGGGTTGGCAAAAAAAAATAATTTGGTGTTTTTTTTTTCTTTTGCTGAAAGCAGACTTTCAATTTTTTATTCAAACGATTAATTCTAACCCGTAATATGATTGTTATTTTTCTCAACGACCTCCCTCCACTGTTTAGACAACTTTTAGTTCCGAGATTTTTAAAATGACTGCCCTATCCCAGCAAAATATAGCAGCAATTCCTTTCTTAGTTCATTTGAATTGAAGAGTTTTACGTTCAAAAAGTTTTGCAAACTCTGGAATAAATGGAAGTCTCAAAGTTACCGTGCACTATTAAGATGGATATAGGATCACTTCCACCCCGAGCTCCAATATTTTTTGGCGAGTCGTATGATAGTGTGAAGCCTAACATTGTCGAGGTGTAAAGTCACGTCATATGTTGACAATGGCCTAAGAGTTTTGAACATGCGTCTATCGTGCATATGATCGCCGGTTCAAACATCGATACAACCACCTATTATCATTTGGGCGGCAGTCAAATCGATGTTTCTAACGAACACATCGAATAGTCGACTAATCGACAAGTCTAGAAAATGCATCGCAAACTGACGATCGGAATAATCGTATATAAATAAAATGCTTATAATGTCTCCGGTTGTACGATTCCCTCCCACACCTGCTTCTTCGCTTTTTTATGTGTAAATATGAATTAGAAATTTGTTTCCGATTCATATCCGAAACAACCATCGACTTCATACAGGATGGTGCTGTCAAACTGTCAATCGGGACCGTTATTTAAAGATGTTGAAGGAGTTTTCTTTGCCAGAAATGCGCCAAAGACGTATCGACTTCAACAGCATTTGGCTCCAGCAAGATGGAACACACATAGCCAGACCGGTTATATCGGAGCTCCAATGAAAATTCCCAAACAAACTAATATCCAGAAACACCACTTTCCGCTGGCCCCCAAGGTCATCTGACCTGTGACTGCACCAGACTTTTTTCATGGGGTTATGTCAAGCAAGAGGTGTACAAAACGAAACTAAGGAATTTAACTAAATTGAAGCAGTCCATTGAAACAACAATTGGAGCGATCACGACTTCAACCCTCCAGGCCTCAACAATACCAGGCTCTTAGAAATGTTC
>JAHXMU010000215.1:64399-81745 GCA_019455685.1 Philornis downsi
TTTTTTTTTTAACTTCAAAAGAAAACAAACAAAGCGTTCCGTAACTTGAGTTAGAGCCTAAATTGTAATTAAATTTGTTATGAGTGTAAATAAAATAAAAATTGTTTGTAGTTTTGTTTTGAAAATTTTGATTCGGTTGTTGAAATCCGAATCAAAATTGTATGTAAAATTGTATATAATTTTGATTCGTATGCCTGAATCTATCAACAATCAAAACTACTTTCGTGTTCGATTTGAGTTCGGCGATGGCTCCTACAAAAAAATATGTTTTGTCACATATTTTCAATGAAAAAACTGGGTACGTTTACATATTATGCGTAAAAAGAGGACGTTTTCGCATGCCTACTTATCTTTTGCAACGTTCTCGCCGTTCATGACATCGAGCACCACAATCGATGCAAGTAAAATTCAAAAGGAAACAAATTTTGGAGAACAAACATTTAGAAACAACTCTTTAAAACCCGTGAACGTGTGCAAAAACTTTAGAGATCATAAGATTGCCGTATGGCTTCGCATTTCATGGCTTTTCATGATCCGCAAGATGGGCACCGCGTTTCCTCGCTTACATTACCTTACCCTTCCTTTATAAGACAATGGTGATTAAGATCGAACATTGTTGTCAATGAAACACAGGTTCATAAGCATTATGGAATATTCCACGAATTTGAACACGACTTCCTTCTTCACTCACAGCAATGTTTGGTTTGGGATTTCGTTTATTGAATGTCCAAAATTGATCGTTGTAGATCAATAATAAACAACAAAATAAAGTATATAAACAAAGTAAATAACCAAATCAAATCTTAGCTACCATCGCCATTCTTCGTAATGGATCACAAAAAAAATATGTTTAAAATATAAACGTTCATCTATTTTCAATTACTTGAAGCAAGTCGTTTCCAAATTATTGAATATACCCGAACGACTATACTATAGGTATACTAATTGTACTCTTTTAGAAATAAACATAAACAATTTTATAAAATTTTATCGCACAAATATTCGTTGCAAAGGAATTACTTCATTTTAAACAAGAAATTATTACTACTCAATTTCCATTTGGCATTTCTATGACTGATTGTAAATACCGAGTCGTGTCAGTTCCACTATTATTGTAAACTGTTTCGACAGTATTATTTATTGCTTAGAAGATCATATATCATCGAATACAATAAAAAAAAAAATCAACATTCATCTTACCAGAAAATACCTTTGTGATCTATTAGCGGTAACAGAAACGTTCCTTTACTTTCGTAGAAATTAAAATTTATGAAGCAAAACAAAAAAACGAAAAAAATATTAATGTCTCTCCGTCATCCTCCCTCCCCCCATTCACCAGCAGCTATCAATGAAATCAATGAACACGATTTTAATCTGGTAAATGCCAATGGATTCTGACACTAAATAGCAGCGTATTATAATTAAAATAAACATGACAAAGAACACTTTGAGCGCTAAAAGCAAACCAAAAGCAACAAATACCCCCACAAGCAGCGCAAGGTATTCACAGCGAACACACAAACACACATGCATGCGATGACAAGAAATACGGACCTCAATCTCTCTTTATGCCTTTCTCTCTCTTTCACCACACCACGTCGCCAGCGAAACAGTGGCACAAAGAAGGGGAGAAGCAAATTATGAATAAATTAATTTAAATTAATTGAGCGAGCGCACTTTTAAATTAACAGTGAAATTTGTGTGTTTGATAAAACGAAATGAAAAAGGCAACAGAACTAAACGCAGCAATGAACATGACAACCCGACTGAGGCACGAATAAAATAGGGTTGCCCAACGTATAATAATTGTGTTTTAGTGTGTTGGCGAGAAGGTAACAATTTGTATTTTTCAGGAACACAATGATGTCACAATTTTCAGTGGCGTCGTACAACAACATTTACGATTGATTGGCAGTAAAAAGATCCCATCTAATTTTTCCATTTCATAAATTCAAATTTTGATTTGCTGAGTCAATGAAAATTACAACATTTAGATTTATGGTAACAACAATTTTCACTCAGAGAAGACGGGAGTACTTTTATGCGAAATGTTATAGAAGTAGTTACAAGTATTAAAAAGTGAACCAGATACAAAAATTTGATCAAAATTTATACATTCCGTCAAAAAAGCAAAGAAACTATCCCAGTAAAGCAAACGTATTTACTATGCAAACAAATGAATTATATCGCCTTCAACGTGGGTCCCTTACGAAATATTACATTTATGCCAACGAGTATCCAATCATCAAAAATTGTTCAAATGTATTTTGCACGAAAGTCTCCAGTGCATCCTCTCTTTTAGTTCTTCCATCGTCCGAAAACGAGTACAAGGGGTGGGAACTTGAGTTTTGAAGAGAAAAATATTAAACGGAGCCCTATCAAGTGAATATGGTTGGTTGTTCGATGATATTTGTTGAGATCTGGAAACTCGTTCATAACTATAGTTTGGGAGATAGTGAGTTATTTTATTGTAACCAAGACCATGAGTTCCCTTCCTACAAATCGATAAATTTGCTCTCAAATGTCACAAAATGCCCACATATTTTTTTGTTTTCTATCTGATATTCGAGTGCACAACACCGCGACAATCAAACCGCCAACATCACCGTGACTTTTTTCTGGGTTCAGCTCAGTTGGAAGATGCCATTTCGAAGTTTGTTGACTATTTTGCAATTTATCGTTATGCAAACAATCCTTTAAAGTGCTACGTATTAGTGAGGCGCAGAAAATTCAGAGGCTGTCCTCAAACTTGAATAACGATTTCCACTCGCCATTTCCCTCACTTTATCGATGTTAACTTCGGTTGAAAACGTTGATGGCCGACCAGAGCGAGATTAATCTTCCACCACATTAGACCGATTTCGAATATGCGCTGTACCAATAATATGCATATATTTTTGATAAAGCCTTTCTACAGTAGCCTTCTGCAATATTTTCACTGATTGGACGCGCGCAATTCCATATGCAATATTCTATTTGATGCAAATTCTTTGCTCGACATTAATATTCATCGTAAAAATTGTAAACCGCACTTAACATGAATTCGCAAAATCAAACACCGTAAACAAACTAAATGACTGTTCGCGCTCAAACTTCGCAACAGTATTGTCCCAATTTAGGGAGCAAAAAGAATCTTCAGAATCCCTTTAAGTGAACTTTTTCCTGGAAGAACGAGCTAATCGGATGTACAATCAATGACAATAATTGATCATTTAATTCCTTTTACCCTTTTTAGGTATAATGGAAACGTCAAGCTGTCATACACAGTATATCCGGATAGCTCGTTCTTCCAATTAAATATCCATTGAAAGATATTTTCAGTATTTGCAACAACCGCACTAGCAAAATAATACCGTTTACTGTTTTCCATTAACGAATAAATGGTAAAATGTTAGCAAAATTTTAAAAATATCTTTTTCACGAAAAGTTATTATTGCGTTTTGGGTGGCAAACAAATAAGTCTTTAATTAATTAGGCGTATCATTTTTCAGATTTTATATACCAACTTCTACAGTTTTTCAATTTAAAATTCGACCCATAACGTAGGCAGTCATATAAATTGGACTGATTGATCACTTCCCATGTTATAGTATTACATTTAAATCATTTTAAGATTAATGATAAATTAATTTAATTTCTGAAAAAGAGGTTATTATAGTCCTTATATGAGTAAGTTTTTTCCTACTGGACTAATTTTGTGGACGCCAAGTAAATGAACGTAGTAAAAGTGTTATTTCTTATAGATTATGTATCAGCATTACAAGTTTTCAAGCAAAAATTTAAAATATGAGATAGGATGGCTTTTTTGTGTTGATCAATTACCATCATGTAGTATTTTTAGTTAATGAATAAATTCATAAATTGTTAAAAAAAATACTGAAACGATAAAAAATTGCTGTTACTGGTACAACTTTACAACTTTCAACTATACATATATAGTAAAAATTATATCCCGAGGATAACTATAGTTTTAGAAAATATTCTATAGAATATGTTCTATAGAAACAATAAAAACTTTCTTCTCAGACGTTTACCATTTATTTCATATAATAAATCAATATCGATATCTTATAGAATGAAAAATGAAACCCTTGTATTCTGCTTGTTGTATGGGACATTTGCTCGAACTTACGGAGAATATATGACTTCCAAGTACCGGGAGTCGGAGAAAAGATGCTTGTCCCTCTCAAAATAAGACACTCTTTCCAAAGAGCCGTTGTGAAACTTGAGTCTCAATTTACACGATCAAAGACATCAAATTCCGAAATTGTATTATCTTAGAGAAATAGTTTCGATGAGATAAAAGAGAAAAATATGTTCCTGAATTGAGATTGCTAAGAGTTGGCAGCACTGATACCATTACTCTTTATAATTTGAACGCAACTTAATCTACGGAAATTGTCTGCTCGGATTATTGTCTAGGAATCCAAATGTACAAAATAATCGTAACAAATGAAATATAATAATTGCATCAAATTAGGCACGCCAACCGAGTAGTAAACAATTAAATTGATTATCTACGAGTAATTGCGAACTCAGTGGTCATTTCAGCATACTTAACTGCTTTTTCCATATTATCTTTCTTCTGTAAAACCTAATCGGCAACCCTGTCATCAAAAATGCAGGCCGCCTTCCCCTGTCTCTCCCCAACCACATCAAACAGCTTGGCATTTTAATGTTTAATTTGTGTTCATCGTTTTGTGGACTTCTTTAGGTACGTGCTTTCATGTGTGCCGGGTTCATTTGTAGAGATCCCAAAGAACACGAATGAACGCAAGCCAAGAACAAGAACAACAGCAACAACAACGACACCAACGTAAGAAGGAAAAACATTTATACGAATATTATATTATTAAATGTTGAAGGAGCAATGAGCGAGTGAGTGAAATAAGTGATTTACAACACTTCACACTGCATAAATTTCAACAGCAACGACGGCGGCGGCGGCAACAGCCAACGACATTTAAAAACACGACACGACAAGTATTAACTATAACAAAGTGGGCGCTTAGCACCCAACAACACGAGAGCAAGAACCAAATGAGCATTCTCATACCCCACCAATCATCACATGAGATGGTGGTGACAAAAAAACGATCTACTATATATTTCACAAGGAAAGAACTGAAAATGTGCAAGGCGAAGAAGCGGAAACAAAAGGAAATCAAGCCGAAAGTTGAACCGGTTAAGCCGCTTAGATTACGGTTATACAAGTTGTAGCAATTTGATTAGCGCTTCTATAAAAGACTAGAAATAAACAGGAATTTGTCATGCGGTATAAGACGGTGGACAAAATATGGTCCTGCCACTTCACTGACGAATCAATCGTATGGACGGACGGTTAAATGGAAATGACATGGTGAAAGCCGTGCAAAGTGGCCAGAAACGCAACAATCGTTGGACTAGAATCGGCAACCTTAAAAAAGGAATCGAATGCATATCGAAAATAGTATGGAACTTTCGGACTGTTTAAAGTTCGAAATAAAAAGAAAACCTTTTCCTCCTCTTTACCAAGGCAATGCATTGTGGACGAAGGCGATGGATGATAAAATGATAAAAGATTGCATGAACTAAGCCCCCCTTGCTGTCTCCTGCACCATGCTTTATAGATTTCCTGCAGGGAATATTATCTGTTCGCAAATCCGAAAAGGGTACCCCAAAGAAGAAAGTTGAAATCAAATCTGTTGCCCCGATTTGGACGCATATTTATCTCCAACTCAAAATGCTCACAAGTTGTAACGATTTTTGAAAACAGTGATTTTTTGAAAATTTACGCAGTTTCTCTAAACATTAATGTAAACGAGGATATGTTTTTTTATTAACATATTTTTCACCGTTAAAACGCAAGTTGTCACCTAAGCGCCATTTTAAAATTCCTTGTTTTTTTTTTTTAAGGTTATAAAAAATTGTCTTAACAGCGATCTTCTGCAAAACAGCTAATTCTGAGCTAACTCATAATGATTGGATCATTATGAAAACTGAAACGAAGTTATTGATAAGTCCTTCAAAATGTTACAGAAGCACTGCAATTGTTATCTCCCTGTTTGAGGCGATTTAATTATCTCCAAATTTAATTTATTTTCTCATTCAACGAGACCTACATGACTATTCCGAACATGACGGTTTAAGAAGCATTTACAAGAATTATCGATTACTCCGACTATCGACTACTCCAATCGTTTGTCAGACTCATCGAGGTGGCTGCCGCCTCAAATAATAGTAGGTTGTCGTATACGGGTTGAACGTGCGATCTTGCGAACGATAGTCGAACGATAGTCATCGCGCCACGATCGGCTCTGCGTCACAGGATTGGTTTTTCAGAAGTCATGTTTATAGAGGTATTATTTTTTAAAGTTTTCTTTTTATTTCTCTAGCTCCGAGTCTTCAAAACAGTTTTGCTTGATTCAGTTCATTTATACAAAACTTGCCCCCAATGAAACTTTAAATTGCATGCCTTTAAATTTATTTTACAATGCGAAATTTGGCCGCAAAGGAATTCATGTGCTCCAAAGAGTAAATATTTCTTAGCAATATTTGCAAAAAAAAAAAAAACAAAATCCGGAGTAAACGTTTTGATTACGACTCGGTTTATAATGATTTCTTTATAACTGTTAACGAACTTTTTCATATTTTATATTTTAGTTGCCGTTTCGATTACGGTTTCACGAATATGTTTACGGTTACGGTTTGATTCCTTGAAAAAACACATTACTCGGCATATAAAGACTACATCAACAGCATCAGCAACAGCAATACACGAGGGCAAATTTCGACAAGATTGTACATTACACCGATAACATGGCACACATCTACACACACACACATTGGCACACGAGCACTCAGCTGTATAGCGGCAAAACGGGGTGGAAGTCCATACAAAATGAGGAAAATTAAATACAACAGCAAATTAATACCACAAAATGTTATGCACCAACATCGGCAATAACACACCAACGAAAAAAAAATATAGTAGTGCAAAAACAAAGCGAGACGAACCATGGATATGTGTACGTACCCCCCACAGGAACTTACACAGCCAACAGCCACAATAGGGATATAACCACCACCAACAAAATTTGTTTTGTAGCAAAACAAAAACAAAAAATCAGGAAAACATTAAAGCAAAATAACATCGATATCTACCACCATAATGTGAAATAGAAGAGGAAAGAAGTGGATGCGCAAAAAACACGCTGGGTAACATTTAAAATAAAAATTGTAATAGAACTAACAGGGGATCATAAATGTGGCTAAGTAGTAACTATTGGCGACAGAATGTAACAAGTAGACCGAATTTCAGTAATCGGAAATTAAAAATAATAATTGTAATAGCCGGACTTAAATAAATAGCACAGTTAACTAAATTTTCTAGGACATGACAATAAATGAACGACAGATGGCGCATGAGTCCGTTCACAATTTCTTTATCGTAATGCAAACTACTTTCTACTAATACCAATGTTTTCCTGATTTCAAGTACTCCAAAAATAACTAACAGGAGGTCATAAACGCGGTGAATAAATAAATAAAAGCAAAATTAAAAGAATTAGGCAAATCAAGTCATTTAACATTACTCTTTATCGGATTTGTACTAAAGCCGATATTCCTTTGAGTTCAACGGAACAACAGTCCGTAATCTCTACTAATCAACTAAGGAAGGGAGAACATAACATGTTAATCGAATTTAAGTATCTAACAGTAAAGATTAAAAGAAAATTATCTTAATAGGGTCTATGAATTCGGGTCTTTTAATAGCCAATTCAATTAAGTTTTTTAAAATAATACAATTGATGAATGATAGATGCCGCATTAGTCATTTCTAAAAATTTAATTTAATTATACCGTAATGTATACGATACGAAAACACATTTCTGTGAGTTCAACGGTGCCAACCGATGCTTTAAACGCATCTGATCGAATTGAAGACGACAGAGTGTGGATTAAATTTCGGCATTTAGTGATAAATTTTAAAAATATTGTGAATACTAAATTTGTAAATACGCAAACCATCCAAGATTCCATAAAAAAAAGTACAATTGTTAAACCAAAGGTGGCGCGTAAAACATTTCTAAAAATGTTACATACTTATGAGATCCCATCAAACCTTCATCATAAAGTATATGATCTTAAACATTTCATTATAATGACAATTATATATTATAATACCATTTACTACCAGATACGGGTTCAAGAAAATACCAATTCATTAAATAGTAAAATATGAACTAATTCGAGAGTAACTAAGGAACCACTTTTGATTAAATCCTTTCGTAACTAGTAGAAATTACACCAAAAATGTGTGAAGTGTATGTTGGATCATAATTTTAAAAGAGAGTTACAGCGAAACGTGTCCTTAAGCTAGTGAAATATGAACTAATTCCCATAGAATTGGTTAGCAAGCCAGTATAAATGTCTTTGTAAATGGCTTGTTGATTTTAAACGAGGTCTTACGTTTGACTGATGACGATGAACACAATGGACGTCCAAAGCAGACAATTGCACCAGAAACCATAAAAAAGTTCAAAATATTATCCCCGATAAGCGCAAAGTAAAGTGGGAGCAAGTGGTCGCTAACATCGTAAGAGCATCAAACTGCAGTTTATTTACCAATTATTCATTAATTTGGTCATGAGAGAACTGTTTTCTAAATGGGTGCCGCGTTTACTAACAGTGGATAATAGCAATTCAACAATTTGGGCGCGGTTGCTTTGCAAATGACTTTCGCTTTTATGTAATGCAAAAAATGAAATGTGACCTGCTGACGGAATATTCCCTGTTTTTCGATGAGAAATTTGGGCACCGCAGCATTACGTTTGGTTCATTCCATACCGCCAGTTCTGCCTTCCAAAAATAGAGAAAGATAGGGATGAAATGATATAGACATTGGGGACATTATATAGAAAATCTTTTGACGGATTTTATCGCCCTAAAATGGAACCTAAATTGATAATTGAAATCGAATAGAGAAAAATATTACTCTTCCTTACTCAGTTACTGGGTTAATCTTCAATGATTTTTATCCAATTTGGAGTAAAGTGAAACGAGAAATCCAATTGGCGCATTATCCGGTCGGAGTGGACCATGTAGCCTCTAGCGCGACTTATTGGTCAATGTGTTATATCAATAGCTGAATTCAATAAGGGTAAACCGATGTGGACCAAGCAGCTTCTAGCATCACAGATCAAAAGACATCTTTCCAAATGTTGGACGTATTTCCGTCTAACAGAATTCATTCTCAAATTTTCGATAATGCGTTCGACCAGTCTGAATGATGCGATTACTATTAGTTTCTAATCCCAGTCGCATCCGGCATATCAGTGTAGAAAAGGAAAAAGTTTGGAGACGAGGAATTGTTCTCGAAATAATGACATAATTTCCCCGCTGTATAACACGTGTCGACGTTTTATCGGACCGAAGTCCCATCGAAATCACGAACTTCCAATTCAGGACTTTCATAGTTACATATGTTCAGTGCTTTTAAAGAAACATAAGTCTGTAACATTTGTCTGTAAGTAAGGGGTACCTTATTGACGAAATAATGGCGATATTTCAGAAACTTCAAAATATCGGGATGATCGGGAAGTTCGTTCGGTTAATTCGTCGATTCACCATACATCACTTCCCACGACGTGGAATTCCTTCAAATATTATCATAACTTCCTCCCACCTCTTCTCTAAACTGTTTACTATTGTTTACTTGTGTTCTCGTCCTAGTCGTGAGTGGATATAACGTTTTAAAAAAAAAATTAAAGAGTGCAAAACATGAGCCAAAAAGAGCATTTTAGGCATATTATGCTGTATGGGGTCATAAAAAACATCGGCTTTGTGAGCAAATTCGAAGTGTGGGTATCTCACTCTCTCACCGAGGCCAACCGCCTGAACCGCGTTGTCGTCTACGATAACCCAACGATAATAAATTACAAGACACCATTTCTGAAGAACCTCATCACAGGGGATGAAAAATTGATAGTCTACAAGAATGTAACGCGGAGAAATTCATGTGGAAAATCAAATGAACCCACTCCTCAATCCACCTCTAAAGCGGGCTTCCACTCCAGGAAGGTAATGTTGTCGATTTGGTGGGATGTCAAAGGAGTAGTCTTTTTTGAGCTTCTCCCAAAAAATCAAATGATCAATACGGACTACTATATCGCACAATTAGATAAATTGAAAGCGGCATTGAAAGAGAAACGGCCGGAACTTATCAATCGGGGAGACATCATTTTTTATCATGAGAACGCCCGCCCTCACACTGCCTTGCGGACCCGTCAGAAACTGTCAGAGTTTGGGTGGGGAAGTTTTACCTCATCCACCGTACTCCGCAGACCTCACCCCGTCCGACTATCACCTATTTCGAAGCTTGAGCAACCACTTGAAAGATTTGAATTTCCATAACGACGAAGAAGTGAAAAATCGAATTAAACACTTTTTCAGGTGGAAAGAAGTTATTAAAAAAGGGGGAGATTATATAATAGATTAAAATAATTATTCTCTTGTGCATACATATGTAAATAAACTTCTTTTAAAAACCGAACAAGCTTTCCGAACAACCCGATAACACGGCACAAAATATAAATTTCAACGAATTCGTATAATAACACAAAAGAAGATTGGCCAAATTTTTGTGCAAGATAAAACGCAATGGGACGCGCAGGAGGGAACATTGATCCTTATCTATTACCTTACTCCTCCCACCCTGTCCGATTCTACTCAATGCTCAAAACCATTTTCCGAAAATAACCCTGCCGTTGCGGTACAACCACCATTATCATTGGCGACATTCATCAAAAGATTTAACTAAGCCCAGTAGTAGACCACAACATTCAATCACCTCATAAACTCACATCCTCGGCACATCATTCAAGGAGATCCCTTTAGCATTTGTCGGACACATCATTAACATTCATCGAAATTCAAACCGTCAATTTTGGGCCACAGAATTGGAATGATTCGTTTATTCACTGCCGGCGCATATCGTCCACAACTACAGCCCCTCGTCTGCATCCATTGAGAAAGCAAACAGTTAACCCACACAGTCCAGTTCTCAGTGCCTTAATCAAATCTTGGTTATCTGCTGTAAAACATACCGCAGGAGAGAACACGCATACACACACGCACTCAATTTTCCTGGACGTAAAGCAACTGTGGCAGACTCTGAGTAGCAGCAATGTTATAAACAGCAAATGACAGTCGGCTGCACGTTCTTTCAGTAGCCTCCATTACTCAGATAATTTCACATTTCTTTTGTTTCTTTCGGGTTTTGTTCCGTCAGAGGGGTGTAGAGCTTTCAGCATTGTATGTAAGTAAGTCATCACAGCTTTTTATGATTATGTAAATGTATACGTACTCCCATTCATCTGTTCATTCGATTCAATTCATTTATACACTCATTCATCCGCATATCTACTCCGGATATTGTGATATCCCCGCATAAATTCAAGTAAAACAAACATGCATGTGAATGTTCCCTGAGATACGGATAATTCTATAACTGATTTGAATTGAATGAAACTTTTCAACTCGCCCTGAATCAAATTGCTGGAAATGCTTTTGCCGTTGTTGCTGCGCATCGTTATTCATCATAATCCTAAAGATTTAAATGTTCAATCAGTTGCGGTTAAGGCGATCAATTTGTATGAATTACTTGTTCGACATAGACACAGACACTGATGTCACACACTGTGAGAAATTATTTAAGAATTTTGGGTTTCAAAAACGTTCACAATTTATTGTTTCGTAGAAGATACTATACGATTTATCACACAGTTGTTGTTTATATGTCTCCACAGTAGTACATATAATGTACGATAGGTGGTGTAAGGTCAGAATACAAGACACCAGACAGATCATTTGGTCTGCAATGTAATGAAGGGGCCTATAAACCGTGGTGCTAATATAAACTCGGATATCAACCTTTCATAGGCAGTGTAAGCGAAGGCAAAAAAAAAAAACTGGATAATTAACCCAAAGAAAAACTGGACCCTACAAATGTGCATAACCCTGAGATAGACCCAATCTGTTATTGTATATCAATATCTTTCAAATACTATGACACAATATCCATGGCATACATATATTGCGGATTTCCAACGAAAGGTCCGCAAAAATCTTTCCTTGATATGATGAAAAAGGTCGCACAATATCTGAGATATCGCAGAAATGGTATGTTGTAGAACTATGTATTTATGTTATAACAGAACAGAGAATGGCACCAGACAAAATTCAGATGTTATTTAGATATACCGAGGATTTAAACATTATTGAACAAAATTTACAAAACGTTATTACAACAAATATACTATGATAGATTTTAACAATCTTGTCCAAATTAATTTCAATCCGAAAGTTATATGTATAGTTTTGATGAAAAGGAATTGTGATCAAGCGATTTAATGATAAACCCTTCGTTGGTACATTCAAAATACATTTACGCACGCCGACAGTTTTGGAAGTATTCCGGAAAAAACAGTCTGCCGAATAAACAGGCCCTGCATCGTTAACGCAGAGTGTAAACGTCGGATCATAAGCTGCATGTCTTATATACTAACATGAATGTAGTGAAGCACGTCATAATATAGTGAGTATATTATTTGGATGATGGTGCACGGATGAATTATTATTGGATGGTACGGTGAGTGAAATGGCCCATTTTCAACGTTATACCTAAACCAAAAATTAAGTTGCAACGCCCATAATATTTGCTACACATGCCAAAATTTACCTAAAAAATTTCTTGCACATACTTCAGTATTGTCGTCTGTGCCGTGGGCGCAGGTCTGTACGGACAGACCAGCAGGCGCTCGTTCATTACAAAAATTGATTCTGAATATCGATTACCAATCACAAATCGACAAATATGTGCAATTTTTACGAAAACAGATACCTTCTGCAAAATTGAAGTAGAATATGGTATGGAATGGATTTGTTGTCAAAATGACAACCATCGAAATCGAATTATCAATTGTGTCTATAAAATCTTACCAAATATTGGCCGAACGTGTGTACTGTAAATTGATTAATTAGCATTAACGTTGTCCCGCAATGAACTGGTGATTTCGAAAATGTTATTCCGTAATGCTGTGCTTTGAATATAAATTCTGATTTTTAATAAAAAAAAAAAAATATTGCGTATTTGCGTGAAATTTTTAGGTTTTCGATTGTGTAATTTTCATAAATTTTACATATGAATTCGATTAATTTTATAAGGATTATGAATCTACTGAAGTCTGTAAATTTTGTAATTTTAAGAATTTATTGGATTTAATGAATTGCACAAAACTTTTATAAACTACACAACTTTCGTAAATTGTATAGCTTTGGAGGACAAAATTACGAAATTTAAGGGTTTTTTAATTTTTGTGAATTGTATATATACATACATACATAAATTCCATGAATTGCATTAGTGTGATAAATTCTATAAATTTTTTGAACCTTTTCAATTTTAAAAATGTAAAAAATTTTTAAATTTTTGGAATTTTGTTAATTTATTAAATTTTACAAATATTACAGAACTTCTTGATTTTAAGAATTTTACGAATTGTGGAAATTTTACTAGTATTATGGATGCTATGAACTTTTAAATCTTTTTTTAATTATATGAATATTGTTAACTTTAAGATAAAAAGCTTGAATTGAATTGAACTTTGAATTGAATTTAATGTATTCTATAAATTTTGTGATTTAAATGAATTTTATGAGCTCTCTATATATAAATAACAAATACACAAGTGATACAAATTCTATGAATGTTTTGCATTTCAGAAACTTTATACATTTCGTGAATTTATTGAATTTTGTGTATTTATTATTTTTTATGAGTTGATTAAATTTTATGAACTTTATAAATCCTAGAAATTTTGTGAATTTAATAAGTTTAGTGAATTTTAAAATTTGTGACCTTTATGAATTTTTATACATTTTAAGAATTCTATAAATTTCATAAATTTTAAGAACTCTAAGAATTTTATGAATTTTGTGAATTTTATGAATTACATTTATAAATTTTATATATTTCATGAATTTTATGAAATTTATAAATTTTGTAAATTTTAGGGTATTGTGAATTTTATAAACTTCATGAATTTTGTGAATTTTTTAAATTCTACGAATCAATATGAATTTTATGAATTTTACTATTCTTCATAAATTTTATGAATTTCATTACTTGTATAAATTTCATTATTTTTATGAATGTCGTTATTTTTATGAATTTCATTATTTTTATGAATTTCATTACTTGTATGAATTTCATTATTTTTATGAATGTCGTTATTTTTATGAATTTCATTATTTTTATGAATTTCATTATTTTTATGAATTTCATTATTTTTATGAATTTCATTATTTTAATGAATTTTATTAAATTTATAGATTCTGTGAATTTTATTAATCTACGACTTTTTCGACTTTTACGAATTTTATAATTTTATACATTATATAAATTTTTACATTTTATACATTTTATAAATTTTACACATTTTATAAATTTTACACATTTTATAAGTTTTATACATTTTATAAATTTTAAACGTTTTACAAGTTTTATGAGCCCGGTGAATGTTATGAACTGAATTCTGTGGATTTTTCTGCATTTTGTACATATTTATACATTTTATGTATTTTATATAAATTTTATGAATTCGAAATATAATTTCTGAACTCGAAAGAACTTTTTAATTCACGATTTGTATGTGACACAGAGGCAAGTTTGAGACCTACATGATGAATTCGCTAAAATGAAATTCCACAGTCAGAGTCAAAGAGATTTTGGTAAACGCCAAATTCGTAAACAGCTGAAATGTACGTCAACACAAGCAGCTCAAATCTGTTACCGTTGATGCTTTTGCTCAGTGTATCGTATGAATGCTGATAACTTAATAACATGATGTGCTTAACAGATTTTCCATGTTGTTTTTTTTTCATGTTATAGAAATATATCTAACTAAACGCTTTGTATCGACAACGACTACAGTATACATATATAAACTTGGAACGTATTGAGCGTTGCCAGTAGACACCATCAGCGCCATCAATATTTATGAAAACAAAACACATTTTTTGTCGAAAAGATTTTCGTTGTTCGTCCATGTATCTGTCCAGATGTCCGTCCATCCGCTTACTCTTCTACAAACATTTCCACAGTACATCGCAATGAGCGGCCAGTGGTTGCGGTTGTTTTATTTTCATATTCCGGGATTTCAACATTTTGTTTTTGCCTTCTTCGAAATCCAATATTTTGTTTGTTGTTATGGCATATTTTTTATTATACTCTGAAAAGTTATGTGCAAATGACTCGAGTAAATGAACGAACACTACAGAGAGACAGACAGGCGGTGGAATTGTGGAGATGTGTAGTCAATTCAAGCAAGCAAGCCCAATATGTTGTACAATCCATACAATAGACTGTTGAATAGGAAAACATTCACATACAATTTACAGCGAGGAGTGTTAACGCCAATAATGTGAGGCTTTTAGCACAAACAATACATTTAATTATACGATTACCATGAAAACTTACTCAGGCCACGACGGAATCTACAGTACTCTATTAGGATCCGCGGTCGGACGATGACGACGACGACGTAGTGGGACAGCTGGCTGTTTGCCCTGATATGATGTAGTATTTTGCTGTGGTTGCGAATAGAAAGCTCCGGGGCAATTTTGTGGTTAAACGAGCAAACCAACTATTATTTTAATTCATTACGATTACAATTATAATAACATTAATGCCGCACCACCGCCACCACTGTCGTCATCGATCGCTGTGATTATAATGTTGCCGTTGACGATGGGTGGAATTAATTCAGCGATGAAATAATATAGAGCGGGACTCGTCTATATCATTGACTAGGGAGGTGGCGGAAGGAGATTAATTTTTCGGTTAATTTATATTTGATATTTTAATAGCCGCATATTATACATATATAAATAAACGAATATTATTATTAACATGACATTCTCAAGGCAAATTTGCCGTGAGTACAGTATAGTAAAATTGTGGCAGCGTCTGGTGACTAAATAATTTTATAAAATTAATAAAAATTTATGGAATTTAAGAAATTTATAAAGTTATTCGATTAATTAGACTTATTAAACTTATGAAATTTATCAAATTTATGAAATTTATCAAATTTATGAAATGTATCAAATTTATGAAATTTATCAAATTTATGAAATTTACTAAATTTATCAAATTTATTACATTTTTCAAATTTATTATATTTATCAAATCTGTTAAATTTATCAAATTTATTAAATTTATCAAATTTATTAAATTTATCAAATCTATAAAATTTATCAAATTTATTAAATTTCAAATTTATCAAATTTATAAAATTTATGAAATTCATTAAATTTATTATATTTATCAAATTTATTAAATTTATCAAACTTGTTAAATTTATTAAATTGATTAGATTTATGAAATTTATAAAATTTGATCCATTTAATTTGTAAAATTGATAAAGCTCAGAAATTTATGACACTTATGTAATTTGTAAAATTTTCGAAATTTAGGAGACTTATTAAATTTATGAAATTAATGAAAATTTATCGAATTTAAAAAATTTATTTATTAATTTTTTTTTAACTTGTGAAATGTATGATGTTTATTGAATTTGACTTTTCGCAAAATTTATAAAATTGAATAAAACTTCTGAAATCTGTTATATGCAGAACAATTTTGAGTATTATGAAATTTACAAAATTTATAAATTGCCTTGACATTTACGAACTTTGCGAGGTTTATAAAATTTACAAGAAAAGCTTCACAAAGCTTATGAAAATTATGAGACATTTATACAACTTACAAAATATATAAAATTTATAAAATATTTAAAATATATTAAATTTTTAATAATTACAATTTATGAAATTTTTAAAATTTATAAAATTTTTAAAATTTGTGAAATTTTTAAGATTTATAAAATTTCTAAGATTTATACAGTTTTTAATATTTAGAAAATTTCCAAAATTCATAAAATTTGTAGAATTTATGAAATTTTTAAAATTTATGAAATTTTTAAAATTTATGAAATTTTTAAAATTTATGAAATTTTTAAAATTTATGAAATTTTTAAAATATATGAAATTTTTTAAATTTATAACATCTTTAAAATGTATGAAATTTTTAATATTTATGAAATGTTTAAAATTGATGAAATGTTCAAAATTTATGAATTTTTTTTAAATTTATGAAATCTTTAAAATGTATGAAGTTTTTAAAATTGATGAAATGTTTAAAATTGATGAATTGTTTAAAATTGATGAAATGTTCAAAATTTATGAAATTTTTAAGATTTATGAAATTTTTAAAATTTATAAAAATTTTAAGATTTAAGCCAT
>JAHXMU010000215.1:94447-151989 GCA_019455685.1 Philornis downsi
TTATTTCAAAGACGCAGCATAGAACAAGATATTGGAAACTTAATCTCTTAAGAAAGTTTTTTACATGTTTTATGCTGATGTTTCAATGGCTCAGAGCCAATACTCAGGAAGTAATGAAAAGATGATTCAATGATAACCTTCTGACTGTTTATTTATTTATTTATTTCAGATATTAAGGTCCCAACACAATAAGGTTATATGGACCAACCTTCTGACTGTTTCAATGTAATTTATAAAAGAAAATTTTAAAACTAATAGCATTATTTTGATATTTTTGTACGATTTATTGAAAATAACTTACATAAAATTGAAAAATTAGCATAGCCGAAAGACAATTTGAGAAAAAATATTTATTGGAAGCAAAGAATAATGAATTATCTGCGAAGTACTTAATATTTTTATTTTATTGTACTCTATAAAAAAACTAGCAACTTGTTGTAACCTAGCTGTTAATATTAAAAATCCCAAAACTGTATGTTTTCAACAATATAACTTAGAGGTTTCATCTTCAAGCAGATACGAAGAGCAGTTGTGAAGCGACGGGAAAATACTGACACGTAAAGAGCTTCCATAGAAATGGCAAAACATTTACAAGTTTGAGGAAAACCAATTAATATAAAGCTAGAATGAATTTAAGTAAACAAACAAAATCTCATTTTATAACAATTCCCGACACACTCTTTGCAAAGCAAATTGAAAACGACATATCATTCATTTTGGGAGAAAAGAAACCATCAATGGGACACAATAACTGTGTTATACATATTTCTTAAAAGGACAAGTTTTATCATATTCTTTTTAATGGCCTTTGCCTTGAAGGTTCTTGAAGTGAAATTGAGTTCTTTCATATGTCATTTAAGCCACTACCATAGACGTATTGTTGTGAATCTAGCAGTTGTTGCAAAATAGTCATAGACAGGATATTCCATTTGAGTCAAGTTGAGTAGTTGCATACGGAGAAATTGATCGGCATCCGTCAGTGAAGCAAAAAATGTAAACTTTGTGCCTTCATTTAGCATATGGTAGGAGAAGATAAACTATGCATGTATGTATGTCGGCGAAACAATCTGCTTCATATAAATTCCCATTGCGAGGTATCGATTCCCCTGGCAAATTTAGATAGACATTGAATCCATTCACATCTTCGTACACATCTATCAGTTTGTGAACGTCAGTGGGTACCGTCCATACTCGTATACGTGTACGTTAATACAATTGGAAAATACCGCTCCAGTAGAGTTTCACATTGCTTTTTAGCGGGTACGATAGATCTCACACGAAATATATAACAGCCATGCTATGCTGCGAAATCAATGACTTATAGAGACTTATAGACTTAAGAGTTGGAATTTCTGGCCAGTCTGAGTCAATATGCGCAGAAATGTCGCCCATGAGAGAAAATCTACACAATTGAACCCTGCCAAAAATAAACGTTGTTGCCAAAAATAAACGTTCCCACCAATTGCATTTACGTTACAGCGCATTTAAGTGACGCTGCTTTTGGTTTATTGCGTACAATAAAAAAAATGAGTTTCATGCGTTGCTCAAACTTCTTTTTTGACGGTGGAAACAAACCTTTCGCATTCAGCAAAGGCTTGAAAAGTATTATGGCAGTTCTTCCCACTCGAGAACGATCACTAGTCGATAATTCTAAGCAAGATGATACATTCACCAATAACGCCAAGTGCATTGAGAAACCAAACGTTAGAATCCGTCAGAAAAGTACGAAAATTAATCTCTATAAGTTAAAAGTTAATATGTACGAGATAGCTGATATGATCCTAATGGTCCTAATTGCATGAAAAGACGGGATATTCATTATTTTAGATAAAAATTTGGATGTGGACGAAGCGTTGCTGGCAGACAAATTAATTTCCACATTAACGTATTACTAGTTTGAAGCGCTCCATTGGAACAATTTCAAACATAATCTCACTTATCTCTGGAATTTTAGGACTTTTTTAGTATTTTTTTAAATTTTACATAATTCATTCGACAAATATTCGACAAATCGATATATTATACTGGGTGTCCATCGGGAAGGTATTCATACTACTTTGTTTTGCCTCCATTTTGGTAAACATTAGTCTTGACAGTTCATATTTGGCAGTCGTGAAGTAGAGACGTCGCAAATTTATTATGGAAAAATATTCGATAGACCAACGAGTTTTAATCGTTAAAACATTTTATCAAGATCAGTCATCGATTACTATGACGATGAGAAAGTTACGTGAAATTTATGAGAATCAACGCCAACAAGATGGTCTATTTATCGTGTAGTGAATGATTTCGAAGAAAGAGGGTATGTAAGGTAGCTGATAGGACCAAGCATGGATCACAACGTAATGCAAGATCGGCTGTCGGCGAAAGTTTTCAAAACAATCTATCAATCTCTATTCGACGCCGTGCTCAGGAGCTTGGTCTTCAAAGAACAGCTTTGGGCACAATTTTGCACAAGAATTTGCATTTGTTTCCATTTAAGATTCAGCTCACACACGAGCTTCTGCCACAAGACCATTTACGAAGCCGTTCATATGCCAATAGGATGTTACAGCTCGCCCATGATAAATCCGATTTCCATGAAATCGTGACGATGCACATTTTCATTTGAATGGATATGTGAATAAACAGAATAGTCAGTTCTGGGCAATGCAAAATCCTCACATTATTCATCAGTCACCTTTGCATCCATTAAAAGTGATAGTCTGATGTGCAATTTGGTCAGGAGAAATCATTGGACTTTACTTCTTTGAAACTGAAAACGGCGTAACGGCAACTGCCAATTTGAGAGTGACATCGTGATATGATTGAAAATTTTTTAACGCCACAACTGCATGCTTTGGGCTTGATTAACATGTGGTATCAACAAGACGGTGTCACATCGCATACAGCCTGGATTACAATGGAATTACTGCGAGACCTCTTTCCACAACAAGTTATTTCAAGAAATGATAATGTTGACTGGCCTCCGCGGTCGCCTGATTTGACTGCTCCTTTTTGTGCAAATGCAAGGTTTATGCAAACAAACCAAAAATGCTTAAGCAACTCAAATATTCGTGATGAAATTAATGAAATACCGCGTGAAATGTGTGAGAAATGTGCTCAAAAGGGATCGCATTTGTGAGGCTAACAGAGGCGGACATTTATCTAATATTGTATTCCATACACAATTGCCGACAATAAATAAAACATGTAGCAATATAAGATCCATTCTCTTTCATTTAACCAAAAATTATAAACAAAGTAGTATACCTTCTCGATGGACACCCTGTATAAGAGAAGAGAACGTTTTAACTATGACCACTTATATGGGGATCCTAAATCTAACAAAATAAATTTCTAGAACAAGCTTGTACGTCCCAGATATAACTCATATTCAAGCATTTCTTGTTTTCTCATATCCAAGGCATGTTTGCCAATTAACTAAATATCTGACTAAAACTTGGACATCTGAGAGCATAAGGAACCGTCTTTGAATGCTAATTTGTCTGTCAAGGGCTATACATGTAACAATTTCCGTTGTAGTTGACTTGTGCTTACGGTTCATGAATTGTGCCCCCTCAAAAAATGCCCTGAGCTACAAATGTGGATGTTGAAAACGAAACCCCCATACCCCATTCACCGTATCATATTCTGTGAGCTTAAACTAAATCTATTTTTAGACTCACTGCGATTATTTATGGGTCTGTTGACTCTCTAAAACCAGGTCATAAAACCCACTTGAGCGAGAAGAGAGCAATAAGAGAAGCTTCTATCTCGTTCCAAATTACTACTGTTTCATTCATTTGGGAAAGACGCACCTGGCGCTGCTCCAGAGTTCGTTTCTAAACGGTTAAGATCTACAGCCGAGCTCATTAACCCTTTCTGAAAGAGTAAATTTGTTCAATTTATTTTTTTTAGGATGAGCTGAGCACACGGCGCATTTTAATTGGTTAAGATCTGCGGGACCATCACCACATAAGCGAGCGGATTCAAACCTTGTCACAAGATCCCTATCAGTTCATGCAACATGCATCGCATTTGCATTTGTCTAATGTTATTATACAACTACTATCGTACTATATGTACATAGCAATTGTTGGTTATTAAGCAAATATCCATATCCATATACGAGTATATTTCCACGCATTCTCTCCCCATTAAAAATCAACGAAACTTACTCTTAAATCCTTGTAAATAAAACCCATTTTTAAGTATTTACTTTGACACTTTCAACCCAAATGCACTCTATTCAACCGTCCCACACATAAATCGCTTCAAACTGTTTTGAAAAATGTGCAACATATTGTCATCAAATGAGAAATTATTATGTCTCCACTGACAAACCGACCAAAACAGACAAGACAAACCACCACCAGACAAATCTCTATCCTTATGTTGCTGCTGCATCTGATGCTGATGCTGAGTGCCGAGTAAGTTGGTAAGGCAAAGTCGATGGCTACCCGGAGTAAACAACGAACGAGTGAGTGAGATTCGTTGCCTGCCGTTTGGACGTGTCTTATAGGACCACATGACTTTGAAAACGGAGGAGGATATGTTATTACTATTGCCATATGGGGACATGACCGTGCAAGAGAGAAGAGTTCTGTAAGAGCAGCTGACAAAAAAGAAACCAACACTAGAGTGAGTGTGTTTGTGTGTGTGTATGTATTTCTGTATACTCGTATAGTGAAGAAATATGAAGTATACACAAAATCCGAAAGAGCAGAAAACATGGCAACACTGTGGAGTTGCCAGTTTGATAACATATGCTTTTTGTCATTTTTTTCTTAGCTCCCGGCACTATTTTGCTATCCCGAACGCTAAATAAGGTATTCAAGGGAAAGAATACACTTTCCCTCACGAAATACATGCATATTGACCAAAGGAAATTCCGCTTATTCAAAGTCTGGCCATGAGGATACTGTAAGAAACGGTATCCATAGGTTTTGCTCCTCAGTATCACGGATGACGTACTAGTTAGGCGCAGGGTGAGCGGACCTGGATACTTGATAAATAAAACTCTCAAAATTTTTTATTGTTCAATAAAATATTCGATATCCAGCTGAAATATTTTTAGTAACATCCATAACTATAATAAGTGAATGATTTAGTCTACTGCGCTTATTTATTTAGTCTACTGTGCTTATACATGTGACTGCTCAGCTCAGTGTCGGCTTCACAAAAAAAATTTAACAAAAACCCTTTTAACAAAAATTAAATTACATTTTCTTTTTTGTAAGATATTGGTTAAAAGAGCTCCTTTTATTAAAGAAAGTCCTCTTGTTCGATACAAAACTTCCAGTTATTTTCTTGTTTTATGTAATCGTTAAAGTGGTTGTTTGCTTCGGGAACAAAGTTTTACTTAAAAATGGGCAATTACAGAAAAAAATAAACCAATGCTTTAACGATTAAATAAATTTCTGGCAAACAAATTCGAAATCAATTTGACTAATAAAATAATCACAATTACTAAAAAATATATTTGGTCATATCTCCGAAATGGACAGCCCAATTGCCAAATTAACGCAATTGTTTTTGGGGGGGGTTTGAAGGAAATTGTACGTGTTCCATTCCATTAAAACGGAAATAATGAATCGGCAAAATGAGAATCCGTTAACAACACGAAGACGAAGAGGGCCCAATTGCCAAAAACATTTTTTTTTCACCATGACATTGCTTAACACAAATTAAAGAAAAACTTTGATTTAACTTTTTCTTTTGACTTATCCAGTCAACAGTTAATATTCTCCCGCTGTTTGCTTTTTCAAGGCGCAAAATATTTTGAGGTTATGCGGTGCTGTCGAGTAAGGGTTTCTTCGCTAATGGAAATAATTTAGTAATTTTAGACCCCGTTCCGACGACCATGTAGTAGGTCACCTCACCTAAAAACATTTGGCGACAAATTATTTTCCGCTTTTATTTTGCAGAAAAAAACATTATTTTGCAAATTGTTAAGTCTTTACTTTTGATTGAACACATATTTTTTTTGGCATTTATCATAAATTTTTCCTCGGTATTTGGCAACACTCGCTTGCAAACAACAACAACAAAAAACCTAAACAGAATTTATGAAGAAAGTTTTTATTGCTGACAGAGTGAATGAAGAGATTTGTTTTGTGTTCAGAGTTTGAAGATTGTTTTTCTTCATTTCTTTTTTAGATAGTGGTTTCTGTTCGTGAGCAAAGCAAAAACACAATATGGCCGTTGACTACTATGAGAGTGTTACGAGTTAGCACACGAACGAGTGATATATATATATACATATATATATATGTACGACTGTGTACACTTAAAGTGGCAGTAAAGAAATGAAACCGATGCATGCAAACGCCTCATAAAATGCTACATACTCGTACAAATGCCACTGGCATCCGATTTATGTTGGATTTGCTCATAAAGTTGTTAAACAGATTGTCGGTGTAGATACCTTCATCATCACTCAGTATCATCCTTAGCATTTTTCCGTATGATTAGTTTTATGTAATTTTATCAAGTCAGTATTTTAAGAATTTCATTTGCTTTCTATCGTCGTTTCCTACAACATGTATTAATAATGATGCTACATTGTCAAAAAATAAGGAAGGGAGGAAATATAGACGTAAAGAGAAATAAAGAAATAGTGGTAAATCTGCAGTAATGAACTAGACGGTGTGTGCTTGTTGTGTCCATGGTTATGACCATTAAAAGAGAATATACAATTTCACCAAAATCAACTACTAGTGACGGACGGACGAACAAACCGACTGACAGCCAGCAGATTGTAAGATGAAAATGTGGTTGCCAGACAAGTCTGACACAGCACAGAAATGAGTGGCAAAATGGGAAATGTGGTTTTAGGTATGTAATGGCCAAATAAATAGACTAAAACTCAATTACATGTTTACGCCTAATTTACATCAGGTGTTCTGCTGGAAGATTGAGGATATTAAGAATTAAAATATTTGTAAACACACAATTTATATGTGAATTAAAAATAGGTGATGAAAACAAATTCTGATAATTCTGACAGATAGGCTAGGAATTAACTGAAATTCACGAAATTCCAAGAAATTTGTTTCGCCACGGTCCTCACGAGCGAGAAGTCTTTCCTTTTATAATCAGCAATTGAGGTATATTTCTCCAAGCTGATAGCTCAATATATTTCGATAAAAACTCGCCAAATATAACCACAAACTACTGCAGTCTGGGTATGAAAATGACAAATAAAGACGGAATTTTCGTTTAACAACTTTTAAAAACAGACATTTCCAAGATATGAATGTAAATGCTTTGATTTTATATGAGATTTAGATATGGAGCACATGTACAAATCTTTGTAGATCTTATCAAACTCACAACCAAGTATCAAAAATAATACTGTCGTATTCTTACAAATGCAGTTTCATTATATTAGTTATCTGAATAACTGAAGCTATAAATTAAATCGCTGAATAACTGAAGCTATTAATTAATTGATAATGGAGTTGGATTTATTATAACAATAGGCCAAAATATAAGCACAATAAAAATTTATTTTAAAACACCCGTTAATAATTTTTGTATCTAAGGAGTACCAGAAGAGAATTAAAGCCTTAGTTTATCGGCATAAAAGAATTGCGAGTAGCGTGAAATACTTAAAAATCTACAATGGGAAACAAACTTCAGCTAAGACTCGTATCATTGCATAAAATATGTAAAATTACTAGAAGGAATCGTAGTACAAAAAAATCATGAAGGTATAAGCAATTTGCCAAGGAGCAACGCGACCAAACACCTAGCAGATAAAGAAATAAGAGTTCGAGAAGTCAAATCAAATGCAATTTCTGATGCATGGCAGCTAAAAATGACCTGGTAACACAGTAAATGCTGGCATCATTATACCAAAATGGCTTACATCGTTCCCCCTTCTTTCCCTTCTGAAAAATTGTTGTCTCATTCTGCAAAAGCAGATAAACAGCCGTGAATCCGGCTTTTATCATAATATTTACATTTTGATGTCTGCTTCAAGTTAAAAATAAGTTGTTTAATATTTCATGATCTCAGATTAATATCAATGTGTATATGTATACCAAACATATATATATTTTTTTTAATCAACGGCTCTATTAAATAATGTATTAAGTTTTATTAAAAATATAACACCAACATTAATATTTTTTTACAACAACAGCGAAAGTTTGGCTTCTCCTGTCCTGAAATATCCTAAAAGTTGAGTTTTGTTGGACACTGGGATTTAGTTGTTATGCCTATTTGCTTGTTGTCCTGCTGTAGTAGAAAAGCTGATTCTACTCCATTTATTTTTAGGCCATAACATATTTATTTATTTAATTTCAGTACATTTTATAAATTAGTTGACAAAATATTAATTTAAGTCGGCCTATGTTTGAAATATAAATAAAGAATTTTCGCCCTCTTCTTATTTCCTCATACTGAAGCAAAAACCAACCTACTATGAAGCCGGATTTGAACTTAGCATTTAAATTTTGATATTCTTGCACTTGCAAAAAAACTTGTCTCGAGTCAAAAATTAAATATTTAGAATTTCATGATCGCATTTTAATACTGATTTGTATGTAAAACACATGTGTTTTGTAGTCAGCCGATCTACACGAAATCTAATGAAATATTTTACCTTTTCTATATTTCAAAAGTCCACTTTAATTTGACTTTCCATATGTTGAAAACCCACTTTTTACGTATGAAAAATAGAAAAGCCAAAAACATTCCATATGTTTGAAAAAGTTAGAAAGAACCGAAAAATCTATTTTTTGCCAACAATTATAGATCCCTAAGATGACCCTTTAGGAAACTCTTAGCCGCGAACTTGACTGCCCAACTAAACACTTTTATGAAAGAAATACTTCAGCTTATGTTTTGTAAACTAATTTAGGTGCGACACATCCAAAAGCAACAGAAAAATTTCAAAAATATTAATTGCCCGTTTCAGGTAGAGTTCTTCCACTTGTAAACTTGTGTAATTCACTTAATCCAATTACTCAATTCCTTTCATTTATTCAAGTTGTTACGTTTCCCAAATTGTGGGATTATTTGCCAGAGTTTCAAGTATTCAATTAGTAGTTTCTTAAGTGTTCATTGCTCCTTGGAGGAGGACTATCCCCAGTTTTGTTTGGTTTTTCCACCCAGTCAATAATTTGCAATGTTTTATTGCAAATGTTGTATTGCTCACGGTCGTTTGCTGTTTGTTCATGTCATTCGGCTGACTGCTGACTGGTCGTTTGTTCGTTCATTGAGTTACTCAGTCAGTCAGCCAGTCATGTCAGTCGATACCAATTACCAGTCAGTTAAAGCATCGTCCGTCGTTTGTTCGTCCCTGGATACTCTAGCAAGTCTGGCTGACTGGCTGGCTGGCTGGCTAGCTAGCTGGCAGTCATCATAAACTTCGTTCATTTATTCGTAGATATTTGACGGCATTTGTGCCATGTTTTTTTTGTCTTATTTAGTGTTTATATTTATTCATTTTTTTTTGTTTTTTTTTGTTTTTTTTTGGTTTCAGGTTGTCGTGTTGTTATTGCTGTTGTTGCTGTCGTTTCGTTTTAGTGTTTAGTAGTAGTAGCAGTCGATGTTGTTATTGCTGTTTGTATCTTTTTCTCTTTCCTCTCTTCGTTTGACTGATGATGATGGGTTTCGTGTAAAATTGTGTGTATTTAGAAGGAGTGTTTATGTCGTGATAATAAATTTGATTTAATTTATGAGTTGCTACACAAATGCTTTTGCTATTATCGCTCGCTACATTTATAATTCAATTTAAATTTTCCGTTTTTTTTTTTTTTGCTTGCTGTTATTGTTGTTGGTCATCGTGTCGGTGGGTTATTTGTTGTAGCGGTTGTTGTTGTTGCATTTTTGGCATGGCTGTTTGTTGCTGTTATTATTGGCATATTGTAGTGATTTGTATTTTACACTTTCCGTCTGTCAATTTTGCAATGCACAGAAATGTAAGTCGTGCTGCCTGTCATTTGCTGGATTATTGTTATTGTGGCGCTGTGAAATGTGATCATTCTCAACACAGTAGAGGATAAAAGAATAGCCACAATCGTGTTGAGTAAGTAAACTGTAATTAGCATAGTATCACAAAGGTGTTAATGTAAGTGACAATTTTGTATTTTTTTTTTGTTACTTGACACCATACATAATCGTACAAGCTTTAGCAGCATTATTATATTTACTGAAAAAGTTAAAGTTGTTTGTAAAAATCGAATTCTTACACGTTACTTTTGATAAACGTTTCTAAAATGACGAAATTTAAGAACAGTGGACGAAATATGTTTCAAAATTAATCTGAAGTAAATGTATTTGTATTGTTTCAGCTAGACAGTGCATCTTGCCACATAACCAGATGTGTTATTTCAGGTAAATCCAAATTCCGTTAGACCTCAAGGCCTCCTGACCGTAGTGTGTCAGATGTTTTATTGGGGGATTATTGCGAAAATACAAATCGGGACGCTTTAAAAAATGCATTCGAAAGATAGTTAAGGCAAATCCCACAACAATATAGTGGAGAGTAGGAATAATTTTAAACTCAATTTTTTTCTAATCCATAAAAAATTTGCATTCGAAAGATAATTGAGGCAATCCTCAATTGGGGAAATTCGAAGATGCGCAACCGAGTGCGGAAGTAATTTTAAACTCAATTTTTTAATCCGTAAAAAATATTTAATAAAATTGTATTGTTTCAAATAAGTAAAGAAAAAACTGTATGACTTAATATTAAAAGTTATTTGATGTTCTTAATGGAGCAATAATCATCAGTCACACTATATAAAAGATTGTGAATTGCTTGAACAACATTCATTTATCACCCAATGTGATAAAGGGCGAACCGTTTGAGATAACAGACTCAAATTTTGCACAAAATTGCCTCATAGCCACGGGCAGATTATGTTCGAAATTAGACTAAATAAGTCCAATAGCGAAAATGTTCATAAAATAACCCCTAAAAAAATGGTTGTAATTATTCGAGCAAATTGATCCATCCTCGAGAGAGCCGACCCCAAACATGAGTCAGGTTGGCTAACGAAAGTTGCCATCAGATGTTGAAAGAGTTTCTCTTTTTTCAAAACCACAACTAGAGAGGATCCCTTTCAACCGTGTGTGGGGTCTCAACAAGATGGTGCCGCAAGTCTATTTCACACAAAACCGATGCCTATTCACACAAAAATATTTAGGCAACCTTTTATGTTGCATGCAGCTAAGGAAATGACAATTTTTAAGAGTATTTTTCAAGATTTTATTAAATCCTACAAAAAAATACGGCTTAATTCGGAAATCACCGTTTTAAGATATTAAGCGATTTTAAAGCAATCTCTATTATAAGAATTTGTTATAATTTTTGAAAATTTCATTAACTTCCATCACGTGCATTGAGAACATAAACAATAAAAACAGAAAAACATTTTCTTCTTTATATCAATATTTTGAGATATTACACAAATTTCCAAAAATTCCGGTCTCAAAAGAATTGCTACAACTTGTGAGACACATAGAATTTTGGTATAAGGATTAGACATAAAAGTGCGTCAAAGTAAGTGCGACGACGATAATCACAGAATTTTTTATCTTTGGGTAGTGACCTCCCCACATAAATTTATTTTCACAACCCACCTTAGGCCTTACCTAAATGTAACCATTCTCCGTAAAGAATTGTAGTTGCCAATTTTCAATTTATTACTTATTATGAAAAGGGGCTTTTGAACAGACAAGCTATTGTGTGCACTCTTGATGTTGCAGCAAACAAAAAAAACCTGACATTTAGAGTGTTGCCGAAAGCGAATAGAACATGAGCGGTCAAATCCCGCGAAAAAATATTTTATAAAATGTTTAAAAAATGTTTGTGACCTCAGAAATGCATTTTGGGAACCCACACTAGGTCATGTAGAAGAAAGAACAAACAAATGAAACCAGCCGAACCAAACCTCCAACTCCAATGACTTTAATATTATGTCGATAAATGTGAAATTTAAAATTTTACTCAAAGAGAAAAAATATATCCCCCTTATTCCTTTCTTTATAGGATTTTCTTCAATTAACCCAATTGTGACATAACTCCAATGAGTTACAGGGTTGGAAATGGCAAGCTGTATAATACATATAATGCGCGGTAGTTGGCGCGCAATCTATTTGAATGTTGGGAGTACAAATAAGTCTCCAACGTTTTACAAATCATCAGTAAGTTATAGCTGAAAATGTCAGATGTAAAACATAATATAGTGATTTTGTAGCAGCATCAGATATCCTGTTTTTTACGAAAATTTCGAATTTTAAACCAAATAGACGGCGTCATATGCATAAACTTTCGATTTACATCTTTAATTTGGAGAAAAGTAAATATTGGGTGTAAAGTAAAGACAAATCTCCACCGTTTTACAAATCATGAATAAGCTGTGGCTGAGATTGTTAGATTTAAAACGTCATATTAAAACGATTTTGTAACAGCATTACATAATCATTTTTGTATGTAATTATCGATTTTTCAGACGACTAGGCAGGCGCCTTATTCGAGAACTTTTGATTTACTTCTTAAATTTGAGGAAATCTGTAACGTTGGCGCATCGGTTGCATGGAGAAATATAAGGTAAATTTGCTCTAACAGATTTAAATTACCGGGAAAAGTTACAGAACCTTATGAGTGCAGAATGTGACGTCGATAACAGGGAATGTAGCGAAAGACCAAATGTGTACGAAGATTCGGCATTCTATTCATGCTAAAAGCAGGAAGAATCTGCAGTTATATTCTAAGTTACTAAACACAATTTTACACCATTTCGAATCGATGTAAATGTTGAACATCGATTTTGTATATGTAAAAACCTGCTTGCTAGACACTCTACCGAACGAATTGGCTAGATTTAGCGGAGTGTTAAAGGAAAAAAGCCCCCATTACTTTCTTCCATGACACGACATAATTATTCTATTGCATTATAATGTTTGTCCTTATGTTGGAGCATCGGTTAAAATCTATTTAGACAACTTTAATAGGGAGGTCCTATCCACCGGATGTATTCGGCAAACGTTACCTCCACCCGATTATTACATTTTCCGATCAATAGCTAATGATCTTTCTAAGCGACAAAGAAACACAAATTTTCAATTCTTGGATGGCCTCGAAATTTAAATTTTCTAACCGGGCAGTATTAGTATAAACAAATTCCCTTGCATCCCATGAATGAGATATGACAGAGGTTCTTACATTCAGTGAGCTTACACACATTCTATTTTTAGACTCACTGGAAAGGATCTACATTATAGGAAAAAGTAGTGGCTAGCAAAGGGTGAACGATACGTTGAGTAACACATAATGTTTCAGTTCTTTTACAATAAGTGGCCAATTTAAAAAAAAAAAAAATATTTGTATCCCAATATGTTGTAATATTTCTACTGATTGGTTAATTGATTTTTCATTTAAATTTATTTAAATTTAATTTTGGAAAATCTACGTTTGTCTACATTTGTCTAGCTATTAACGCAGTGGTGTATGATAGTTATCAGATGCCCTCAACAGAGTATGCTACGCAACATTCAAGTCCCCTCTTTTTTCCATCAATATCAATATCAATATCATTTTTCACCACTGTAAACGAGTGGCTGCTGATTGTTATAAGAGCTCTTTCATTATAACCACTATTTTAACGATGATATTTACATTACTTTATTTAATGATGCGGGCAAAGAGTTAATTTGAATTTAATATTGAATACGAATACTTTGTGGTTTTATGACAACATGACACACACACACACACACACACACTTGAGCCACAGCCATCTAACGGCGTCCGATGTCAATCAAATCTGTCGTCCATGCGCCAGGGCACTAAAGAGGGCAACAAGGTGGGTGGGATGTTAAGTGAGATCAACATCATCATAAAGTGTTAGCTATACATTCGGAAGGTTATTTATTTAAACAGTTTTGCGTTTCTAACATAAATATTATTTATGTACTCTGTTTATAAATGAAATAACTTTCGACATCAGCATAGCAAACATTTGCTAAATTTTCAATGATTTTATGGTCTGCACCATATCTTGATTTTCATGTTCGATACAAATTCCCCGATGATTCATTACAGTCCATTAAGGAGATTTGTGTCAACAATGAGTTTCTCTTTGTCTTTAATGTTTAAATCTCTGGCGATTGAATCAAGAAGGAGCAACAACTACGTGGTTATCATGATGGACAAACACGAGATATCGCACATGCTATTTATTTAAATAACAAAAACTATTAGCTCTATACAAATTTGCTTATTTTAATCGAAAGCTAAAATAATACGTACATCAATTGTACATAAATATACCACATCTAATGATGAGTTTATGATTGGAATTCACAGAAATTCTAAATGTTGATTTTATTAAAATTACATAACATAAATTTTTATTACTCTTACACAGTGTCTATGTTCTATATAAATCGTGTTAAAAATCCCGCTTAAAGTCATTTCCAAAATTGTTTGTATCTCTCTTTATGCTGTTGTGGAATTTTATCTCGTTATTTAGCGTGCTTACAGTTTCCGATTTTGTCTGTCCATCCCAATTATGTTTCGCGATTTGTCAATGGATAAAAATATCGAACAAAGAATTTATCTCAAATTTTATAGTTATTATTAGCGAAATTTTGTTAAAATGTTACAAAAGAATTTACAGTAAATCAACCTTATCAGTGCATTCAATAGCGGCCAAGATGTGTTGAAGACTTGCTTGCGCTTGTCGGAGATCAACGTCTACAACTGAAGTTCAATCGATAAAGTGAAAGAAATGATAACTGAGAATCGTCATTTAAGTTTTAGAGATATAAACTTCCTGTACCCCATGAACTAACTCGTATAATTTTATAAGATTGTTTAGGTATAAGGCCGCGTTGCCACACGACTACTTGTGAAACACCCAAAATTTCTTCAAACGGTCTTGAAAAACTCAAAAAAACGCACTGTAACTGGCATGTATCTACATATTTCATATACAAGCTTCAGAATGTGTCTTCCAACAGAATTAAAATCGGAAAATGCGCCCTAAAGTCGATCTAAAGTTAAGGTAATATTAAGGTATTCACGGTGTCGTGCACTCGAAATTCTTGCCAGAAGAACAGACGATAAATAAGTCATTATATTATCGTTATGTGGTATATTAGGGTTTAAAAAATGCATAATTTCAGAATGAAAATTCATGGATTTCGGATTGCGACAACACATCACCTTACAAGGCTTACATTTTGAACGGATTTCCGGTCAGAAGCACAACAGGTATCATCGAACAACCACCATATTCATATCATGTGTTACCGACAGACTTTTTCTCTCTACAAAACTAAAATTACAATTTCGAGTCATCCGTGTTCAGTGGATGGAAGACATAAAAGTGAAGTCTTTTGCCGAAATTTCGTTTGAAAAATATGTCGATGTCGATTCGTTGATGTAAAAATTTTTAACATAGGAAGGACCCAAAATTTAAACGATTATTAAATGTGCTGTATTTTATTTACCTATGCTATGTATTTTTACAGAGTGTACATTTTATACAATTGTTTACTCGTAGATGGGCACAGGTTCAACCGATTTGTTCTTTAAAAGAAAGAATATATTTACAACATAAATAATCAAAATAATTTTGTTTAATTTTGTCACGACTTTATAACCTTGCGACAATTCTCGTGATTGTTCTTAAACCATCGAAATTTCAATACACAATATTTCGTGACCTATGTATCATTTATCACACAAATAAAATCTCCAAAAGTGACGAAGTGATTTGAACTACTCTTAATATCCCATCTGATGCTTCTTCTTATGGAAAAGAAGGATTATTTCTGCTGCAGTCAAAACTGTGAATTCATCAGCTATTTAAAGAAAAAAATAAATTTTATTTGAACGTTTCATAGCAAATATCTGGCGATGCGAATGGGAACACAAACAATTTATTATGCGCGACTATCGTTCGCATGGTCGCTGGTTTAAACCCCGTTCGAATATTCTACGAATCTCGTAAATGCTTCTCAAACTATCACGTTCAGAATCGTCGTTACAATGTAGATCTCCTTGAGCGAATCTAAAAAAAAGAATGTGTGTAAATTCAAAATGCAAACACAAAAATTAGGACAAACATTTTGTGTTTGCTCAAAGTATACGTCAGACACATTGACCGGGGCTTAAATAATGACAGACGTTTGTATCAAACATTTCTGTATTGGATATCTGTGTACTTGTTCTATCAGACCATTCAATTTCGATAATAAATTTCGATCTGTGCTTCGTCCATTGCTTTCTCGCACTCCTAATCTGCACTATTTCCATTTCCAGTCATCGAATGCCACTGCATTATGACCAACGTTGGAATTAATAATCATACCAGCTAAAGACCACCTTTGGCCTCGTGCATATAATCCGCCGATTAATCGCTGGTCACAATAATGAAAAAAAAAAAAAAAAAATCATATTAAAAGTACAACGTGTTGGTTTACAATTAATACGTGTTCAGCCAACTGTATAGTGTGTTTGTTTCCATTATCGTTCTGCTTTGATTTTTTTTTTCTTTTTTGTTCATCTGCTCAAAAGCCTCTTTAGTAAATCAAACCCAATCAATTTGTCGGTGTTTATTAAATTATAAAAATATGTCGGAGACACATACACATACATATATACACACGCATACGATGACTATCACCATCGAATACCCTACAAATTGTAGGGAGACATATCACAGCACGAATATGTTACATCAATTTCATTTATTTTTTATTTGAAAGCAAATATCGGAATTTTTAGACTACATACAACAGGTTTCGGCGATCGAAATTGCTGTAATTTTGTTAATTTTGAATTTATTTATCTCAAATCTTCAGCGTATCGTAAAAAAATTAAGATTTGAAGAAAAATATGTTACTGTTCGATACAACCACAGATAATACCTATATAACGTCAAGAAGGCGTTACACGCTGAACGAATGCGGCCTGATGATATTTTGTCCCATTCTCAGTGGAGAGCAATATTAAAGGCGTTGATAGTTTCATATTTTTTAGTTGATACCTTAGCCTTCAGAATATTCCATATGGTGACAATTGTGAAAAAGTGAGGCTAAAAACTTTTACTTACATAAAAAGTTCAGTTTCAAAGCAGTCTGCTGTCGTGCAGACTTTTGTAGAAACACTCAATTGCTCACTCAGTTGCCTGAGGCAACAAAGTATTATTTAAAATCTTTTCATAGTAGATTTCGTTTCCTGTTGCGTCAAACTTGACTTTGACTTGCGTCAAAGTTGATTTTTCATATTTAAGTACGTTTTTTTCTATGTTACCTAAAAACTTTTCTCTCCGATTTGGGTTTTGTTTCAAATTTAATATTCTAAACAACAACAACAAAAATATATACATATACATACATATGTACTATGCTCCCGTATTTTTATTTGTTCAAAAATATTTTTATTCGTTCCTATCTCGATCTTACAAATATAAAAACAAATTGTTTTTCAAAGTTACGCAAAATTTTTTTAATTTCTTTCTTATTACAAAAATAAAGAATTTTACTTTTTCTTCATTATTTTTTTTTTACCGCTCTATCAAACTGAGACAAATTTTTGATTCTCCATCAAATTTTCCGTCAATAATCCTTTCGCTAACAAAAAAAGGATATATTTTTTTATTTGCAAATTATCCCTTCTAAATATTATAACAAGAAAAGAGTTTAACAATTTAGTTGACAAAAAATAATTATTGGGAATCCATCGAAACCCGGCTTCAAGGGTTTGACACCCTTTGGCGACGCCGAAACAACTTCTTGTCATTGATTTAAGAACTTGATAATAAAAAAATTAAATTGATTTACGATCATTGTTCAGAAATTGACTTTTATTCGTGGGACGTTTTTGGTTGCTCAACTTGAAGCCCCTTCGCTTTAAGTACTGCTAGGTTGATGTTTGATGGCAATGTCCAAGAATACTTGGCCACCTACATACAAAAAGATTATTTACAAGCTCCATTATAAATCAATGCAATTATCAAATTGCGCAACTATTCAATTCAGCTCCACCCTAAGAAAATTATTTCATAAATTCCAAAAAAAAAAAAAAAAAAAAAAAAAAATTGAATGAATATTATTTCTGCCTAATCACGTCCATTAGTTTGTTGTTGATGGAGGTTTCGAAATAAATTAATGTTTAAGCCTTTTATTTGTGACAACATTTTAAGATTAATTGTGTGATAAATTTTAAATTTTCAATAGAAAATTAAAGTCATGTGGCAGTTACCGCGGCCCATACCATCAATGCACTTGCTTTCGCAGAGGATTATCCTGATCTAAATTGTCTTCTGATTAGCACTCTAACCATACACGATTCTTTTGGTTGTTTACAGAGAATATCCTGATCTAAATTGTCTTTTGGTTAGCACTCTAACTATACACGATCGTTTTGTTTGTTTACATACGTTTATTTGTTCACTGAACCGTAAAAATATATTCCTCAGAAGAGATCACCTTTGCTCTTCCTAAGCGAATTGCCTTTTGTGCAGGTGTGTTGCGTTTTAAAGGGCTTCGAAAGTAATTTATTTTTTAATATGCATCCAGTGTTACGAGCAGACGCTTTGAAATTGTTCGCCAATAGAACTGCGCTTTGTCATGGATCACAATAAAATCTGAACTTCACTATTTCTGGCGGTGGTTTTGACTATGCCCCTGCATGGCGTTTTTTGATGATACAAGCATTATTATATTTGTTCAAACGTATTGCCCACTAAATATGGCTGGTTGTGATTTTTTAACCAAATGCAAAGCAATGACATTTTTCCATTCGAATTTCATTTCAATAAAATTTGTTAACTGAGACATATTGAGATATGTATATGTAAGCAGGCTTTGTAAACAACGTAACAGACTGACGCTTGTCAAAAAATGAGCGCGCTGTCATTAGCCGTTTGGTTGCTGCAGCACCGCGAAATTGGTAATAATTAGAGCACTTGCTCCGTATATATATCGATCAGTTTTTAGGGAAATAGTGGTCATATTAAACCAAAATTTTTTTAATTTTTTTATATTTTAATTTTATTTTTGCTGAAATTTCAACATGTATTGGATATCTTTTCTCAATCAATTGAAAGATCTTTTAAAAGCATGAACAATTTTGGTCTGCACCATGAAATAGACTCGAAATTTTATAATTTAAAAACCATTTGTTGCTTTATTGGAAGTCGACGTTTTTAAAACGTTATTTATATTCATTAAATGTGTGTAGGTAGGAGGTCTTTTAACCCACTCGAAGCGACTACTAGCATTATGGCATACCCCGATTTCAGAAATATTTTAAGTATTCTAGTAACATTTTTGCGGCTTCTTTCAGTTTCCTCTTATATGACAGTCTGTTACTATCACACAGTTTTATTCTACAAGATTATACTGAGGAGCAATCTAAGGATGACCCAAAAAACTTATTCCGTCATTAATAATGGGATATGTAACACGATTTTTAATAAACTGGACCAGTCGGATTCAAAACCAATACAGAAACTTCAGTACGGCAAACTGGCTTACATATACCCTTATCCAACGTCATTGTGCACTGATTGGTAGAAGTTAGTCAGGGTGCCAAAAGGACATTGTAAATCGCTGGATTCCTATCAAAAAATACTGTGAGCTGATGCGCTATAAAGGAAGCAAAATCATAACTTTCTAATGTCGTCCGCTTAGAAATTAGAAACCCATTACTTTTTGCTGAATCTACTAATTTGTTTGGCGCGAACAATGCAATCGATATTTAATAGTAAAACTAAGATTATTAAATGCCTGATGTGTGCCAAATTATACTGCATTTAGTGAAACTAAATAAAAAATACTAATGATGGAATCTATGGTAAAATTAATTTAATTTAATTTATTTATTCAGGATTATAATTTTAAGCATTTTATCATGGGGGATACTAGGAAGAGTGTAGATAACTCATCGATTTTTCTCAGAATTAAAGAATTATAAACCAATACAATGAGTAAAATCTTAGACAACTAAATCATAGACAACTAACTGGAAATTACAGAGACAAAATTAATCTTGGAAGATCAATCAAATTCTATGTGAACTATCGGAAGCCATTCATTTTCCTTCTCAGAGCTAATTTCGCCAAACGGATGATTTACGACCGGGTTCAACATAACTGCTTTACCGATACGAGTCTAAAAAGATATAGGTAGCATCTGTCATTCATTGGAATTATCAGATAGTTGAATTGCAATGCTCAAAACTTTAAGTTACTGCAGTCTATGGGCGGTTTAATTTGTATAAAGGAAGGAAGGAAGGAATAGACATTTTACAATACCCGCATACGATCAATACACCGCATAAGACAAGTTTTATGATATTTCATAATGACTCAAAGCAGTTGTTGTGTCCACTAAACCAACTTCGACTACTCGTCTTAGGATTTTATCAAGCACGTTTACTTCCAGGTATTACTTATTTGCCATTCCAGATAACATGGGCTGCTTTGCCAGGCTCATTCGAATACTTCCTATACAAATAGTCCGAATTTTTCCCCCCTACGTCCTAATTCGCAGAATGCAGGAGCTTACATTTTTGCACTACATTGAAATGGTTGGTGAAATTCGTAATTTAAATTTTTGTTAGATTCTTGCGAAAATGCGAAAAAATTTGTCGGATAGTCATAACTCTTTTCTGGTACCTCCCATACAAGTTACCTAATTTAACCCAAGCATTCCTATATTCGTATTTTTCGTTCAGTAGCAATAAATTCAGTACACTTTAGCAAAATATCAGATATTTAGTAAAATTATTTCGGTCGACAAAATTGAATTGCTTTGCCACGCCCCTTGAGTTATCAAGCAAATTACCAAATTTAACAACCAAAAAACAATGCTCTCTTCATTACTTCTAAGCGGAAGAATTTCGTTTCTTTTAATGTGATTCCGTTTAGAGAATATTTTAGTAATAACCTACGAATGCGCCTCTCACTTTCTCGCACTCCCCTCACTTTTTTGCATCAACGCAAAAGAGGATTAACTGAAAACATATTGTGAATGCATCTTCCTGAAATATCTGTACCGATTTCCTGCTCGACCCCCACTTTCGTATTGCTACGGATAATCGCCTTGGCCGCAAAACCTTTAACAAGAAGTGGGCATCTTAAGCAAAACGATTACAAACTTTACCGTAATATAATCTTTCTTCAACGCAATTTCGATCTCATATCACTTTCATATTACTTTGTTTGTAGGGTGTTTGTACCTACAAAGCCATATGTACTTACATACGAGTATGTATGTGTGTGCGCGTCTACGTTTTAAAATAAACACAGAAAATAAAAGCGGGTTTTGTTTACTTTATAATCCATTTAAAAATGTTTTATACGCTTTTTTCACACCCCATTCACGGTGGAGTGTGTTAAGGAGCAACAACAACGACAACAGCAGCAAACACGAAACACCCAACCAAACCCACCAACAATGTGTAAATTAATAAACTGTGTAAAATGATGCAGCAGCAGCAACTACAACAACAATAACAATGATGGCAGTCAAAGCATGAAAAGCTGCCATATAAAGTTAGACAAAACACAAAAAACCATTGAAAATAACCGACAAACTACAGCACCAATAGCAGCAACAATAACCACAACACGGATAACAACACAGGATTGAATTACAATGCACATTTTGCACTTATTTTCCGATTGCTGGCGACTACCAACCAACTCGTGTTGTTATTGCTGCGGTTCGACAATGCACATTTATAATAATTGTGCAGTTTGTATTAGTCATTATCGTTGTTTATTGCCGCCAGTCATTAATTCCGATTAAACTTTAATGACATTTGTACAACAAACAAAATCACAACAGAAAGTTCATGTAGTTCCATGTCATGATTTGTTAACTATTTTGTATTTCACCTACCAGCCCTCGACAACAACACGACTGCACTCAACATTAACAACAGCAATAACAGAGCAGCGACAAAAAATCAATTAACATGAGCCAGCCTTCTAATGTCAACCAATTACAACAACCGCCATAATAAGCAAATAATTTAAATGTCAAACAATTAACAACAACAAATTGACTAAACCTATTATTAACTTGCCTATTGATATTTATACATTGTTTTTCACACAGTGATGTTGCGGGAGAGAAACGACCATACATAGAAGGGGTATAAACTCCACTTTTGAAATAACAAAGGGAGTTTACATAATTGGAAATGTATTTATTTTACACAACAGAAAAAGTACTTTCAACAAATTATTTTCGATATTGTGTTCTCAATGTGTGAAAAGAACTTACAACTGCCAAAAAATACTTTCGATATTTATGAGATATTTGCGAATTTTTGGGAAGTGTATGAAAATATTGTCTAATAAGAAAAAAAGTAAGTACACTTTTAATATTTTGGAATATGCCTTTAACTTCTTGGGACTCTTTCCATAAACGAAATTACGATTGCGTATAAAATAAATAACATAAAAAATTACTTCTAATATTTGGGAGGATATTTTGATGCTTTAAAAACAACTTTCCATAAGCTCAATTATTCTATGAGAAGGAGATATGCAAAACGTACTTACAAATTTCAAGAAAATGCAATAAAAGTACCTTCTACACGTGGTCGGTCCAAAAGCTAACCGAAATCACGTATAGATGGTACCAGTAGTTTGAAAAAATTATCTAGGTGAAAAGTGGCAACCCTATAAAACATATATTTTAAGTTTCAAGGCGTCACATTGTTTAGTATTTTTATTTGATCCATCAATAGTAAACAGCCTCAGTGAATTTGTAAACATTGAAAAAAATCGGTCACCGTTATGTAAATTCAATATTTCCATTTAAAAGGTCTCATTCCAACCAATATTAAAGCCCAACTAGGTTCTACTCTAGGAGAGTCTGCTCCTTCGTTTACGACTGTAAAAGATTGGGTAGCAGAGTTTAAACGAGACCGTACGAGCTGCCAAGGCCAACACCGAGCTGGTCGACCAATTGAGATGTCCACACCAGACTGGGTTAAGAAAATCAAAAAAATGGTATTGGATGATCGTCAGCTGAAGATGTGAAGGCGTGAGCTAGATGAAAATGATAGGCATTACAAAAAGTACTATACATCATGTATTGAACGAAAATTTGAAATAGAGAATTTGGCGATGTTTCAACTTAATGAAGCCGAATTTTTGTTTCGATTTATAACCATGAATGAGACATGGGTCCACCACTTTACACCTCAGACAAAGGAACAATCAAAGCAGTGAACTGGAATGGGAGAATCGTGTCCAAAGAAGGCGAAGACGGTTCCATTTTGCATGCAAGGTCGTGGCTTCTGTTTTTTTTTTTTGGAAGCGTATGGTATCTTTAGAAAGGAAATATTATGCACCATGGCCAAAATCGATGAATTAAAGTTTGAATTACTTCATCAGGCCAAACACGACGTATATCCAAGCTCAAAAAGATAGTTGTGCAGAAAGACATTTCCAGTGCTGTACTGAGATTTCTCTTTTCATAACGACCAGTATCTTCAAATACATTTGTTCACCAGTGTTGAGATTTGTAAAGAAAACGTAACACGACTAAAGATGTTTCATTTGGTTCCTTCATAATAGAGATATTTTTATTAAGCGAACCTAATCCGACAAATGATTTCCATATAAAACATTTATTTAGGTCTGTTAAAATTTCATAAGGGAAAGGTCCAAAAGAATTCATTTAAACATGGAAAGTACATAGGAAAAGACTAAAAACTGTCAAGAACAGCATCAACTACACCAAAAGGCTTCTTTGTTGTTGTCTATGTCCAGAAAGTAAGTTCAAGTCTTAATTTAAATTGGTTTGACACATATCTGTGTCAAATTTCACAGTCATAGATGTTATTTAATTTAATTTTTTAATTTAATTTAATTTTTTTTTTCAGCATTCCAATTTTGAGTTTTAAGGCCCAATTGTTTAAATTGCAATATTACAAATATCTTCTCCATATTTCGATAGCAAATACATCATAAACCTTTACAATACTAATGTTAATAGCAGAAAAATATGATTTCCAATGGCAGTCTATTTCACTTATTAGATTATTTCGTTCTACATGTTTTTTGTCCTAATATACGGAATTATAACTTTAATTGGAACTCACAACTACACTATAAAATTATTAGTGTTCTAAACAATACACAAAAGTTTGATCTTGGCGATTTCACAGTGCGTGATTTTGTTCAGAAAAAAAAGTTACATTAAATTTTGTTTACAAAATATAGCTACTGCTGGGGGAAACGTTTAGAATGTTGCAGAAGACCTTCGGAGAACAGACTTTATCGAAAAGGAAAGTTTAACCACTGCCACAAAAAAAGCCAAGAACGAATTGAAGGCGAAGAACGCCTGGGACGAAAATCAAAGCCACAACCAACAATCCCGATATTTGGTGCTTAAAAATCGCTTAGCGATTTCAAGGGGATCAGTAAACTGTATTTTAAGCTTTTCTCCAAATAGATTCTGGGCCTCAGATGGGCCGGATCCCGATTGGTACAAAAACTACTTTTTAAAAATCCCATCGCATTAAAATCTGCGAAGATTTTATTTCTGTCTTTCAATAAGCTAAAAAAATGTTTTATTATGGGAGAAGACATTCGGACCCACAATTATGATTCGGAAACAATCGACTATGTGAACCATATCATTATGTCATTGGTATTTCATTAAAATTGCTTCAAATAAAGAAAATACCAAAAATTTCATTACCATTCAATGATATTGAAAAATTGTCAACTACTATTATTTGAGTCAACTGTAATTAAGTCGCAGCAAATGTTTAACGATAGACGCCTGTTGCAACGTGGAGGTAAGAAGTGTTAGTAGCATTCTAATCTCCAACTCAAAACGTATAATGATAAAAGTTAATAATAATGCAATAATGGTAATAATAATATAATGTAATAATGATAATAATAATTATTTTGCATTGAACAATTGATCTGATTTCATTACAATTGATATTTGTAATAGAATCATCTACATCTACAAATTATTGGTTCAAACAATGAAATAGTTCCATGTATGCGTAATACTCAAAACTGTTAAAGACCTACCCAAAATGAGTATTACTACAGAAAAATTTCTTGATAAATTTTTCCAAGGGGAAAAATTGGTCCGCTCTTTTATAAACAGAATTCTGGATCTTGTTGGAAATTTTCAGCATATTTTGGAACTACCCGTACAATTTCAACCTCACATTATACTTTATTTTTGGGCTTTCGATTGCAAGTAGATAGTGAGACAAGTTACGGTTCAGAAAGTGCAAAAAGAATTGTTGAAAACGTCCGAGTGGTCGCAAAAACATTATCGTTGGAATGGAAAAATATAATTGAAATATATTGAACATGTGTAACTCCCTTGCCTCAAATTAACCCTCTTGTGTTTTCAAATCAAAGTTAGATTTTGAAAACAGCCACGCCCTAACAAGAGCAGAAAAAACTCATTCAAAGTGGTTGCAGAAATATTGTAGTTGGAATGTTAAGATATTATCGAAATATGCTGAAAAAGGATAGCTGAATTTCTTCAGCTGCCGAAATCAGGCCACAGTAAGCGCAAAAAAATCTCTTGAAATTGACCGCCTGTACGAAAAATCATTGCTTTTTGAATGGGAAAAATATAGCCGAAATATACTGAAAAATTACATTTGAACTCCTTTCCTACATTTTTTTCATTGTAAGTTTTTGCGCAACTTCTTTTAATTGATATATAATTTATTTAAAATTATAAATCATCACTACAGATCCAGTATCAGAACATTTCCAGAATTTCCTCGTATAATTGATGTGATCGCTTATTTTTTTTTTTAGAAACATTTTTTATATACAAAATCCCAGATGCCACATGTGTTCGAGTGAGATCGTATGCATATATACGAGGTGTGTTCAAAAAAAAAGATGAATGTGCAAATTTCGAGGGCTACGTACATTCGACTTTCGATTATTAATTTTGTTTATGTTGGTACCCTCGTTTCGAAGATATGTTGACGGTTTTATCCATATAGCATGTTCAGTTTGTTTGTGAGAGGCATAAATAAAACAAGTGTTTTGTGTGTTCTGCGATTTTCTGCTATCTCGTATCACTTATCTCATGAGTGTACCAAAATAAAAAAAAAATAATAATCGAAAGTCGAATGTACGTAGCCCGCAAAATTGGAAAATTCACCTTTCTTTTTTTTTTTTTGAAGACACCTCGTATATGTACAAAATTAATTCCATATGAAATCTCATAACATTTGTGGCTACGACATATGTTTCTAACACTATAAATACGCATAAGCTTATCAGTAAAACAATTAAAAGTATTTTGTGCTTTTTCTAAAGCAAAAAAACCCCGTATGAAAAAAATAAATTTGAGCTAAATATAGAGAAAACCCACAAAAGCCATAAAATTATCGAAATTTCTAAGAACACGATAAATCGATTTTCGTTCGGCATAATCTGACGCATATGGGGAACATAAAAAAACAAAGTAATACAAAAACTTAAACATTTGCATTCCTTTAAACAATTATCAATTTATTTATTTTGTTTCTTTGTTTAAATTCCAAAGTAAATCAATGATAACCTCAGTTGTAGCAAAAACAATAATATCGATGGCAATTGACGTTGAAAGACATCAGAAACGCGTCAAAGGAACGAAAATAAATATTGTAAATTTAAACGAACTTAGCAACATCGAGGACAAAGTCTATCAACTAACATGTAGGTGAAGGTCTTTAATGACATGAGATTGTCAGAGATATTTAATAATGCATAAAGCTGTTTCATTCAGAAAAAAATTGTACGGATTTCATTTGATTTACTAGTATATGGACGGGTTGCACTGACAAAATAATGTCTTATACTTTCAATGAGTTCCAAAAAACCTCAAACCTCAACTTTCGCTGATGACACTGCATTCATGAGCACTAGCACTTGCCCATTAATGGCTTCTAGACAACTGCAGTCTCATATACACACATTAGAATCTTGGCTCGAAAAGTGGAAGATAAAAGTAAATGCCTCTAAGAGTGTACAGGTTACATTCTCTCTCAGACAGAACAATTGGCCAGCCCTCACTATTCACGGTAGTACTATACCCGTTCATAACCATGCAAAGTATTTGGGTATTCATCTTGATCGACGTGCCACCTGGAAAAATCACATTGACTCAAAAATCATACAATTGAAATTAAAAATGGCTCAACTCCACTGGCTTATTGGCTCCCAGTCTACTCTCAGTTTGGAAAATAAAATCACCATCTACAAAACCATATTGAAGCCAATATGGACATACGGCATCCAGTTGTGGGGAACGGCATCGGCTTCTAACATAAATAAGCTGCAGAGAAGACAGTCAAGAATACTGCGTCAAATTTGTGGTGCCCCATGGTATGTTAGGAATGATAACATACACAAAGATTTAAACATTCCTTATATTTCCGAGGAAATTAAAAAATTAAGCAGGTCATATGTATCGAAGTTGTCCTCCCACTCAAACCCACTAGCTCAAAACCTTCAGCATTTTCCCGGTCATATACGGCTAAAAAGAAAGGACACGCTAGATTTGGTCCGGTGATAAACAGATCTGTTCGCCAAAAACAAGATCCGGCAATGGCAGGATACTTTAGTTTAAGATAGGATTAAGATTTGAATACATATTGTAAATTTCGTAAGAAAGAATCCAATAAAGAAAATGAATGAAAAAACAAAGAAAAATATGAGATATTTAATAACAGATCTGTAAATGGTAAAGATTTCAGCCCCTTTAATAATACGCTTTAAAAGACGTTTCCTTGATAATTATCAATTTTTCAACAGTCACGCCGCTGTTTTAGTTATTGAGAGAAATCCTTCATATAACTTAAGTCCAATTTTCTTTAAGTTGGAAGTAAGAGACTTTTGCAGATATACTGTTCATCGATGATAAGGAGATAATTTGTACGAGAAATCACTAACTTTCTGAAATCTTATGTATTTTGTAATTTACTTAATATTGGCCAAGAGGCTTCAAATTACAGAGTCGTTAGATGAATGGAAATCGCCATCCCCCGACCTACACAAAACTTCTGCTTATTCTATGATACCACATAAGCCGTTCCCTGTATGGTTTAGTTATATGATATTTTTGAGTACAAATAAGGCAATATCAAAATACATGTGGAAAAGTGTCATTTCCGGTTAATGATACTTTCACAATATTGCGATGGCACGAATAACTAGTGGAAGAATTGATTAGATTCTTGTCTCCTGAGACACAATTTCATAGCCAAAATTATCTGTCCATATTTATGGGAGTATGTTAGCAATGAAATAAAAAGATAATACTCATTAGTATGAATAATGTTTTACTGCGAATCCAATTTCTAATCTTCCACTATCCGTTGCCTGTACTCTCCTACCTCTTCAAACATAAATAGCCACCACATAGCCTTTAGAGAAATTTGACTTTTTTCAATAGCTTTCATTAAAGATTGTATGAAACAAATTATGTTATCACGATATTATGATCCACTGTTCCAACTTTGGTCTTTACCGAACAAAAACAAAACTTTTACAACTTCTAAGAATAAAAAGACAACGAATAAATTCTTATATAATAAAAACCAAAATTATATAGTCACTTCCCTGCCCTCAATCACCCCCTCCCATCCACGGCAACGTTAGTCAGGACAAGTATTCTAAGTTAAGGAAAAAAAGAAGCGCCTAATCCTGAAAATACTTAGTGAAATTCACATAAACAAAGCTAAGCAGTCGAATACCATTCAAAAAGAGTGTGAGAGAGAATATGCATAATAAATTATGCAAACTCTAATTAAGTGGCATGTAATAATAAAATTATTTGCTAAAATACTCTAATTAAAAGATTACTAACACATTAAATATTAAACGACCGAGTGAATGATATGCCATTAAGTGGCCGTCGGAAACAGCTTATGCTCGGTATACGAGTATAAAGGGATTGTAAATAGGTCCAGCAAAAAGAAATTAATCAAAAGAAACTTCGATAATACACCCTCAACTATTCAAAAGCATGTTATTCTCCACTCTGTTTTACATCCACCCACAACAGAGTGCCACCCAAAGAAGGGATATTGTGAAACTGTTGTATGAAGTTTAGCAAAAGCTATAAGAAAGAGAATATCATGAAAATGTAGTAGCTGAAAAGCAACTCAACTTACCATAAAAAGAGGAGCGTAAAAAGGAAATACAATACGTTGCGACGAGATGCGATACGTTGATACTGATGCTTATTTAATGGACCTCTCTTTTCCTTTGGTTATGAACAAAGTATCAGCAGACCGGATAGGAAATACGAATTAGTTGCTCACGCTCGGTTTTTAACCATCGTCCGTTCTTCTTTCCTTTGTGAACAGCACCACACGAAAACCGGTTATAAATGTTTGTTGGCGTTTTCTTTGAGGGTGGTTGGCAGGCAGAAGGGCCACTACTGATGACTACGTTTAAGGAAAATCAATTCCGGAAGAGACGAAAACTATGTCGACTCTATACCGAAAGAAATGTTGGCGGTAATGATAATAATGAAGTTATGGATGGATGTCGTAGCTACAACAACTTGTGTTGCTGCTCTTGGTCACTTATTTAGTGATGCCAATCACAATAACAATGATGATGACGACGCTTATGATGGAATTGTAGCAGATGACATCAGCCCAGTCAGTCATTCAGTGTCGTGCTAATGATGACGATAATTGTTGTAATGCTAGGAATGGTGTAAATGATTCCGGAGCATTAAATGGGTTTAAACACATTGTAATCCATAATTATCACAATTCCTTGCTTCATTTTATTATCTTTGTTGTATCTTTTTCTTCTTCTCATGTATACTCTATTCACAGATAGTTTAGTAAGAAAACCTTTAAATAGAAGATCAAAAGAACAAAACAAAATTTAATTTAATTATGTGTTATAAATGGAAATGCGGTGGGATGGGACAGAATGGGCAGTCAAGAAAAGTTTGAACGGCTTTTGAATAAAGTGTTTATTATCCTTAACTACTGCCAAGTAGTAAATGGCAATTGGATCCCTCAGAGGGAAAGAGAAATAAAAGTTTTGTGATTAAGAAGTAATATACGTGGAAACTTTTTCAGAAATTATTTAATATTTTCCAAAGCAAATTTGAGCATATAAAGTTTTAGTTGCAAATGGGGCAAATGTTAAATACACCAATTACAAATACATCAATTAACTACTGGCTTTGATGATAAGCAAAGAATTTGTTTAACAAATTATTGCAAACGTGGGATTCGAAGTTCAAAAACACACCAATTGCAACACAAAGTTACAAATTCAAATTGCACTTAAAAATTTCTGCTTGTAATGTAATATTTCGATATGGAACTAAACAAATTTAATACAAAAGTTTGCAAGTGAAAGCATTGTTAAGTTTGGAGGAGTGCAATTAACCGAGCCAAGAGTCAGCGTTAACTAAACTTGATTTGGGCGAATATTGCTTTTTGAAGCCGTAGTGAAAAAGATTAGCTTTTCGAAGATGTCAGATTTGATTCATGGCCGACATCTTGTCAAAAAACATTAATCTTCAAAAATAAATTGTACCCATTATTTCTACCACTATTCATACTTCGAGATTGCACAAACAAGGATAACATTGACAAATTTGATAAAAACAAGTCGCAGTCTCATCGAAGAACCGTCCTGTATGGTCGGTTCTTTCCTCCTCCGTCAAAGGAGGAAATAAAAAAGAAGGAATAAGAAAGTATTGTAGGCTATTCAGATCGGATGCGAACTTCTCTGAACTGCCAATTTTACCAGTTAAAAAATCTGTAATTTTCTTAGTTTTGATTTTTTTTTTTTTTGCTTAAAAACTTCAGTATAGCGTAAAAACATTTTAAATTCTAAGAGAAATGACTTTTTTGATGTAACCGCATTTAGATCGGATAATAGCATTGAACCTGCCCAAGATGGCTTCACATGCTGACCTGAAGGTATTTTGCTCCATTCTCGCCGAAGAGAAATCTTTAAGGCATTTTAGTTGATACCTTGGTCTTCAGAATGGAACATATAAAAAAACACATCGACATGGCCGCCGCTCAAGTAATGATATGAGAATGTATGATGGATTGAACCCGCGATCATGCGATCGATAGTCGCGTGTACTAATCGCACCACGGTCGATCACATCCATTAGTTTTAAATCCGAGGAATATGGTGGCCATTGTTATACAGAAATAGAGTTGTTTGCTGAAGTTTTAAATCTTTTCATAGAAGATTTACCTACGAGTAGGGGCGTCCTTTATCTTGGAGTACCTTGAATTCTGTGCATCATCTTTCAAACCATTTGTAGTAATGTTGCTATTTTTGGGCATCCACCTCCATGACGTTTTCTGATGCTACCAGTGCCATTGTAAGGTGCACAAACACTTTATTCACACGTAAATGTCGTAGCTCATTAACAATAGCCGGCTGTGTTTTTACAGCCAAGTGCGAAACAATATAATTGTAGTGTTTGATTTCCATTTCAATAACTTTTTTAATGGGAAGTAAAACGATGTGCTCCCGTAGATTTGTCAGCAGCATAATCCACTGACGAGGGCTGTCGTTAATCGTTTGATTTTTTTCTGGTGCAAAAGTATAGTTATAATTTCTCAAAACTACGACTACAACTAGGGCGGTTCCTTACGAATGTACAGGCTTTTATGGTTCCTTCACGAATCTACAATTTCCGGTGCACATTGAGTTAGGTAACGAAGAAACTAAAATGTTGGAAATAAAATCTAAAAAGGATCACCTTGCAAAAAGTCGGTATATCCTTTGTATAAATACAACTGAAAAGGATCACCTTTCAAAAGATGGATATAGTCTTTGTATGAATAAGCTTTTTTTTTATACCACATCTAATGACCCAATTTTGTTCTCCACTTCCCAGATACGAGTATACTCGTATATAAATATTTTTGACACTATGCGGTAGAGGCTCGTATTTGCGACTGGGTACTCTATTTTCGCGATATAGACATATATTTACTTAGCCAATTTGTACGTTGCGCTTTTTTCGAAACTTCTTAGAGATCGAAAGTTTCGAACAAAGTACAAAATCTATTCCCAACACCAAGTTCGGTTGTGTTTTTGCGATTTTTCAGTTGGCGACTTTTTTGATCATTTTTGTCTGCAAACTGCGAACTCCTTCTCAACTCTTCAGAGAATCAAAATTAGGAATTTAATCGGAATTTAGGAGGGTCCGCGAGACGGTAGCCATCATCTCCACCTATCGTCAATATAAGCGGCGAAGCAAACAAAACTCCGCTTTTAAATAACGAAAAATGAAGACAGTTTTAGGTAAATGCTGAAAAAGCTTTAAAGATGTATTTAGTTCTTGCATACGTAATTTTTAAAAGCCGATATCAAACTGTCACTACTGTATGATAATTTGATGAATAATTTCAGCTCTCTAACTGTAGCGTTCCGGGCTCTTCAGTGTTTTAAACTAACATTGAGAAAAAAAAGGATGGATGTGTCTGAATCGATTCAAATTCTTTCGACGATCTGTAGTTTGTACCATTTGGATGAATAATTCTACTTGTTAAAAGCCGAATGACAAAAAGCATCAAAAATCTTGAATAAAACGAATAGGTGACTTTAGAAAAAAAAACAAATAAAATAAAATAAAATAAAAGTCTTAATAATACGATTTCGGTGATCATAAATATTCAAATCAGATTTTGAATGTAAACAGTGTTAAAATCATTAATAGAACTAAACATACCAATCTGGATGTTTACTAACAGCAGCCTAATGTTAAGAAGACTCTGTCGTAATCCCTATCATAAACAATCAAATTCACCAATGGATTTATTGACCATATTGAAGTGATTTCAATTTATTTGCATATTTGTATTTCTTGTTTCTTTTCGAAAGTTCGTTCGACAACAAATTATAAATGTAAACAAATAAAAAAACACATCGTTATTGTCACAATTTTCGTTCCCTTTAGTGTAACTTTTTAATATTATAATAGCACATTCACAATCTCCCTCCTTGACAAACTCTCTCTGTTTTTCAATTCCCAAGATAAGCAATCAATTAATCATAGAGTTGTGTATCGAGGAAGACAAATCGTATTGGTATGTTCAAATATCTGTACAAAGGGAATTTCAAAATGATGGTTGGGTTTTCCTTAAAATTGTTGTATTGATATTCGCGTATTGTCCCCTTGGTACGTATTGTTTCATTATCAATTGATGATTTGCAGCACTCAGTGACAATCGTTTATCAATTTAACCAAAGTGGTCATTAGTCATATTGATTGTTGCAAAAAATAATAAAATCAAAAAATTCGAATTTTTCACCGTAATAAGAGGTTTTATGAAACACAGATAAGAACAATTTCTTCAAATAATTTCTAATTGTTAAGCCATCAACCAATTAGAGGAATGTTTCATAAGCAGCCCATTTCATTTACGATAGACTTGAATGAAGTGTTTGATTGCTTAAGCTTTTGAATTACGGCAGGCAAATATTACCAACTTGAAGCTGCTATAGCAACCAAAAGGCTAATGACAGCGTGCTCATTTTCTTAACAACCGTCGATGAATTATTGTATTCGTGTACAAATCTATGGAAGCAATTTTTTTTCCTTCGCACTTAAAACAAGTTTTCGAAAGGGAAATCTAAATCAATAGATAACGTTCTTACATTTTGTTTGCGAGCCACGACATTTACGAGTGAACAACATGCTCGTATATCTGACCATAATACGTTACAATGGTATCGGAGATACCATAAAAAGCGACCTGGATATGGACATTCAAAAGCACCAACATTGCCAGAAACTCGAGCCGCAAAGTATATAATCAATTGTAATCCACGACAACGAGCAGCCAAATTGGCGGCAATTTTTAAAGTGCCTGCCAGTAACATTGTTCCCATGTCAAAAGCATTTAATATCCAGTGTTTTCTATAAAAAATATAGTTTCCAACTTCATTTCTTCTCAACTACGACCACCATTTTCGCTGGATTTGAGCTCATCGGATTTTTCAGCAATGTCAGACCACACTCGTGCAGCTTGTAAAGACTTCCCCTATAGACACAATGCTATTATCTGAACTTAAAGTGACCTTAATGAGGACGATCATATTTTTCTTAAAATTTTAAACATTTTTAAAAAAAAAAAGGTCAAAATTCATTCATCATTTAGCAACACTTCGAGAATTGACCCATGTAATAACCACTAGCAGAATTTTGGAGTACAACGCGCAACTTCAAATATTTAATATGACACAGAAGGATACGTTTAGAAAAATGTGTACATTTGTCCGAATCCTTAAAAACTGTACATGCAAACAAACGAATGATATTCCTTCAAATTTGCGAAAAATAAGATCATTTTAATAGTACTCCTTCCCCCCTTTAATTATCTTTGAACAGAGCTGTTCGCTGCATCTTTTCTCTCAAGAGACGTGTACATACATATAACACCTTTCGCGATTAAATTTCTGGGATGTTCATTTCTTGCATTTATCGATGCACGATTGTTATTATGTTTTTACAAAATATATTCTAACCAATGTCCGCGTTTGCAATATGAAACTTTTAAATTTTGTCATTCCGCTCGTAGAGGCAATTGTTTATCCCCAAACTTTGCCATCTTACAGCACGATATTTTAATGTAAGAGTAGCTATAATAGCTATATTACATTGCCAAATGAGCTTAGAAATTTAAATGTATCATACACAATATTTCGTAATAGACTTATCTATCATGTGCAGTTGACGTAGTTGAATATTCTTTACATCTTAATGCTTGCATTTACGAGTAATATTTGTTAATTATTATTGGTTTTAATATCAATGGTTTTAATATTATGATTTTATGTAATCAATTTTTATTTTATATACATTTTTACATTTACTTTAGAATAGTACTTATTTGAATTTAATTTAATATGCGTATTGTGATTTACTTAACAATACGTAACTGTAAAATTGTTAACTTAATTATAAAAAAAAGAAAAACTTTGCAATTTGGACTGACCAATATTATTTAATATTTAATTTTTTTCGCATCATTTTTATTTCCCTCCATTTCGCCTACTTTTAGTGCACTTCAATTTCAGCGTTATAAGTTAGTAGTTACGAGCTAAATACTAGTATTTATTTTATGCATTTTGTAATTTGCTTAATATTGGCCAAAAGACTTTAAATTAAAAGACTGCTCAATAAATGAAATGAAATAATATTAATACAAAAGAAAAAACTAACTCTGAAATTGGATACAAATAAGGTTTTATGAACTACAAATTTCAGAAAATTTTGGAAAATCGATTTTGGGGTGTCTTGAAATGTATAATTGGATTGGAATTATTCAGAATTATTAACATTGGTATATTGTCGTTGTGTTTTGTGGTACGATCGGAAAAAACGCATACTTCACAAGGATTATATTTGTTGGAACCAGTATTTTCGGCAAATGTTGCTTAATTGCAAGCCAGCAGTTCAAGGTATTCTTTGTACAATCTGTAGTCTTCAATATTTACTGGCTTGCGAATTTGAGAAATAACTACCTGTATGTATTTTTATAACTGCAAGTAATATTTCGGAATTTTTTAACATAGGGTGTCCGTAGGGAAAGTATACTACTTTGTTTGTTTATAATTTTTGATCAAATGAAAGAGATTGGATTTTATATTGATAAATGTTTTATTTAATGTCGGCAATTATGTATAGAATGCAATATGAGATAAATGTCCGCCTCTGTTAGCCTCACAAATGCAAACCCTTTTGAGCACATTTTTCATTACATTCTCACACATTTCACGGGGTATTTCATTAATTTCATCACGAATATTTTATTTGAGTTGCTCAAGCATTTCTGGTTTGTTTGCATAAACCTTGCTTTTTTACAAAAAGGAGCAGTCAAATTAGGCGACCGTGGAGGCCGATTAACATCACCATTTCTTGAAATAACTTATTGTGGAAAGAGGTCTCGCAGTAATTCCATTGTAATCCTGGCTGTATGCGATATGGCACCGTCTTGTTGATACCACATGTTAATCAAGCCCAAAGCATACAGTTGTGACCTTAAAAAGTTTTCAATCATATCACGATATCGCTTCCCATTAACAGTTACTGTTACGCCGTTTTCAGTTTCAAAGAAGTAAGGTCCAATGATTCCTCCTAACCACACTGTCACTTTTAATGGATGCAAAGGAGATTGATAAATAATTTGTCCACAACCTATTATTCTGTTTCTTCACATATCCATTCAAATGAAAATGTGCCCCGTCACGCATTATGATTTTTTCATGAAAATCGGTGCTGTCATGGGCGAGCTGTGATATCCTATTGGCGTATGTACGGTGGCGTAAATGGTCTTGTAGAAGAAGCTTTTGTGTCAACAGAATCTTAAATGGAAACAAATGCAAATCATTGTGCAAAATTGTGGCCAAAGTTGTTCTTTGAAGACCAAGCTCCTGAGCACAGCGTCGAATTGAGGTCAATGGATTGTTTTGAACACTTTCTTGAGCAGCAGTAATGTTTTCAGCCGATCTTGCAGTACGTTGTGGTCCATGCTTGGCCCTATCAGCTATAGACCGTCTTTCTTCGAAATCATTCACCAAATCACTCAATCATTGTTGGCACGTTGTTTCTCCCAAAAATTTCACATAACTTTCTCATCGTCACAGTAATCGATGATTGATTTTGATAAAATATTTTAACGATTAAAACAAGTTGGTTTACCGAATATTTTTCCATTATAAACTTGCCAGGTCCCTAATTCACGACTGCCAAATATGAACTGTCAAGACTAATGTTTACCAAAATGGTGGCAAAACAAGGCAGTATACCTTTCCGACGGACACCTTGTATTTCGGAATTTTTTATACTTTTAGTGAAATGACGTATATCTGTTTTAAGAAGCATAACAGACATTATTCCACAATTTTCCTTTTTGGGCGGTATAAAGTAAGAACACACTCGCTCTAATTTGCTGGAAAATGTTGTCGTGCGGCTTCTTTTTTTCGTAATGCTTACTTATTTCATTACTATGCACTCACATTTAAATTTTTCGTATAGAAAAAAAGTAATTCTTCAAAAAATTATAATTTTTCGGAAAATTATACATGTAATGAGTGCTCCTCCATAGTCCAATATAGGTTATTTTCAACAAGAATTGTTCCTGACTCAATTGCATCCTATGTACTAGACGTAGGCGAATTCAGATAAGAGATGTTGACTTAAGTTAAAACATACGATTCGAATAGGGGCTATATCAAAACGGAAAGTGGTGGGCCCAGCTTCAACAGAAGTTGTCCACGAACCAATCAAATAATAGATACAGAAAATAATCAAATTCTAATGAAAACTTTGACTTGCAGAAGCGATAAGGCCAAACTTGACAGGTGGTTTATTTGAATGGATGTATGTTTATCAAAATGAGGACAGTATGATCCCTTTTCAACAGGGACTGTGTTTGACCAAATAATCGATATTCAGTTAATATAAACAAATTCAGTTGTACCAATGGCTTCTAGAAGAAGATATATAGTCTTTTTGTAAACCTGATGCTATATTCTTCTACCGTTGAAATAAGAGAATTAAATAAAAGGACATGGATATATCTCGCCAAACGTGGGTTAGAATGTCGATTGACGATTGGTGATTTTCTTGGCTGCTGGCGATATATGCAAACATATTCTCCTTACGGATGTGATTAATAGTCGTGTTGAGTTGGTGTGAACCCATCTTACTGCACTACTTTATTGGAATTTTGGACTTTTGTTAAAAATATCTGCCAGCATTATTAGGCGTATCATTGAAATTGCGATGATTGCAGCCGTAAATGTTTTGGAACACACAAAGAAGTCTTGAGTGGTAATTGGTAAATGACGCCAGAAGATCAAAAATTTCGATCCTGAAAGTGAATAACAACATTATAACAAGCAAATTGGCAACGAAAGCAAATGCACGTCGACGATATCAACAAGTCAATTAAAAAGGGACGGTGAAGTATGACAGGAATCCTGTGCAGGAGGTATATATTTCTGAAACTACCTAAGTGTTTTAAGCGTTGTTTCTTGCCCAATTTAGACTGTCTCTTTGTTGTTAATCGACAATTGGTAATGCTTCAGAAACATCTTAATATTTTACTTGCTTTACTTTTACTTGAGGTCGTAAAAAATTTTAAAAAGTATCTTACTCATTATATTTTTACTTTCAACACATACAAAGTAGTCCACAAAAATAGGTTGCCTGGTTTGTTATTACAGAATTTAATATTATTACAGAATTTCCCAAAAAAAAAAAAACGATTCAATGTTGCAAATAATTCTAAAATCTTAACAAAAACCTTATTTTGACTTAAAATAACATGATTTCATATTTTGACGATATTTGAGAAATTTGGCGATATTTAACCATGAATTTGGTGGTGAAGCCACAAAATAATCTGACAAAACTGATTATCATTGATCACAAACTCATTTATTCACAAATTATCATCACCTTGACATAATTGCACTTAAAAACAGAAATACGAATGAATCATACCATTAGATTGCTCAGTGTGATAAAGTAGCTTCAACAACCCTGGACAATCATTAACGACCTTCCCATCTAAACAGTGCAAAATCTGGAATTCAAATTTGCTCGCGTTCATCTTGTTTTCAAAAAGAGCTGCATCACATGTTTTTCAAAAATGTTTCCTACATTTAACATTCAAATTATATTAGTTGATAAATAGGAGATTATGGGTGCATTTTGGAATATTCGTAGAAGTACGTTTGATCCTGAGAAAATTCACCTCTCTTGGTCTGAACGCCCGAAAAACTGCAAATAAGGAATTCTTTCGGCTCTGAAATGGTGCTACCCCGAACTCCGTCGACTGTACATCCCTGCTTTCGGCGATAACTGTGCCGACGTAATAAAAGAGGTTTTCTATTTTCAAAAATTTACCATTTGTGCTGACTGCTTAGATAGAACGAAATTCGATAAAGAAAACTTGAGGGTTTAATCTTCCAAAAAGACTTCAAAAAAACCCTTTTTTCGTAAAAGTGTTTTTAGTTTTTTTTTTCTTCTTAAATCTAATTTTAAACAATACGTTAAGCGTGAGCGACACAAATCCCCCAGGTGCAGCCACTCAAGTGACAAAAATCTTACCTGGGCTTCAAATATCTAGTCTTTCCCTAAGTCAAGGAGGTTGTTTTGTAAAAGTACTTAAAAAATAAGAAACTTTTTTAAAATTACGCGATTTTCTAAGCAATTGTGTGCCTACTGACACATTTAGGAAAAGTTTGAAAAAAACGCAAAATTTTTATTCCAATTCTAACAACAAAATCAAAACTACATTAGATTATGTTCTGTCTCATATATCCGAAACGAAATTAAACAATTTTGATTATGACCTCCCGAAACTAGGTTAGGTTAGTGTGGCAATCTGAATAGACAGATTCATTTAGACCGTATAGTCCATTGTGATATCACGGAAACTAAAGATATGGATGTCCCTAGTTCCCCCCGTTAAACCATCCTAAACGCCTCAAAAAGTTCATAAGTCGGACAATATCTATATCGTCCAGTTCTCCTAGGTCCTTAAAGAAATAAGATCCCAGTGCTGCTCCCCGCCTTGGCGCCAGTGCGGGGCAATTGCAAAGGTGTTCTAAGGACTCCTCCTCCTCCTTTTCATCCTTATAGTTCTTGCAGAAGTCACTAGTCGCAACCTTCAGTCTCATCGCATGTCTTCCAATCAGAAAGTGTGCCGTCATGACGGATACAAGTAATGAGACGTTGGGTCTTGATAGCAACAGCAATTTGTGTGAGCGCTTTAGATCTAGGCAAGGCCACATCTGTCTGGATTGATTACAGTCTCGGACACACGCCCACTTGCCATTTGCTGCTAAATATATTCTATCTCGCAATATTAGCTTGCAAGTGACTAGAGGCATGCCCGCGGACCCCAACTAGGCTGGAGTCTGTCAGTCTTGCCAGCTCGTCTGCTCTGGAGTTGCCTGGTATGTCCCTGTGGAGCAGATCCCCGAGACTAAGTGAAAACCAATTTTGATTGACTCAGCTTTTGTTTATATTTCGTTTCAAAAATTTCTATTCAATGCAACAGACAAAATTTTTGATTAGCAGTGAAAATTTCCCTGAGACTGGTATCGCAGACTTCGAATTATTTTAATAATTATTCCCCTGTTTGGCGAAAAAAGGAACGAGACTACATTTAGTTTCAGTCCTGATGCGGATCAAGAAATGAAACTGCATAGAACTCTATTCTCGTTCAAGTTTATTCTCGGAATAAAAAATCTGTTTTATAATGCCTCGATAAAGAGACAGAATGAATATAGACTTGTAAATTCGTTGCAGGTAAAATATGGGTCAATGTATGAATTGAGATACTCTTCCGAATACGGATCAGAAACTAATTTCTAAGGTACTTTAAATAAGCTTAAACTTTCGTGAAGGTCTCTGCTTTTTGTTGGTTTACTTTGCGAGATGTGCAGTATAGACACGTTCCACTTATTGAATCAAATTTCGTAATATTTTTGAAATCTTGAAGTTCCGAAATGAAAATTTCTTCACTTATTGAAAAAGAACAGTATATTAAAAGTACTTAAAGTACGAATTCAAAATAGAACCCCGAAACGGGCATCCCATGCATCTCATGCAAAATTTAGCAGACCTCTCGTTTGAGTAACAAAGGAGTGCAAAAAGAGTTTGTTGCCAAAGTCCCCTGTTTTGTGTTTCCAATGTAGCAAGGACCCCATATCCCTGCCTTTATCTCCTTTTCCTCCGTTTTTGGAGAATAGATGAGGTAAGAGGCATACTTTTATCGACACTTCCTTTAATCCAAATGTGAAAATTCGACAGTGTTTGGGTTTCCTCAGCTTAACCAGTAACGGAAAATTATCTTCGGTCAACTACAATTTAGTTTTTGTCAATATTTCAACCGCAATAACGTTGTCCTTTATAACTTCCGTCAACCTTACAGATTTTCGGTAAGTCCCATAATTCACCGTGTTTGTACTCATCGTCGTCACCGTCGCCACCGAAAAAAAACAAAGGCAATAAAAGTTTATTGCAAGTAATTAACTTAATCTGAACTCGAATTGCTACAAACATACGCATGTAGTTCAACTACATATAATCATAATAATAGGGGTCTGGTCTTACATACTCTACAAGCGTACAAAACCCCTTTTAGCACGGCCACCGACCGACACACTCGCACACTGTGAGAAATTTACTCACACATGCACGGACGTACTCAGCGACATCTTATGCACACATAACATTCTGCTCGTCCATCCAACAAAAACACTGAAAAAAGTAACCAAAAAATGTAGAAAACAAAAAATATAATGAAAAAAAAAATACCGAAGAAAGATGAACATTACAAATTTGCTGTTTAACAAATTAATATGAGAATCTTTTTATGTGTTTTATGGCATTTCATTCATCAACTTCAAAATCATCATAATCATTAGCGTTGGTTGTTGCTATAGTGTGGTATGAGCGACGTTATGACGTATATCTAAAACTGATGGTCCGACGGCTAAGCAGGCGGTCGGTTGGACGGATGGATGGATAGATGTTTGTTCGGTTGGACGTAAGGTCGGTCGCATTCGTTGATCGTTTTTACCTTCACCACCACCAATACCACCACTAACTAAACTGAGCACCGAGCAACGATGACTGCCACCACCGAAAATCGTACGTACTCAACACACAAAAAAGAAAAGCGATGAACGTCCAAATAAGAAAAACAACAATAACAACTACACATAGCCAACAAACAACACAGGAAGAGGGTGGTTAGGTAAGGATTGACTGACAGCAGGAAAAAAAGACGAACGACTCAACTGCGCCATCTACGACAACGATGACGACTACGGCAATGTTCATCACGATGATGCATGCAGAAGTGCATATCCAAAAACAGGATTCCCTTTTCCTTTTTTCCTCACATTCCAACGTTTTATTTTGTATATTTTTCCTTAATTGTTATTAACAAAAAGGAAAAGGCACAAAAGAAATTGTTTTTCTTTTGTTCCTGCTGTTCTCTTAATACTCACACACACACACACACACACAACACTCAATCTTCGCTTCCTACCGTCAATCTGCACTTGGGATTCGTAATCTCGCAGGGAAAAAGATGATATAAATGAGGAACATTTTCGTGTTAACACAAGAATACTGAGCCACGGCGAGGGCAGGGAAGACAGTGGCAGAGTGAAAGGTGAATAGAACAAAACGAAATGAGGCTGTTACTTTACTTCCACTACTTCTATTGTTGAATGGTTTTTCTTGTTAGAAACGAATTTGAACGTTAACAGAGACCTTTTATTTTCTGCTAAAAAGAAAAACGTAGGGTATTACAGCGAAAGGAACAAGATAGGCAGCAGGCGGCGGAAACCAACGAAGGCGAAGACGAAGCTTGTCTTTTCCGGATTTCCATTGCAACAAACGATGGCCGATGGACAGATGATGCGACTCGAAGTCAAGTTAAGATAAAAGGCAAAACCGACCGCCCATTTGAACACACAGTAGAAATATTCTTAGCATTAATCTATTTGTTGTTATTTTATGAATTAAGCACTTAAATTTTATTTCTTTCAAACATTCATACATACACACACAAAAACTACACTATATTTTTCATATTCTGCCGCTGCTTATGCTGCTCTCTCCGTCTCTCTTTCTCACATGCACAGGGTATGAATGTGTACGAGAGCTTGTATTTAGTTGAATAAAGTGAAAAAGAAGTCGCATGTGTGCGTCCGTTTGTGTGTGTTTTAATTTTTAAGCGCCTCTTCAATTTGTTTCTCACCTCTTTTGTGTAAAATTTCGTCAAGATGAACCAATTCTTTCAATTTCCCATTGATTTGTTATGTTAATACACTATATTTTCAGCTTTTTTCAATTTCACACTACACTAATAATTATTTTTATCACTTGGTTTCACTTCATCTACGCTCTTTTTGCATATATATTTTTTTTCATTCCTTTTTTTCGCCTCATACACTCATTCTTTTAATGACTTTTGTGAGATGATTTTTTTCATTCGAAGTACTTGTAATCATTATCTTTTCACTTGTATATTCTTTCGTTTAATTTGATGTATTTCATAAACTTTTATATTTGCAACACTTGGCACTTGTCTTGTTTAATGTTTCTACTGCAATTTTACAAAATTTTCTATTAATTTTTTGCCAAATTTTCTTTCCCAAACAAAGAGCTAAATTTTTTTCTTCGCGCACGAACTGGCAACCATTTTGTAGCGACCACAGCTGCATAAACTCGTACTTAAAGCATACTACCCATTATGTATAACATAGTTGCACCTTTTCATACTATAGGCATAATGCATGGTTGCGAGCAAATACAACCCTATTTTTGGTGAAGAGAAGTAATCGGTTACTAAGCCGTACGTGGGAAATAAATGTTAAGACTAAAGTTAAAAAATGGCGGTAATATTTGAATTCAGATCTATAATTAATCAAATAATTTGAATTTTGATTGATCGACTTTGAATAATTTATTCAAAATTCAAATATTTTATATATGGGAGCAATAAGGAAGAAAAAAAGTAGCAAAACTATTTGAGTGGCACACGATATAAAATGCGAAAGATTTCACTTTTAGAGGCTACTACGTAGGTTCAGAGAGATCTTTGTCCACCTATTTCTACACGAAACAATGTTTTTCAGAAACATCTGTAAAAAATTGTTTTGTTACAATAAAATCACTTTAAATTGAGGTTTAATGGACATCAGCAATTTTCCATTTTTGTTTTCAAAACGAACTGATATTCTTCCTCGTACAGATAATGGCAAAGAGTTCAATACCAGGCTATTTATATTTTGAAATGTTTTGCAAATATTATGCTATTATTCTATTCTAAATTGTACCCGATACCAGGAACAAACGATGCTGATAAAAGTAATGAAAAAACAAGAATTCATCCAAAAACCCAGAACAATACAAATCGAATTTTCAGCAGTTTTAAGAAATCATAATTATAAGTTTCCATTTTTTAGCTTTATGTTCCCATATTTTAAGAGGATGGCACATTAACAGATTGATATGACGATTGCAATTCAATTTGCATATAATTCGCTAAAATGCCAAATGTTTGTTACTTTTGTCAAATCGGATTAAATCTGTCAGACTAACCCGTTAGCGTGTCATCCCTTTTAGAAGCCTCCTAAACCGGTGAGCCATAGGGTAATCAAAACAAAAAATTAAAAAAAAACTGGTTACAGCGATATGTTTAAATCAACAAATTTGCAGGTTTCTTAAGCTACAACAATTCGAAGCTGTTGTTAAAAAATAATGTAAAAATTAAATAAATGAATAAAAAACTACTTGCAATTTGAAACTGAAATCTAATAAACCTTTTCTTCATATTAACCTAATTACAAAGCTTCCTTAAATTTCAAACACTTCAGGACATTTATTTTTTCATCCTTTTATTCGATCATTACATATGATTTTAAATTTAAAGGGGTTTCCCACTGCCTTTTGAAAATTTCCCATAAAATTTCAAGTTGTTGTCTCATGTAATTTATATTTTGAAAAGCTTTCTTTTTAATTTTTTTTCTACAAATTTAGCAATTCAAATGAAATTTTCAATTTCCACAAAAAGCACGCAGAAATTCTAGGAGACTGAGATTTTCGTGTACTTTTTTCATTTGGGTGCTATGTAGCTCTTGACCAAGATTTCGTTTAATAATCGTATTACGGGTATGTGTGTGATACAGTAGACACGTGTTTTTTTCTTTTAATTCTTACGAAAATTAATATTTCAATAGTTATTATGCGTAAAGTTTAAGTTCATAGTCTTCAAAAAATAATTTCCATATACTCGTACACATGAGAAATAAAAATAAATAAAACTTTCGTATGAACTGAAATTTATCTAAAACAGCTACAGTAAAACTTAAAATCAAATTCATTTAAATGTGGAACAATGTAATCCAATTTGTTATTGGACAAGTTCCAAAAATGTAATCATGAAAATTTTCTAATTTTCATCTCATACATAAATGTTATAACTTAGATTTAAAAACTTTCATCTAAAGGTACTTAAAACGAACAAAAAAGGGTGATGTTGGCAATGGAAAATTAGTTCCACTGAACAATTGGTCCCGAAAAATTGTGGATTGACGTTTGGTATGGAGTTATTGGCGACACATCACTGATGTTTAATCGAACGACTTGAGAAATGATTTGTGTGATTATATTCACGAGATTTTTTTCTGCCTTACAACATAGACAGCACCAGAAAAACAGTATAGTTTTGGGAAAATTTTAATTTCATATAAAATTTGAAAATTGAGCCATTCTAAATGCTGGTATTGTTTCGGAAATAAATCTTCGTGTTGTCCCAAATGTCTGAAGTGGTAGTGCGTTTAGTTTAGTAATTCAGATTATATGTTTAAAGTTAATTGCAAAATTTTTCTTGCGCCAGAATTTTCAGCAGCCCCACTTCAAACAAAATTTTGGAAATAGGTGAAACGTAATTATCAACATTTGGAGTATTGCCAGAGCTACTCAATTGTTTTGCTTTGTAAGGAAAAAAATATATAAAAGAACCTCCGACATTTGTGGCAAAGATTCAAATATTTGTCTGTTAATAATTGTGTTTTTATTTGCCAAAATTTCATCTCGAAATTTGAAATAGCAAAACGGCAAAGTTATATTCACACAGTTGTACTACTGAAGGCGTGTTTTAAGTCGACAAAAACGTGATGGATAGTAATTGTTAAAATTTACATTAACCCAAGGGTTACTATAATTTCTGACAAAAGAATGTAAAATTCTGACATTTGTATTTTTTGTTGTATGCGAGGATGTGTGTACGTATTGTTTGTTTCTTTCGTTGTGTTGTGATCAACAATCGTTGTCATACATAATGAAGAAATGCCTTGTATTTGTGAGACATTAACACAGACGGCAACACTTGCCACAGCGGTATCCACGAAAATTTGTGGTTACATATGTTAAAATTTCATATCACCATTTGAGTACTAAATTATACTCATCAAATATTACCACTGAATAAAACATTCAATTTAAAAAAACAGCCTAATAAATTAACATATTTAAAATTAGCCTTCAACTAACCAAATTCGCAAATGCCAAAACGCTTCAACATTAACCATTTTTATCCGTTTGACACACAGCCTTTGAAAAATTTCGTAGACAATGACAAAGTTTTTCACCGTGGAGAAAATGTCGCCCAACGCGGTGTTTGTCTTCGCTAAAACAGAGTGCGAATGGGTGCACATAAAAAATGTTGCTCTGTGATGACACTTCAGAGTTGCATATAGTCAGTGCTAGGACTGCAATAATGTTGAATATTTACGTACCGATTATTCGATATTGACTGTTCTGTGCGTACTCAATACTGATAAGTAACTACACGATGTGATAAAAAAGAGCAGCAATTTCTAAGTGCTAACGAAACGTAAGACTCCGCTGGAAAATATGCTTACATGTAATATGAAATCTTGAAGAAAATAAAATAAATAAAAAATTTAAACTAACATATCATCGCTAGCTTGCTGGCAAATAAATATAGCTACATGAGATGCTTATTTTTATAAAACATGCCGAAATTGTGATAACAAAGGGAATTTGCAGATTAACAGACTTGTCTGACAGATGTAAAAGCCATTAAGGGGATGACATACTAACAGATTGATCTGACAGATGTAATCCTATTTCAATGATATGACAAATATAAAAATTTAATTACATTATCCATAAACAGGGTTATTTCTGTCAGATAAGTCCGACAAACTTGATTACAATAACATATTTTAGTAGCTTATCAAAAAAAAAAACTCAAAACCTCAAAGAATTTGAAATTTTTTTCTTATTTTCTGGAATTTGTTTCATAATTTGTATTTTGTTTCAAAAAAGATACCAATAAATTTAAATTTAATGAGTTTTTTGTGTATTGTTTTGAAATCTCGTTTGCTTACAAACAAAAAAATATTTCAATAAATGATTAATGTTAAAAAGTTGATTAGCATTACGAAATAAAATATTCCAGAGGAACTGCACATTAGCCAAATTTAAAATTGCCGAAACTATTGTCGATGGTTTTCTTCATGGTAGGGAGAATTTTATCTGTGTATTGGCCTTAAGGCAAATACTGCACAGTTGAATGGACAGATAATATGTGCCGAGAGAATTCCATTTTCAGATTTTATGCGCAATTTCAAATAAACAACGAATACCTATTCCTAATACCTAGGAATATTAGAAAAAGAAGGCAATTTTCATATAGTGAAGGACCATAGAGGTCCTTATCATATAGAAAAGTGTTGTAGAAGACACATTTCATATAAAAAATATTATAGAAGACTGTCTTTGTCAAAAGTACTTTTTGTATAGGAAAAATGTTATGGAAAATACCTTTCATCTAGAAATACGTCTTGGAAGACACATTTCAAATAAAAACAATTCTTGGAAGACATTTCTAACTTTGAAAAAGCCCTATAAGAATTCTTAAAATAAATTGTGACTATTTGAAATAAAAATATTATTTTATTTTCAATTAACTACGGATTGCCTCAACTATGCAACCATGAGCATTTCCATATGAATTTACAGCCTGGCATTACTCCAATAAAATATCGAGCTTATTGTAATCAGCTTGTGTTTGCACAGGGCGACCACGTTTTTTTAGGTAGCATTTCGGAGCATCAAAACAAATCAAATTAGTTTCTTATTGGATTTCCTTGATTACGGATGTGTCGTGTAGCCATATATCACAAGTTGCGAAAATAAAATAAAACGTGATTTCTAGTAAAATACATCTATCGTATATCAGTGAGAAAATATAACAAAATTCAAAAAGAAAACAGGGCATCGTCTTCTTAATAACAAAAAGTGAAGTGACTACTTCGAAAATAGCTAGGATTGTGTGTTGGCCAGTAAAGAGCAAATCCAAGTGCAACGACCTTGAACTCCGGTGCGTCTGTGTCTAAAATGTCGCGGAAGTAAATTGCGATTTTTTACATCTGCTGGGAACAAGCACAGGAATAACTGCTGAATATTGAAAGGACACGACACACAAATTGTGGCCACATGCAAAAGAAAAGAACCATATAAAAAAAGGAAATCTCTACAGCAACAACTAAGTAATTCACTTGTGTTTTCATTTCGAATACCGACACCGTTGGGGAGCTGCTGAAAGCAATAGTGCGCCATCAACTCAGCAAAAGGCAAGAACAATTCAATCGCAGACATTCGGCAATTATTGTCGTTTATTCGGTTGGTAGTTGAGAGAGTGCATAGAGTAGTGCAGTGTAGCGCGTCGTCTTTCTCGGTTACCACATGCTGTGTGTACGATAGTGCAATACGAAGAACGTATACACAAACACTCTTCTCATACACACATTGCTGCTGCTTTTGGTTCAAGTGTTTGTTGTTGTTATTTTTTGCATTTGCATACCTTTTTTGCGGTGGCCGTAGTCTTCTGTGCGGTTTGTGCGAGTTCTAATTTTTGTTTGCATTTCGACTAATTGTTAATAATAAAACTACCAAACGCCAAGAGTTGTAATTTTGTGGTAGTCATAAAAAAAACGAAGAAAAGAAACCAAAAGCTTTGGTAGCAAATTTGTTATCATTTCTAATTAACAAAATAAACAAGTAGTTTTTGTTGTAAGAATAACAAAACGAAAGACTACTGCGGCCAAAGAAATATCACCATTTAACAGGTAGGTAATTATTTGTAACAATTGTAATTTGGAGTAACGACTTAATACAACAACCACCCCCCAACAGCATGTCACAAGGAGCAACAATTGATCAGCCTGGAGGTGAGTAGTAGTGATAGTAATACTTTTTTAATTTGACTTTATTAGTGATCGTATGAGGAGTTTTATTTTAAACAATGAACTTTAATTACGTCAGTTTTTATTTTTTGGTTAGAAAATATGGATTAAGTTTTGTCTACTAATTATAAAGAAGGTTTTTATCTTTAGCTTTATTTCGTTTAGAAAATATATGGAAAAGTAAGCGGCATTGCCAGCATAAAAGGTTTCCAAAACTGGAATTAGGGGAACGCATTTCTTCTACCTTAATATGTTTGACGAAATATTTGTAAAATTTTAAAATATCGTATTGTACAATTAGGTCAGTACAATATAGTGTCACCAATACAGAAATTTCAGTAAGGCGAAATGATTAGAAATACAGGGTGGCGCAATAGAACGTGCAAATTTTAAAAATAGATTAAAAAATAAATACAAAAGGTATGCTTAAAATAAATCTAAGGCATTGTAGAGTAATAAATGGAGTTTATTTTTTTAAAAATAACATCATCTAAATGGTGACCCTCTCTACGACGGCACTCCTCTAACCGCAAACGAAAGTTATTGAAAACTTTCTTCAGTAATACTGGTGTAATGGCTGTCATTTTACCACTAATATTCTCCTTGGATTATTACTGTGAACTTTGTGTTTGAGGTATCCACAAAAAAAAGTCAAGAGGCGTCAAGTCTGGACTACGTGGGGGCCATGGGATATCACCTTTTTCGAAATCAGTCTGCCAGTAACATCTGCTTCACCACCGCCATGGAGTCATTTGATGTGTGACAGGTGGCTCCATCTTGTTGGAACCAAGTTCTGGAATTCACTATTCTTGAACTTTCAATTTCTGGAGCCAAAAATCCGTCCAACATCTCAACACAGCGTTCCGTATTAACCGTGACGTTTTGACCCCGTGCATTTTCGAAGAAAAAAGGACCAATTATTCCTCTGCCAGAGATTGCTGCCCATACTGTCACTTTAGGACTATGCAATGGTTTCTGGTGTTTGATTTTGGGATTTTCAATGTTCCAGTAACGGCAATTTTGACGGTTTACGAACCCATTCATAAGAAAATGAGCCTCGTCAGAGAAAAGGATATTGTCAAAATTGGGAAATCGATTAAGCATTTCATTAGCAAATGCGAGCCTTGCTATGAAGTCAGACTCTTTCAATTCTTGTGTTAATTGCAGTTTAAGATCCAATGTTAAAATTCGTTGCAAACTTCGTCGCGATAATTGTAAGACAGATGATCTCATGCGAGTCGACTTTTGTGGATTTGGTCGTACTGACTCCATAACTCTCTCAACATTGTCTTCGGTCCTAGATGTTCTTGGGCGACCATTTGCTTGTGGTTTAAATGTTGAACCGGTCTCTTCAAAACGCTTTACCCATATTTTAATTAAATTAGCATTCGGAGCTTCACTAATTCGCCGTAGTCCATATTCAGCACAATATAGTCGCCTAGTAGCAATATATGAACGAGAGTTCTCGTAAAATGTGCGCACGCAAAATGCGCGACGCTTCCCGTCGAAGTGATTCATATCGACTAAAACTCCATGAGCCCGCCAACCCAACGATGTAGGCGCCCCCATGCCCGCGCCTTTTCTACCCCGCAAAAAAAGATGATGCAATATGCACGTTCTATTGCGCCACCCTGTATGTTATCTCTCTACGTCTTTTTATGTTGCTGCCAAAAATACTTTTAATTAAAGCACAATAAAAAAGAAGCAAAGTTGTGGCTTTCTAAATTTTTCGGTTTGGATGATGTAAAAGGACCACCAATTTTTGCTAAATCGATCAATATGTACGAGGGCGGTAACAAAAAATAGCAGAGCTGAAGTGAAAAGTGACAACCTTATAAAACATGTGTTTTAAGTTCCAAGGCGCCACGTTTACCAGCACTTTTATCAAAAGTAAACGAAAAAATTGGCCACCGTTATGTAATTCAGTATTTCAGCTTGAAAGGTCTAAGTCCTACCAATATTATAGCCGAGCCAGATTCTAATTTGGGGTTGTCAGGTCCTTCATTTACGACTGCAAAATATTGTGTAGCAGAGTTTAAACCAGGCCGCATGGGTTGCCAAGTCGAACACCGTATTGGTCGACCATTTGAGTTGTACACACCAGACACGATTAAGAAAATCCACGAAATGTTATTGGATGATTGTCGGCTGAAAGTGCGTGAACCAGCAGTAATGATATTCAATTCAAAAAGTGCTATACATCGTATATTGACCAAAGATTTGAAGATGGAAAAGCTGTGCGCAAGATGAGTGAGTGAGTGGCGATGTTTCACCGCAATAAAGCCGTATTTTTGCGTCGATTTATAACCATTGGTAAGACATGGATCCACCACTTCACACTTGAGACAAAGCAATAGTCACAGCAGTTGGCTGGAAGGGAAGAAACGTGTCCAAAGAAGACGAAGACGGTACCATCTGCAGGCATATTGGATTATTTTTATTGATTGACTTTAGAAATGAAAAACCATCAACGGCGAATATTATGCTAAGTTATTGAAGCATTTGTGAGACTATTGTGACGGCCAAAATTAATGAATTAAAGTTCGAATTGCTCTATCAAGCATTGGCATTAAGCATCTATTCATCAGATTAAGCTCGCTCGGGCAATTTTTTATTTCCAAACTTGAAAAAATAGCTGCGTAGTAAAAGATTTGTCAATAACGAAGAAGCCGAGTCTGCGGTTGATGGCTATTTTAAGGAGTTTGATCAGATTTTTTGTCAGATTTTTTGTACCGATTCTCAAAACTAAAATCGGAATAACTTTGTCACCTGTTCTAACAGATGCTGTTAGTTGCGTTTTATTCTTGGTAACCAGCTTAATTTAGCAATTTTCTATTAAATCGGCATTGCCAGCGTTTCTGTACGGATTCTTATTCCGATTTCAGTGTTAGGAACCAAGAGAATTTTTTATAGAATTGCTAATTTGTGTCTTTCTTTAATGCTACTTTATTTTCAAGTTGTACAGGTATTATCGAACAGACCAACAGACCGGCCTGACAGATATTACCCTATCTCTCTATCTTCTTGCGTTTATCGGTAATAATTTTTCGAGATACCGTTCCCTAGTGAAAATATATAGCGAGTTGCAAATTTTTGGATTTGTTTGGAGGGTTACTGGAATTGTAAAATAAGTTTTCTGACATAACAATGTGCTTCACACTGTAATATGAAATTGCGTACTTTTGTGTTAGAGGCAATTATGGAAATCAGCTACCTGTTATTTGCTTTTTTTGTACTGGTTTCCAACAGCGAAATCGGAACAACTTACTTTTTTACATCATCATGAATTCGGTAGTATATTTGCAAATTGTGAAATTGTGTCTTTTATTACTGTTTCGTTCCACAGGCTTGCAGAAGTATTAATAAACATATAACGCAAAAATGTAGGTTATTCATATTTCAGTGTTGAAAAAAAAGACGTTGCTTAACTTAATAAAATTTTTATAGCGAAATATTCTGGTGGAAATATTTAGCCAAAATTTTCACCCTTTTCGTTTGAGTGGCCGCATAAAGCCAGCATGTACAAGCCTTTACACATCGACTTTTTAAATGTTGTTTTAAGTTTAAGCTTTTAAGTTTTGTCAGTTGGGTTGCTTTTTCCATCAACTACCGCCATTGATTTCTTTTATTTAAGAAATAAGTGTCAAAATTGTTTGACAAAATGTTGCCATCTATATATTATATATTATCAATTGGAACTGAGTCGCTGCTGCCTCATTTGCCATGGGTCATGGGCCCCAAAAAATTACAAAAAAGGGATTTGTCTCTCGTGTTGGCAACACTGCATACCAGCCGTAGCAGGATTTTGTAGTCAAGCAAAATAAGATAATTATCCACTGAAGTACAAATTCTGTATTACATTATACACTTTTGTTAATGTGAGTCTGAAGGACATCTCCTTAATGCAGCTGCATGTGCTCTTTGTTTATACTATAAGGGTAATCTTAAAATGTAATATTTGGGGGTGCTTTAGTACGAACCTCAAATATAAAAAGGGAATAACGAAAAGTGCAGCGGAGGCAAATTTTATGTACACCGAAAAAAACATACATATATCAAATTATTGGTTGGCAAATTTCTTGATCAAAATTTCCGGGTACTTGAGTCAAAAATCAACAAAATAAATATTTTTTAATCCTGACAAACACAAGTATTTTTCAGTTGCTTACCGAACCGTAACACCGCAAATCGTAAAAAAATATGTATTTTATCAGATGTAGGGGAGCTTCTCACATTCAGTGAGCTTACCTACAGTTTAACGACGACAATGAACTTAATAGTTTGAGAAGAATGATATCATTGTAGGTGGCTGTACGCGGGTTCTTAATTGAATTGAATTGGATTGAACTCACGATCATGCGAACGGCAATCACGTGTATTAACCATAGCGTCAGGGTCGGTCTGATATGTAATGTAAAAAAAAAAAATTTAACTATATTGTAGGTGACATACCTCTAATCTTAGTTGTTGCAAATTGATTGATATTTTCTGACTAAAAGAATATACAATTTAGCAAAGTATTTGTTTGATGTTGGCGACATAATGCCAATTAAAGTCAAACAACTTTCCTTTAGTGATTAACAATCAATCCCTTTCTATTTTGAATATTCATACGTTTACTATTTAATACTATATTTTAGATTGGTTGAAAGGGATACCAAGTAAAGGCTAAACGCTTATGTTTATTAAAAAAATGTGGTGTTATTTTTGTCTTTAGAAACACTGGGCGATCACCCAAAGTCGAACATGGTGGATACTCTTCATAATAGTTTTGTATACCTGATAATATAATAAGCATCCACACTTTTCCATATCAAAAATCTGTTCACGGTAATCTTCCATACAACAAATTGTCTCTTACCGAATTGTTTAGTAAAACTGCCGCCATACACTGGGTATTGCAAAACATTTTTCGAATGGAGAAATCTTCAAAAGACATTTTTAAACGAGGGAAACTCTGTTAGAAAACAGCTTTCGTTGGAAAAGTGTCTTTGAAAAAGTTTTTTTACAGAAAACTGCTTGGAGTAGACATTTTACAAAAAAGTATTTTTTAAGACATTACCTTTTTTTTGTTAACAGAAGAACATTTTTCAGAAGTCATGATATATGGTATATGTCTTTTAAGACTCTTTTTTCACAGTGTCAACTTTTTCAAAACATATGGAAAATGCGTCTTAAGATATTCTTCCACAGAAGGATATTTTTGCTACATATATTTGAAATGTTTCTTATTAGACACAATTCTACATAAACACTTCCTCAACAAAAAAACTTAGTTATTAAAGTGCATTTCTATGTCTTTAAAGAAAATTCTATAAAAACGACATCTATAAGCCTTTTCTTTTTGGATTATGTCTTTCAATTCACTTTTTTCATGTGAGAAATTGCCTTGGAAGCATGCATTCATGGAAGCCATTCTCTGTACGAAGTATTATCAAAAAATAAACTTTTCACAAAGAAATATGTCGTAGGAGACTCTTCATATACGAAAACACGTTTCATGTAGGATATTGGCATGGTAGACTCTTCTCAAATAGCAAATTGGAAGTCATTTGCCCTATAGGAAAGTGATGGAAGGCAATTTTTCTACATAAAAATACATAGAAAGTTGTCATCGAAGACGGTCTTTATTAAGAACAGAGCCATGAGGGAGACACTTTCCCTATAAAAAAATAACATGGAAGATATCTTTTTTTTAGAACATGTCGTGGAAGACATTTCTCCTACATATTAATGCCTGGCAAAACATTTTTCTTACAGAAATATGTCATGGAAGGCACTTTTCTCCTAAAAACACTTTCTACAGTAAGTGCTCCATGATACTTTTATATAGAAAAGCGTCCATTGTAAAGGTGACTTTTCTAAACAAAAAAATCAAAGAAATTTTGTCTAACTAAAAAAAAATGTAATAGAACTCACTTATCCTATGGAAAACTGTAAATTCCAAAAGTGTAAAAACACGGCCCTTTTTTATACCTATAATTTCACCACAACTGTTGCACAAGATTAGCATAATATTTGTCGTTGATAGTTTTTCTTTTTTGAAGGTAATCAATAAAAATAATCCCATGCGCATCCTAAAAAACAGACGACATGAACTTGCCTGCAGACGAAACCTCATTCGCCTTCTTTGGACATGATTCTCCCATTCCAGTCCATTGCTTTGACTGATATTTTGCTTCAGGTATGAAGTAATAGAGTCATTTCTCATCCATGGCTATAAATCGGCGCAAAAATTCGGTTTTATTGCGGTCAAACATCATCAGACACTCTACTGAAACATCTTCACGACGCTGTTTTTGCTATACCGAAAGCAAGCGCGGCACCCATTTTGTGCACAGCTTTCTCATCTTAAAATCTTCGGTTAATATATAATGTATACTACTTTTTGGAATGCCCGACAATCATCCGATACCATTTTATGTATTTCCTTAACTGAAATATCTTCACTGAGGAAGAAAGAGGTTTTTTTCTGACACATTTTCCGAATAATCAACCGCTTCTCTGCTTTGATTTTGAGTACTCTGCTTGTTATTGTACCATAAAATATGTGCTGGCGAATACCTATCGATGTGATATTTCCAACCACTCCAACTTGACGTGATTATCATTGTTATATTCTAACTAAATGTACGTTAAATGTATGCAATCAATTACAGTTTATAGAAAGCATGAAATTGAAGTTCCATCTGACACAATGATAACGTGCAACCTTTTGAGGAATAGCAGCTCCCCGGTGTCTTCAGAGTTAATGATATAACTTGAATGACAGCTAAATATGAGAAATACATGATGACTGCTTGATGTCAAAGTGACTATTGCATTTTCTCCTACAATATTTTAAATTAATTTTTTACTCTAAAATGCAGCAATTTATATTATTATGTGTCATTAAAATTTATTTAATCAAATCAAATGTTTGTGAAATACGAGGGCGGTTCCAAATCAAGTCGACCTAACAAAGAAGCACAAAAAAGTTGGGAAATTTTTCTTTACATTTTAACATAATAATCTTTTAGCTCGATATACTTTTTCCAGCGATATTCAATAGCTTTCATTCCCTGTTTATTGTATGAACTGTCAAACTCCTTGAAATTACCATCAACTACGGACTCCACCTCTTTATTGTTAGCAAATATTTTACCATAGAACCATTTTTTCAAGTTTAGGAATAGAAAATATTCCGTGGGAGCTGATTTTAGCAAATTAGGTGCGTGATGGAAGCAATTCGAACTTTCAGTTTAATTAATTTCAGCCATCGTTGATTTGCTGCATTGTCTAAATGAGACAACACTTTCTTTTTCCGCCAAATGTGCCCTCCTTTTTCTTAATTGCATTACCTAAACGCTGCAATAAATTAACATAATATTCGCCGTTGATATTTTTTTCTTTCTGAATATAATCAGTAAAAGTAATTCTATGCGCATGCCAAACGTGATTCTTCCATTTCAGTCCACTGATTCGACTGGTCTTTTGTCTCAGGTGTGAAGTGATGAACCCATGTTTCATCCATGGTTGTAAATCGACGCAAAAATTCGGCTCTATTGCGGTGAAACATCGCCAGACACTGTAGTAAAACATTTTGTTCTGTTGAAAGCAAGCGCGGCACCTATCTTGTGCACAGATTTATCATCTTCAAATCCTCCGTAACAATATACGATGTACTCGTATAGAACTTTACGAGTATGTAAAGCCTATTATTTCAGCTAGCTCACGTACCTTCAGCCGACGATCATTCAATACCATTTAGTGGATTTTCATGATCGTGTCTGGCGTGGACGCCTTAGTTGGTCGACCACTATGGTGTTCGTCTTGGCAGCTTGTACGGCCTCGTTTAAACTCTGCTACCCAAATTTTTATCAGTCGTAAACGAAGGAGCAGACTCCCCCAGAGTATAATCTAGCTCGGCCTTAATATTAGTTGGACTGAGACCTTTCAAAAAGAAATATTGAATTACAAAACGGTAACCAATTTTTTCCATGTTTACAAATTCACTTTTGATACTAAACAACGTGATTCCTTGAAACTTAAAACATATCTTTTATAAAGCATCATCTATACGTCAGGTCGGTATGTTTTGGGACCGCCCTCGTAGATAATAATAAATGTTTAGATTAGACTTAATCTAAAGGAAGGCATAATTTTAGATTTGTGTGTTTGATTATCATAAAATCGCAGTAAATGTTAACCATAACCAGTGTTGCCGAAATTTAAATGAACTAAAATACTAAACCAGAAGAAAGCAAACGCCGTTTTTTAGGAGAATTTTTGTAGTTTGAATTAATTTATATTCACACTTATTACGTTTTATAAGTTGCAACCTAACAGATGACATCTTTATTCATGTTTTGAGTTCTTGTTGAATAACCCAGCAGAAAAACTTGAAGTCATTCAAGAAGAATTACATTTTTATCACTTCCAATAGCGCAATATATGTGTGTATATTTATCATTTCTAAAGAAACACTTTTGTACCGCTTCCAAATCTAAACAAACTCGGTAGTTCTTGTTAAATTAAATTATATTTAAATACTACTAGCCGACCCGGCAAACGTTGCTTTGCCTTCAAATTTTATTTTTATTGGAAATATTTCATCAATCGGTCTATTATAATAAGAAAGGCCATGGATATTTAATTCATGGTTTGTATGGGAGATATCACGCCCCATTGTCCAATCCTACCCATATTTGCAGTAGCACTTAAGATATGTACACCAAACCGATGTACCAAATTTTGTTCAAATACCGTAAACAGGAG